>CM042477.1:47487500-48087500 GCA_023621385.1 Quercus gilva
TTCATTCCAAACCTCAGCCATTATTGTAGAAAACTTGTCTTTCTTATGCTTCTAAAACCCTAACTGCGTACGCCTGACTATGACTATGTACGCATGCTTTAGCTCGCATAAGAAGGCCGCGACCCACGTACGCTGGCCGAGGGTAACTTTGGTCATTTTATTTTCAAAAAAAGATTTTTGCTCATTTAAAAGGTTATATTTTCCATTTTAACACCCCTCAAATCAATTTAATATCTGATTAGACTCTAAACTGGCCTTGGGCCTTAAAGTTCGAGCATCATTGGGGAATGGGGGCTTGAGTCGTAAGGGGTACAAAATGCGGTTTCTACGGATGCCCCTCTTTTGATTTGTGAGCTTCGCTAATGGAATCAAAATAATAAGAGACAAAACATTTTATTTCTACGTACGACTCGGGCCCAACCCACACACACGACCCACATCACGCATACATGGGGCGGGGTGCAACTCTAAAGAACTACATGGGATTCATATGTTTGAAATCTCACCTTTTATGAGCTAACCTAACAAACAACAAAAGGATATAGTCTCTGTGATGTCCATACGGGGCTTTTGCCTCAAACTTCTTCGGGTGACTTGTTCCTCTTGTCTTCTTTACTTCTTTCTCTACCTTTTCGAGTGAGGCTCTTGCCTCGAGTTGACCCTAGTCTCTTTCTCTTTCACTATCTCTACCTTTTTCTACCGTTCTTGCATGTTCAATTCCTAGAGGATATGTGCACGAGTAGTCTTGATTGTTGGATCCACAAGGAATGGTGGAAAAACTCACTGAGGAGTAGGTGTGCATGGGGAGGAATCTTCTGCCTCTTACGACTTGCATGGGGATGAGAAACTCGCTAAGGAGTAGTGTAGATATGTGATCCACTAGGGAAGAATCTTCTGCTTCCTTCATGGTTTGCTGAGGACTTTGAGGAGAAATCATCTGCTTCCTCGCTAGGGATTTTTTGGTGTATGGGACTCACTGGGGGAAGAATCTTCTGCTTCCTTACTGGAGATACTTTAGGGAAGAATCTTCTACTTCCTCACTAAGGATTGCTTTAATGTGCTTGCATTCATCGAGGAAGAATTTTCTACCTCCTCTATGGGGATGGTGCTTGATATGCTTGAACTATTAAGGAAGAGTCTTCTGCTTCCTTTGTGATGACGTTTGATAGGTTTGATCTATTTGAAGAAGAATCTTCTACTTCCTTACTGTGGATAGTGTTCTTAAGATGCTTGAAATATATTGGAAGAGTCTTCTGCTTCCTCACTAAAGGTGATGTTTGATAGGTTTGATCCACTTGGGGAAGAATCTTCTACTTCCTTACCGATGATAGTGTTCTCGATATGCTTGATCTATTAGGGAAGAGTCTTCTGCATCCTTCATGTGGATGGTGTTTTTGATGTGCTTAAGCCACTAAAGATGGTACTCGATGTGCTTGACCAAGGGAAGAGTCTTCTACTTCCTTTACTACTCACTGGGGAGTCTTTTGATAATTTTTTGCCTTAATTGGTTTAATCTTGAGATGTCCCTCCTTTTTTGGAAAAGAATTTTTTTTTTTTTTAAACTATTCATGACTAAACTACATGTAGTTTAGTGGTAAGGCCTAAAATACATGTAGTTTAGCCATCTGGTGTGTTCCCGCCTTTTTATTTTTCCCAATGGTTACCAACCATTTCTTTTTTCTTCTTCATTCTCTTCATCTCCCTCACCTCTTCATATTCTCCATAACTTTTTTTTTCTCTACAAAAACCTCTTTCTCCTCTTTCTTTCTCTCACTTTCTGACTCTCTCATTTTCTCATTTTCTCTCATTCTTTCATCATCTTCTCCATATGGCACCCAAGGCCAAGAAGTCCTCATACAACCTATATTCTGATGCATTCCACCTCACCTGCTGGAGTGGAGCAACGAGGTTGGCGAGGTCTCCACCATTGACATACCGACTAGAGAATCATATTCTCATGGCTGAATCTGTAAGTTTTCAAACTTTTTCTCATTTTCAAGTTTCTCTCTGATCTTTTATTTCAATGTATTTTTGGCCATGTAAATGCTTGGGTTTTGCTATGGGATGGGTTTATATGAAAACTTGACACCTTAAGAGGGGTAAGAACATGTCTAGGATTATTTTGGATGATACATCTTTGAAAATGTCAAAGAACTGTTTGTGTCTGTGTTCTTGCGTGCGTGGGCTCGGGCCTGCGTATGCAGCTTATATTCATGCGTACATAGCTCTGTTCTTGCATACACAGGTCTGTTCTTAAGGCTCTGCGTACGTGGGAATGGTTTGGCATATGCAGAGTCTGGTCTACGTACATGGGCTTTGATCCACGTACGTGAGACGTCTGGCAGAAGCTCCACTCTGCCCACTTTCACTTATTTTTCCTCTATTTCACTTCCATGTGCAATCCTAACACACCATTTTGTCATTTTTGCATTTGCATATCACTACATCCTCTTTTTATCTTCATTCTTGCATCAAAACATCTTATTTTCCAAATTCTACTTGAATCAGGAATCTAATGTCATTTCTTATTTGTAGTCATCATCCCCTTATGCTAGTAAGGGAAGCACTAATAAAGTGGTTGAGTAGTAAAATCTTCTTGTCCTCGAAACCAGGGGCTATATCTAAGAGGCGGGCTTTGAGCCTATTATTGGTCTTCTTCCGGAGAAGTATGCGAGTGTTACCTTGGTGCAGTGCCTCACTAAGAGGTGGTAGGATACTACCTACACCTTTCATATTGTTGAGCGAGAGATGACGGTGACTCCCTATGACTTTTACCATATGACCAACCTTAGCTTCGAAGGGGACATCATTAGTTTGGACAGTGCATCGAGCATCCAACTGGGTCTCGACGTGTTGGGGAGGAAGTACTCCACTGAGACCATCCGCTACTTTGACTTGGTGTCGGATTACATGTCCCTCCCATAGAGGACCACGGAAGAGTGTGTCTATATGGCTAGGGCTTTCCTTCTCCACTTGTTGGGGGCTTATCTCTTTGCCCATGGTGGGCAAACTGTGTCGTTGAGGTGGTTGACCCTCTTTCAAGACTTTGGAAAGGCACAAAGGACCAATTCGGGGCAAGCATGTCTTGCCTATCTCTACTCCACTCTTGATTCTCTTAGCCGTGGCACCCTGCGATAGCTTGTGGGGCTTTGGAAGCTCCTTGAGGTTATTTATCTTTTCATTCTTTGGACTTTCACTTGTAGCTTGTAGCCTTGCAAACTGTGTAAACTATGATCATGCATCTAACCTGTGGCTTGTGCTTCTTTTTGCAGCTTATGGGGCATCTGAAGGATTTTTCTCAAGTAAGGGCCCACCTTGTAGGGTTAACTTCGGATGAGGTAAGTTTAAAAGTTCTAGTTGTTCACGTTTCTTCATGCATTTCCTTTAGAATACTCTTCTTCTAACCTTGTGCCAATAAAGGTAAATTGGGCCCTATAGGTTAGCCAACCCCTTCCTGCTACTTAAGACTTAGAGCCCGCTACTATCATTACTTTAGAGATTACTCGACCCCTTGAAGGAGCGGACTTGAAGGTGTTATATTTGGCAAAAAGGGTGAGGTGCCAGTTGGTGGGTAGGGATAACCCACAGATTTTGATGGACCCTCCTGAGTTCATGCTTATCCCATACTCCATGATTGATGCTGAATACAACTTATGGGGGAGTGGCATTTCCTATGCCAAGCGGCTTCTTGAGGGGTTGGACTATGAGGAGTTCAACATCACTCACCTCATGTCTTCCCTTATTATTTAGGTAATATGCTCAATCTCTTTTTCTTCTCTATTTTTCTTTTTTGTTTGTCATGACTTCTAATGTGGGAAATTGTAATAGGGGGGACCTGCTGCCGGTGAGCCCATTGATCCTTCACACCTCTCTTTAATGGTCTATGTTTATGGCCTGGATCGCTTTGCTCGGGAGCATGTCGTGCCTCGTAATCCTGATGTCATGGGCTATCCTTTCCTTCCCAACACTCGAGCAGTGAGTTCTTTTTTCCTTTTGTCCTTTCTCTTCTTGTCAAATTTATCTTTTTGTTTCATCACTAACCCTTCCTTCTTTGAACTGCAGCCCACTATCCAATAGCATGAGGAGTTGGTGTGGCTGGTCGGGAATCTCAAGTTGGAGGTGACCAACTACTCGAAGGAGCTGTTCGGTTCTAGAGAAGTGGCCCACTCAAGCGATGGTGATGTTAATGATGATGATGATGGTGGTGGTGGTGGTGAGGAGGAAGACTCGAAGGCGACTCCTAGCTACCAACAGAGGAAGAGGTGGCACCGTTGATTACTTGTAGTCACAACAAATATCGGCATACAACACAACGTTTTTCTTTTTTTGGTTTTTAGTGTTTTTCTTTCCTTTTTAGCAACATTTGAATTCAGTTTGAGACAAAGAATTGTATTAAGAATATATTTATGCTTTTGATGGGGAACTTAGCACTTAATTTACAAGATATATCATAAATTGTATGTTTCTATACAACTTTGCTTCATTTATGCTTGCAATCTTGTGCTTGGAATGTGTCTTGAATGATTCTTTAAGTCACAGGAACCCTAGGGAAGCTTTAGAGTAAAAAAACTTTGCTTAAAACAGGGGAACATGGGCTTCTACCAAGCACCATACGTACGTGGAAATGAGCCTGTGTACGCAGCTTTGTCTTTGCATACGCAAGATTAACTCTGCGTACGTAGGCCAAATAAGAAAAACCCTAATTGACTTACTTAAGTATAAAAGTAGCCGTTTGAATCTAAAACCCTCACCAATGTATTTCCAACCCAGAGAGCACTTTTTTGAGGTCCTCTAATGGCAAAAAATTCTTCATTTGGATTAGGAAGCTTAGTCCTGATTTCAAGGATTCCTTTGCTCCCTATGGTTTTTTTTGCATCTTCCCCTACCATCAAATTAGGGTGGATGAGCCTCTTCTTTGTGCTGCTGCCAACTATTGGGTTTCTTCTTCATATGTATTCCACTTCAAAAAATATAGAACTATGCCCCACTATCAAGGAATTTGCTGCTATCATGGGTGAACTGGAGATTGATGATCTCATCTTCCTTACCATGGGTGGGGATCTTCCTTCCTTGCTGTGAGTTGTGTTGGGCGTCCCTGCTGCCACGGCAAATAGGTGGTGGTTCCTTGGCAAACTCAATCTTAGGCCAATCTTTGATTATTTATTCGGTTCGGCCTTTCTTGAGGGTGAAAGGACATGATTGTACTTCCTTCATGCCTTTTGCTTATGTGCCCTTGCAAGGTATTTCTTGGTCCAAAAATCATATTGTGTGGATCTTCGGATGTGCATGGTGGCTTATGAGCTAAGGAGAGGTAATCCGGTGGGCTTGATTTTGGCGGAAACCCTTAATAGTTTGGATGCCTTTCATAGGAAGCAAGCAAGCTTCTTTGTGGAAGTCCTCCTTTTCTTCAAGTATAATCCCTAACTTTGCCTAGGTTGGATTCCTCTAATTTTGCATGGATTGCCTTTCGGTTTTGAGGCACCTTATATTGTCTTGCATCATCATTTTTATTTTTTCTCACTCATGCTTTCCATTTTTCCATTTTTTTTTCTTTCTTTCTTTTTTCCCTCCCTTTTTTTTCTCTCTTTTCTTTTTTCAGATATGGCTATAAAAGAGGCTTCGGTTGCTTCAACCCCTTACTGTATCCCTCAACACTTACCTTTCTCGGCATCTTAAAGACCCCTAGCTTCATCAGAGTGACATGAGCTTTGAGGCATACATGGAGCTTATGAATTGCCTTAAGGAGACCGACATTCAATGGGTCATTGAACAGTGGCATATCTCAAGCATGGTCCATAGTTACTGCAAGGACCATTGTGTGACTTTAGTTGGGCTTCAATGTTGCTCTTACTACTCCACTTGTCGTATCTCAAGGCAATTTGGAGTGCGTCAAGGAGGTCCTGATGATGAGGGTGTCTTCCAAACTGCGATGTTCACCGATAAGATCTTGGGCAGGATCAGTAAGGCTTGGCCACGTCGTAGGGTGACAAAAGACATTGTTCCTCCTAAATACATTTACCCCACTGCAAGGTACAAGCAATGGTTGGAGGATAACATGAAGTGAATTCTGAGGGATGAGAAAGCTTACATGAAGAGTAGCAAGAAAGCAAGGAGGACTGAGTGACCACCTTGAGGGGCCCCATGTTTTACTTTTCTGCACTTTTATGATTCTCATGTTTTTGTTTTTGAATTCAATAAAGGATTGGAATATTCTAAATCCCCTATGAAAACAATCTTATTATCCTTTAATTTGAGCAATGAGAGAATTTCCTTTTATTATCTTTGTTTATTGTCATTATTATTCATTTTTTTCCTTTTGCCATTTAATTTTTGCTCATAATGTCCCTTTGGGAATTTTCGCCATGCCCATGGTCTTTTACCCTAACTTTTGCCTATACCGCCATTTCGGGTTTTCAATCTTGCGGAGTTCTTTTGCCTTGACTTTTGCCTAGGCCGCCTGTAGACACTCGATTTTGCACCCATAATTTAATCAAGGAAGATAGCTAGAATGACCATTTATATACTCGATATTCATAGTTGCATTACATGCATTAATTCATTAATTGCATATCATAAAAATGATCTTGAGATTCTAACGGTCGCGACGGTATGTCTGATTCCCAAATCAAACCGTCAGATTGAAAGGTATCATGAGATCAAGTTTCACGGTTTACATGCATTGTATGGGGTGAAGTCGATCACATGTGATTAATTGAAATTAATTTTGATTAGTTAATAATTAAAAATAATTAAATAAATTTATATGATTGGTGGAGTATTTTTCTTAAATGGAGATTTGTTGCATGGGATTAAAAAAAATAAGCTAATAATATTTAAAGACTGTAAACAATTAGGCTTTTAGGATAATTATATTCAAAATAATTATTTCAAAAATCCTAATCCAATAGCAGATTTTAAATTCACGTTCCAAGGAACTTTTGACATAGTAGAACTCAAAATTAGGACTAGGCTATTTCTAACAAAGTTGTAGAGAATCGAATTTCTCTTCAGTTATCAAAATTTCATCTTAATCAGAAGTTTAAGTAAAACGATATGATCAAAATACTGAAGCTTGTTCTGATCTGAAAAATCAGCTTACTCTTATCCAAATCTCCTTTTTTTTGGGATTTTCCCCCATACGTTTTTGCTTATTTTTTTAAGGATTCCAACTTCTATAAATAGGGGAGGCCTCCCAACTTTTTCACACTTTTTGACCCCCCCTCTTTTTGGCTCTTCTCTTCTGATTTTTCAACTCCCCTTACGTTAAAGACGTTTTGAAGGCTTTTGCTTTAGGAACTTTTTTTTGTAAGTAAGGTATTTTAGACCTCAAAGAGGTGAACAAACTTCTTTGATTTCTAAAATATTAATTCATTAGAAGAGCACGCTCATGCAAGTGGTATTCTGTTTCTTCTTTATTTTCCTTTTCCATTAATTAGTTTGTTTTTGTTTGATGCATGAATATGTTTAGTATGTTTTATTATGTCTCGTTCTTAATATATAATTGCCATGATTAGATACTTTAGATGATTGTTTATTTCAATTCTTCCTTTTTTGACTTCAAAATCTACAATGATTAACAAAAAATTTTATAAAGATTCAAAACTGATTTGTATTTTCAAATTTGATTTTTTTTTTTCAAAATTCAAAATTGATCTGTATTTTTAGATTTGATTTTTTCAAAACTCAAAATTAATTTGTATTTTCAGATTTGATTTTTTTCAAAACTAAAAACTGATCTGTATTTTCATTAAATACAAATCTGATTTTTTTCTAATCTCAAAACTGATCTGTATTTTTAGATCTGATTTTTCTAAACTCAAAACTGATCTGTATTTTCATTAAATACAAATCTAATTTTTTTTTTTAAAAGTTTTCTTTGTCATAAAATTGCAAAATTTGAAATTCAAAAGAAGGGATTGAATTTAGGTTAAAGTTTTTTGTGTGATGCATGATAAATTCGTCGCATGAATGTGAATCCTCCTTCAAAAGTCCTTTTTATTTGTTTCCAACAATAGATCTAGTTTTTCATAAACAAAAAAATCTTTTTTTTACTAGACACAAAATAGATTTGATTCTTTTCAAAGTCTCATTTTTTTACAAACAACAGATCTGATTTTTTCTTGATAAAATCACTTTTTTAACTTTACTCAAAAATAGATCTAATTATTTTAACAAATTCTTATTATTTTAATTCACAAAACAGATCTGATTTTTTTTACAAACCAAGTCTTTTTTTAACCTTTCACAAAAACATATCTGATTTCTTTTTACAAACCAAGTTTTTTTTTTTTTTTTTTAATTTCCAAAATATATCTGAATATTCTTTTTAAAAGAGGACATCATTCATAAGGGGAATTTATTTAAATTAATTTTTTTCACGTCTCTGTCATGTGTGTTCAACATATCATTTAACATCATGCAAAAAATGGGTATATTGGTCATTAGAGTATAGAAGACCAGACTTTGTCTAGACGGAATGAGTGCCTAACACCTTCCCATTCCGTAACTTAACTCCCAAGCTTAGGGTTTTTGGATAGGTAGATTAGTGTTTTTGTCTATTTAATTTTGGTAGATTGTTACTAGGACCAAAGCTTTGTAGTCTTTTGCATAGATTGTAACTAAGACCCAAAGCATTGTAAGGTTTAATTTACCAAAATTGTACTTGTCTTTATTCAATCAATGACATTTGGAATATTTTGATAATGTAATTTGTATTTATTTTTTCTTTTTTTTTTGTATTAAAAATAAGTGGCAACTCCACACCATTTACTCAAAAAGAGAGGTACCTTAAAAGTATCCAAATCTCTATCTTTAAGAGCACCTGAGTTCCCGATCTCTCACAATGGCGACTTCACTAGGGATGTTGAGGGCTAAACTTTGTGTTAGACTTTTAGTGACCAATTATATACCCTTGTTTTTTTGTATGATGTTTTTGTTTGTTTGGCTGTCTATGTCTTGAGATGTTTGTATGATATTTTTTGTTGTTATTTGTATTGCCATGTTGATTGTTAAAAGCTTTGCCTAACTGTCATAGTGTGTGTCATCAAAACAACAAATATTGCATGTACTTATCTCAACATATGGTGGTAGTAACCATGGATCACCAGGCTTCATTATATTCGAGTACCCAGTGGCGAACTCACCAATTCATAGCCCAAAGTCACTTGATCATTTCTTGTTGACTGTAAAGGACAAACCATGCCGTTCGGACCAATGCAATGTTCATTACATTACAAGTTGGGAGGTGTAACGTCCTAACTATGGGAAACAATAAAACAACAAACCCACTCTACAATGTAATGACTTAGAACCTACCCTTAGGCCGGTCCATGTTAAAATTGCATTGCATTTTGTGTGTGTTTGTCTTTGATTGATGTAAATGGGGACCTAACTTTGATTAACCCAACCAAGCCTGTTCTTAGAGAGAAGGGAGAATTTGGTCAAGATCTGAAGGAAGGTTTCAAAGAGAACCCAAAGTTGACACTCAAGCTAGTAGCTCCAGTTCTAAGCCCATTACTCTTATCATGGTACTAAAGCCCGTAAGCATAGAAGACACTCCACTGCTGCAACATCACAATCCCCTATTCGACCTACAGGACAGTCCAAGTCACAAAAAGTCTGAAGATCCCAACACTATGGTGGAAAGGGGAGAACATCCAAACACTGAAGAACCCATGAACACCCAAGAGCTACTTAACACCATGTTAGCTAGTCAAATACAATTGAGGGAGGACATGAACCTTATGGTGCAATAGTTTCAGAACCTAAAGAGTAACCAAGAGGAGAACAAGGCTGACCATAATCCACCAACCATGGAGAGTGAGAAGAAAATCAACGAGAGGGTAAATAAGATGGAAGAGATGATCAAGAGAGCTTGTAAGATGGAGGACCTCACGGACTACCAACCACTCTCACTTTTTTCAGATGTAAGATTGCCTCCCAAGTTCAAGATGCTAACTCTGGACAAGTTCGACGGGATAGGTTGCCTAAAGTCCTATTTGAAGATGTATATAAGGGCCAAGCAGCCCTTAGGAGCAACTGAAGAACTGCTTGCTCAAATGTTTCAAAACACCTTGACTGAGGTTACTCTTAGGTGGTTCCCAACCTAGATGATGCTAGAGCAAGGAGTTGGGAGGACATTTGCCGCGAGTTTCACAATCAGTACCAGTACAACATAAAAGTGGATGTGACAAAGAGAGACTTGGAGACCACTAACATCAGCTGAAGGAGTCCTTTTCTGCCTTCAAAACCAAATGGAGAGCCAAGGTAGCCTAGATGATCACAAGACCTAGTGAAGAAGAGCAAATCCAAATGGTGGTGAAGAATTTGTTACCCATATTCCACAAGCATCTTTTTGCCAAATACTTTTCGAACTTCAAAGCCTTGGTCATAGCTGATACTCAAGTGGAAGATGCTATCTATAATGGCATGTTAAAGAATGAAAAAGGCTTCAATTTTAGAAAGTTGCAACCCACACCACCAATGAGGAGGCAATCAATGTTTTAGTTCCCCAAACATCATCAACTGTCCATTTTAGGCCTCGAAGGAAGTTCAATGAACTCCACATGCCTATGAGCCAATTGTTTGAAAAGCTCAAACTTGAAGGGCATATTTGCCTACTTAAACCTCAACCTCCTCCAAGCCCACTGTCTAAAGGTTACAAGTCACATGAGTTCTGCAAATATCACCAAGAACTTGGCCATCAGACAGACAAATGCATCAATCTGTGACATGCCATTCAAAATTTGATTGACAAACAAGTCATTACTCCGCCATCATTGGCCAGCCATCCAGACTTTGCTTGAATTTCATCTTACAAGTTTTTAGATTGGTTCATTGGTTTTATTGTTTATTTAGCATTTGCTTTATAGTTGGTCATTTACTCAATAAAATCCATGTTGTGTTTGATGCATTTGATTCATCATGTTGTTCATATGTACATAAAAAAATTCAAAAAAAAAAAAAGAACTTTTGGACTAGGGGCATTGGGCCTTCAAGTCATTTCAATTCATTTTCAAAAAAATTTTAGTAACCTTTTTCTAAAAACTTTTTTGTTATTTCAAAGACTCCAAGATTTTTCCAAAGCCTCCCTTTCAAAGACTCAATTTTTTTTTTTTTTTTTTCAAAAGCCTTCTTTTCAAGAGAATACAAGATGATCCATTTGACAAAGTTTCTTCCAAATCATGATGATTAATTGCTCTACCAATCAATTTGTTCCAAAAAGGGATCTAACTTCATTCAATCCATGTAAGGATTTTTGCTAAATATACAAAATATGATAAGAAAAGGTCCTAAAATGCAATCAAAGAAATTCATCCATTCATCCAAATTCCTCAAACCACATACACTCAATCCCAATCTCTTTAGAATTTTTCACATTGTTGGAGCATTTATACTTCTATTCCAAGAATAATTTATTAAGAGAGTTTAAGTCACTATTCTTACAAGAAAGCATCACCAGGGATAGGAGGCCGCCTTCGATAACCACATTATTCCTTGACACCTATTACAATAATTATACATTGCTAGCTAACTTGAGCCTTTAAACAGTTAGTCTATTTTTCAATGAACCCACTAATACTTAAACCTTGGGTGGGAAAATTAAGTATGCATACTTAAATCTCAAGATGAGGAAGTGTTGACCTTATGGATTCAGCACCACTTAGTAAGGTCCTCAATGAAGACAATGAGACCGATGAAGAGTTCATCAATTTTAGGAAAGAGATTTCATCAAAGAAAAGTGTAAATTCAATTCATTAAGCTTGGTAGGAAGGAAATCCATCAAGGAGAGATAAGATTTTGAGAAAGCATCAAACTGTGCGAAAAAAAGAGAAGGTCATCAAGCTAGAAAAGACTTTAAACCAAAAAGAAGAAGTGAGAAGTGAATGCAAGAATTTTCATCAAGTTGTGAGAGAATACTGATTCAACGAAAGACACAAGAGACATGAGATTCCATGAAAGATCATTCAAGTTAAGAAGGATGAGTAAAAATAAAGATTCATCAAGAGAAGAAATTTAATCAAATTGAGGAAGATGAGGAAAAGAAAACGTAAGATACATTTAATAAAATAAAATAAAGTGTGTTCAGTCAAGTCAAGAAAAATGAAAGTGCATTAGAAAGGATAAGAGGGTATCAAGGAGAAGTACAAATTCATCCGAGAAAGATGGAAGTTTGTCAAATTGAAAGAACAAAAAAGGCAGTTAAGTGAAAGCTAATAAAATTCCAAAAAATAAAAAAATAAAAAAGAAGAAGAAGAAAAGCTTGCTAGACTGAAAACTTGAAAGGGTGGTCTAGGCAAAAATTAGAGAGAGTCTGCTAAGTTGAAAACTCGAAAGGGCGGTCTAGGCAAAAATTAGGGCAAAAACAAAACAAACAAAAAATCTTTCAAAAAAATGAGAAAAACAAAAATGAGAGTGAGTGATCTAACCACAAGATAAGATGCTAAGAAGACCAAAACGAGGAAGTTGTCAAGCTAAAAAAATCAAGACCAAATAAAAGAATCTATGAAGACCAATGAGAAGATGATGAACATGACAAGGATTTTAGCACAAGAGTCAACGATGAAAGATTTCAAAAACTCTTCCAATGCTTGAATTTAAAGTGTTGCATACTTGGGAAAATATCATAAGGGTTTTGAGCCTTTTATATATCCTTCCTTTCAATAACCTGAACTCGGCCTACATTACAACCTTTTAATAAAGACCTCCTCGAAGTCTTGCTGATTGAAAGCACACATTTAGCTTTGATAATATTTTCTCTTGGATTAAGAAGGAAAACTGCTCAAGATTATCAAGCCCCACTGGCTGATATCTTTAAAAGACAAAATTTCACAAGTTCTCAAGTGACTGAAAAAATTAATTTCTAAGCTCCAAACACTCACTTTGTTTGCTTCCAACAAAAAATAACTCTCAAGAGAACAAGATTTCCAAATTCTCAAAAATTTTCAAATCTTCAAACTTTGGATTTTTCCCTTTCTTGCTTGTTCCCAACATATGGGATTTCCAAAAGTCCTCACATTTCATTTCTTTGATTGTCTTTAGGGACATAATCTGAAAATTTCCAAAATGAAGAAGCAAATTTGATTACATGTTTTTAATGATTCCAAATCCTTTCTAGCCAATGAAACCGAGTTAACAATTGAACATTATGATTAGTCCAAAGAGGTTGTTCAAGGGATCACCTTTTGTTCATTTGAAAAAGATAAAATTTCAAAAAATCGCATTCTAAGTGAATTGCTTTTTTCAAAAAAAAAAAAAAAAAAAGAAAGAAGAAAGAATTTTTCAAAAAAGAAGATTTTTCAAAACTTCATTTTTCAAAACTTTTTTCAAACTACGTCTGGACTTAGTCCTCTATGAGAGAGATACATAGGCAGCCTTTTCAAAGGCCTGGTCATAGTTACCAAAAAAAAAAAAAAATCTCCATTTCAAAATTTAAAAAAAAAAACCATCATTTTTCAAAACTTTTTCCGAACTATGTTTGGACCTGATCCTCTATGAGAGAGGTACGTAGGTAGCCTTCTCAAAGGCCCGGTCACAATTACCCAAAAAGAAACTTCATTTCAAAAAAGACAATTTTTCAAAAATTCATTTTTCAAAACTTTTTTCGAACTATGTCTGGACCTGATCCTCTATGAGAGAGGTACATAGGCAGCCTTTCTAAAGGCTCGATCACAAACACTAAAAAAAAAAAAATAAATAAAAACTTTTTTTTTCAAAGGCTCAAAATCAAGACATTTATTTGTGTGAATTTAGGCTAGGAGCATCTATTTTGCATTAAGCACATCATCAATTTTCTGTCCAAGCGTGTCTAAACTAGGGGCATTGGCCCAATTTTTTTTTTTTTATAATAACTGATTACTAACAAGCTCATGGAAAGAATCTTTTGCAGGAGGTGGACATGGATCTTTTGTCTATTAGCAATCACCATCAATCTTTAGTTTAGATGCTACCATCATTCCAACAGTCCTTATTTTGCCCAATTTTGTGATGCAAAGGTTTGAATTTACCTGATAGGTTTTGACATAGGTGATCTTACCTGAATGAGGCATAGTTGAATGCCCTTTGTCTACAAATTGAAGCATGATTTTGAAAACCTTGACATTTGAGGTAAAGATGATTTTTTTTAAATGGATGAGGCATGGCCAAATGCCCCTAGTTTGGAAATGGATGTATGATTTTTTTAAAAATCTTGATTTTTTTTTTTTTTTTTTGAAAAGACAATGATGATCTTTTTTCTTTTTCTCTTTTTTTTTTTTTTTGAAAATGAATGAGGCATGGCCGAATGCCCCTAGTTTGCATGATTTTTGAAAACCTTGATATCTGAGGAAAAGATGATTTTTAAAATAATAAAAAAAATGGATGAGGAATGACCAAATGACCCTAGTTCAACAATCAATGTGAATTTTAAAAAATCTTATTGTGTAGGGACCTTCAATAAAGCAAATATTTGAGTAAAACAAGATCAAAATCACAAAACTGGGCAAAATGAGGACTGCTGGAATGATGGGTGAACTAAATTGAATATTGATGGTGATTGTTGAGTAGACGAAAGATCCATGTCCACCTGCAAAAGATTCTTTCCATGAACTTGTTAGTAATCAGTTATTATAAAAAAAATAAAAATAAAAAGGGCCAAAGCCCCTAATTTAGACATGCTTGCACAGAAAATTGATGATACGTAAACTGAAAGGTAGTTCATGAGTTTTACAAGTTAACTGACTAGAAGTCAACTCTTGTTTTTCTTGCAGGAAATCAAAAGGAAAAATCTCCTCAGCTTCAATTTTCAAAGGACAAATCTCCTAACAAAATTTCCAAAGGATAAATCTCCTAAAACATTTTTCAAAAAGGAAAAATCTCCTAAAATAAAATTTTCAAAAGGACAAATCTCCTAACAAACTTTTCAAAGGATAAATCTCCTAAACAAAAATTTTCAAATGACAAATCTCCTAACAAAATTTCAAAAGGATCTCCTAAACAAATTTTCAAAAGGAAAAATCTCCTAAAAACAAAATTTCAAAGGATAAATCTCCCAAATTTCAAAATGGAAAAATCTCCTGAATAAATCTTCAATGGATAAATCTCCATGAACAAATCTTCAAAAGGAAAAATCTTCTAAATAAATTTTCAATGGATAAATCTTCATGAACGCATCTTCATAAAAGAAAAAATTTCCTAAATTTCAAAAGGGAAAAATCTCCTGAATAAATTTTCAAAAGGAAAAATCTCCTAAATAAATCTTTAAATGACAAATCTACATTAACACATATCTTTATAAAAGAGAAAAAATCTCCTGAACATATCTTTAAAAGACAAATCTCCATAAACACATCTTCATGAAAATGAAAAATCTCCTGAACAAATCTTCAAAGGACAAATCTCCATGAACAAATTTCAAAAAATAAATGATGAAAATTTTTCAAAGGACTACAAAAATAGATCAAGGTTTTCTTTCTAAAAAGGGAAATTCAAATAATTCAAATCAAGAAAAGAGAAAGGAAGATCATACATCTCAAAACAATGGAACAACGAAGCATTCATCATTAAAAGTTTAATTCCAAATTTTAATCTTTTGCAGATGAAACCCTAGGTCCTGAGGTAAAGAAGCCCCTTGGTTACCTTTCATTCAAATCGAGGTAGAGAAGCCCTTTCGTTGTCACAATTCAAGATTGAGATAGAGAAGCCTCTTAATCACCCCAGCTTCTAAGGTAGAGAAGCCCATTGGTTGCCTTTCATTCAGACTGAGGTAGAGAAACCCCTTGATCATTACAATTCAAATTGAGATAAAGAAGCCTTTCAATTACCTCAGGTTCCGAGGTAGAGAAGCTCCTTGGTTACCTTTCATTCAGATCGAGGTAGAGAAGCCCCTTGGTCGTCACAATTCAAGATTGAGATAGAGAAACCTCTCGATTGCCCCAGGTTTTGAGGTAGAGAAGCCCCTTGGTTACCTTTCATTCAGATCAAGGTAGCGAAGCCCTTTGGTCACCACAATTTAGATTGAGATAGAGAAACCTCTCAATTGCCTTGGGTTCCAAGGTAAAGAAGCCCCTTAGTTACCTTTCATTCAGATCGAGGTAGAGAAGCCCCTTGGTCTTCACAATTCAAGATTGAGATAGAGAAGCCTCTCAATCGCCCCAGGTTCCAAGGTAGAGAAGCCCCTTGGTTACCTTCCATTCAGATCGAGGAAGAGAAGCCCTTTGATCGACCCCCACATGCGGATTAAGATAGAGAAGCCTCTCAATCCACCCTAAATTTAGACTGAGATAGATAAGCCTCTCAGTCACCTCAGATTTCAAGATTCATTTCAAGTTTACCAGTTATCAAGTAGGTTGAGTATTCACAACTCTCATTTTGTTGAAACATCAAAACACTAGTTCTATGTTCCCAAGGTTTTAGGTTCTAAGGCTAGGTAACCTTTAAAAAGTCAACTTCAATTAAATCATGGCTGTTAAAATCAGTGTCTTTGTTTTACATTGACATTCGCTTTGCAAGCTCTGTCAATAAGGGGCATTCTGTAGACACTCGATTTTGCACCTATAATTTAATAAAGTAAGATGGCTAGAGTGACCATTCATATACCTGATATTCATAGTTGCATTACATGCATTAATTTATTCATTGCATATCATAAAAAAGATCTTGAGATTCTAACTGTCGTGACGGTATGTCCGATTCCCAAATCGGACTGTTGGGTTGAAAGGTATCACAAGATCAATTTTTCACAGTCTGCATGCATTGTATGGAGTGAAACCGATCACGTGTGATTAATTAAAATTAATTTTGATTGATTAATGATTAAAATTAATTAAATGAATTTATGTGATTCGTGGAGTATTTTTCTTAAAGTGAGATTTATTGCATGGGATTAAAACAAATAAGCTGATAATATTTAAAGACAGTAGGTAATTAGGCTTTTAGGATAATTAAATTCAAAATAATTATTTTAAAAATCCTAATTATCACTTTGGTTTATCACAAAAATAACTCTTAAATTTGTCCAAATACAGTTTTAGACTTGGAAAACACTTCAAAAACTTGCTAATTAAGTAGCAGATTTCAGATCCACGTTCCAAGGAACTTTTGGCATAGTAGAACTCAAAATTAGGACTAGGCTATTTCTGGCAAAGTTGTAGAGAATCAAATTTTCCTTCAGCTGTAGAAAATTAATCTTAATATGAATTTTGAGTAAAACGATATGATCAAAATACTGAAACTTGTTCTGATTTGGAAAATCAGCTTAGTCTTATCCAAATCTCCTTTCTTTTAGGATTTTCCCCGTACGTTTTTTGCTTATTTCTTTTTAAGTATTCCAACCTCTATAAATAGAGGAGGTCTCCCAACTTTTTCACACTTTCTAAGCCCCCTCTTTCTGGCTCTTCTGATTTTTCAACCCCCTTTACGTTAAAGACGTTCTGAAGGCTTTTGCTTTAGGAATTTCTTTTTGTAAGTAAGGTATTTTAGCCCTCAAAGAGATGAATAAACTTCTTTGATTTCTAAAATATTCATTCATTAGAAGAGCACGCGCATGCAAGAGGTATTCTGTTTCTTCTTTCTTTTCTTTTTCCATTAATTAGTTTGTTTTTGTTTGATGCATGAATATGTTTAGTATGTTTTGTTATTAATATAGAATTGCCATGATTAGATACCTTAGATGATTGTTTATTTCAATTCTTTCTTTTTAGACTTCAAAATCTACAATGATTAACAAAATTTTTTATGAAGATTCAAAACTGATCTGTATTTTCAGATCTGATTTTTTTTGAAACTCAACTGATCTGTATTTTCATTAAATACAGATCTGATTTTTTTTCTAATCTCAAAACCGATCTGTATTTTCAGATCTAATTTTTCTAAAACTCAAAATTGATCTGTGTTTTCATTAAATACAGATCTGATTTTTTATGAAAAAATTTTCTTTGTCATAAAATGCAGATTTTGAAATTCAAAAGAAGGGATTGAATTTCGATTAAAGTTTTTTGTGTGATGCATGATAAATTCATCTCATGAATGTGAATCCTCCTTCAAAAGTCCTTTTTATTTGTTTCCAACAATAGATCTAGTTTTTCATTAAAAAAAAAAAAAATCTTTTTTTTACTAGACACAAAACAGATCTGATTCTTTTCAAAGTCTCATTTTTTTATTTTTTTATTTTTTTTTTACAAATAATAGATTTGATTTTTTCTTGATAAAATCACTTTTTTAACTTTACACAAAAATAGATCTAATTCTTTTTAACAAAGTCTTATTATTTTAATTCACAAAATTGATCTGATATTTTTTACAAACCAAGTCGTTTTTTTAACCTTTCACAAAAACAGATCTGATTTCTTTTTACAAACCAAGTTTTTTTTTTTTTTTAAATTCCAAAATAGATCTGAATATTCTTTTTAAAAGAGGACATCATTCATAAGGGGAATTTATTTAAATTAATTTTTATCAAGTGTATGTCATGTGTGTTTAACATATCATTTAACATCATGCAAAAAAGGGGTATATTGGTCATTAGAGTCTTGAAGACTAGACTCTGTCTGGGCAGAATGGGTGCCTAACATCTTCCTATTCCATAACCTAGCCCCCGAGCTTAGGGTTTTTGGATAAGTAGATTAGTGTTTTGTCTATTTAATTTTGGTAGATTGTAACTAGGACCAAAGCTTTATATTCTTTTTGCATATATTGTAACTAGGACCCAAAGCCTTGTAAGGTTTAATTTACTAAAATTGTACTTGTCTTTATTCAATCAATGACATTTGAAATATTTTGATAATGTAATTTTTATTTATTTTTTCTTATTTTTTTGTATAAAAAATAAGTGGCGACTCCACACCATTTACTCAAAAAAAGAGGTGCCCTTAAAAGCACACAAATCTCTTTTTTTGAGAGCACCCGAGTTTGTGGTCTCTCACACCTCTTTCAGGTTTTCAACTTACCAGGCTTTTTCATTTTTTTTTTCTTTTTAAATATGGTATTTTCGAAGTCTATCCATGTTGATTGGGCGAAGCATCTCTTCCCCATCCAAATCTGTGATTCATGTAGCACCTCCAAACATGATCTTCTTAATGATAAAAGGCTCAAACCACCTTGGCTTCATCTTTCCTCTAGGGTCAAAAGTCTCATCTCTAAGCACCTTTAGGACCAAGTCTCATTCTTTAAGGTTTCTTGGTTTCACTTATGATTCTCATGTTTTTGTTTTGAATTCAATAAAGGATTGGAATGTATTAAATCCCTTATGAAAACAATCTTATTATCCTTTAATTTGAGCAATGAGAGAGTTTCCTCTTATTATCTTTGCTTATTATCATTATTATTCATTTGTTTTTCCTTTGCCATGTCTATCCAAGTTGATTGGGCGAAGCATCTCTTCCCCATCAAAATCTGTGATTCTTGTAACACCTTTAAACATGATCTTATTAATGATAAAAGGCTCAGACCACCTTGGCTTCATCGTTCCTCTAAGGTCAAAATTCTCATCTCTAAGCACCTTTAGGACCAAGTCTCATTCTTTAAGGTTTCTTGGTTTCACTTTATGATTCTCATGTTTTTGTTTTTGAATTCAATAAAGGATTGGAATGTTTTAAATCCACTATAAAAACAATCTTATTATCCTTTAAATTGAGCAATGAGAGAATTTCCTTTTATTATCTTTGTTTATTATCATTATTATTCTTTTTTTTTTCCCTTTGCATTGTAATTTTTTCCCATGATGTCTCTTCAGGAATTTTCGTCATGCCCATGGTCTTTTCCCCTAACTTTTGCCTAGACCGCCCTTTCAGGTTTTCAACCTAGCGGGATTCTTTTGCCTAGACTGCCCTTTAGGGCTTTCAACCTAGCAGGCTTTTTCATTTTTTTTTTCTTTTTAAATGTGGTATTTCCGGAGTCTATCCATGTTGATTGGGCGAAGCATCTCTTCCTTATCTAAATCTGTGATTCTTGTGGCACCTCTAGACATGATCTTCTTAATGATAAAAGGCCCAGACCACCTTGGCTTCATCTTTCCTCTTGGGTCAAAAGTTTCATCTCTAAGTACTTTTAGGACCAAGTCTCCTTCTTTAAGGTTTCTTGGTTTCACTTTCTTGTTAAATGCCTTAGCAATCTTTTTTTGGTACCCTTGTGCATGATATTGTACCCTAGCCCCCTTCTCATCTATCAAAGCCAATTGTTCATATCTTGCCTTAGCTCAATTCTCTTCTAGGACCTTGGTTTCTACCAATACCTTCAAAAGATTGTATCTCTACCTCAATCGGAAGCACCGCCTCACTACCATAAACCAAAGAGTAAGGTGTTGCCCTAGTCAATGCACGAATGAAAGTTCTATAACCCCATAAGGCAAATGGAAGCTTCTCAGCCCAATCTTTGTATGTCACTACCATCTTGGCTAGGATATTCTTCACATTCTTATTGGCTACTTCTACGGCCCCATTTGCTTATGGTCGATGCGGTGAAGACTAGTGATGCTCAATGTTGTACAACTCCGTGATCCTTCGAACCTCCCCTTCAAAGTGGGAATCGCTATCAGAAATGATCTCTTAGGGCACCCCAAATCGGCATATGATGTTGTTTTCTAAGAATCGAGCCATATGCTTAGCCTTCAACACGGAATAAGAGACTGCCTCTACCCATTTGGTGAAATAGTCAATTGCTACCAAAATGTATTCATGCTCATTTGAAGCCTTAGGAGCTATAATTCCGACCACATCTAGGCCCAGACCGAGAATGGCCATAGAGAAGTCATGCTATACAACTTAATAGGCGATACATGGTTCAAGTTGGTGTGTGTCTGACAATCATGACAACTCTTCACATAGTCCACACAATCAGTTTCCATTGTATTCCAGAAGTACCCTATCCTTAGGATTTTCTTAACTAACATTCTTACATTCATATGAGGGCCACAATCCCTTGATGCATTTCTTCCATTCCTTTATCGGCTTCTTCATTCTTCAAGCAACGAAGGTGTATGCCATCATAGGATATTCTATAAAGTTGTCCCCCATATAGGATGTGTTGAGTTGCCATCATCCTAATGGAACGACGTTCTCTCTTGTTGGCACCATCTAGATATGCCCTTAGTTCCAAGAACTTTATGATGTCATAGTACCACAGAACTTCCTCTTCCTTTATGGTCATTACTGAAACTTCAATCTTCCCTTTATGCACTTCCTCATAACTTTGCTCAATCTCTAAAGGTTGTGTCTATATTCCCTCGGGTATTTCAACCATGAAGGCTAAAGTAGCTAAGGCATCCGCAGATTGATTTTGAGCTTTAGGAATGATTGTGTATTCAATTCTGTCAAAGGTCTTGGTTAAGTCCTCCAAGTATTGTTGATACGGCTTCAAATGTTCCTCTTTCCCCTTCCACAATTTTTGTTGTTAGGCTATAACCAAAGTTGAATCTCTCAAGACTTCGGCCTCCCTTACCCCTAATTCTCGAAAAGCTTCCATTCTTGCAATACAAACCTCATATTCAGTCATGCTATTAGTTGGTTGAAAGTTTAATTTGATTGCCAAAGGTATGTGAGATCCCTTAGGAGTGATTAAAAGTATTCTTATCCCATTCCCATATTGGTTTATGGCTCCATCAAAGTACATCTTCCATACCTCTAACTCAACATCCAAAATGTCCTCATCTAGAAAATCTTCTTTACCATCTTCCCCCTCTATAGGATTCTCAGCATAGAAATTTGACACGATGCTTCCTCTAATAGTTTTCCTAGCCATATACTTCAAATCAAATTCTGTCAACAAGATCAACCATCTTGACAATCTTCTATCAAAGTGGGTTTCTCAAAGAGATACTTCAATGGGTCCATTCTTACTACCACCCATATTTGGAAAGGTAAAACGATATGTCTCAATTTTTATACGGCCTAAACAAGTGCAAAACATGACTTTTCTATGGGAGTGTACCTAGTCTCATAATCATGGAACCTCTTGCTCAAGTAATATATAGCCCTCTCATTCTTGTCATTATCTTCTTGTGCAAGCATACTTCCAAGCGCATCCCCTACGATAGAGAGGTATAAGAGTAAGGGTTTTCCATGTTGTGGAGGCACTAGGATAGGTAGGTGGAAGAGATATTTCTTAATAAGTTTAAAGGCTTCTTGGCACTCATCATTCCATGCATGTGGTTCATTCTTCCTTAGGAGTTTGAAGATAGGCTCATAAGTAAAGGTGAGCTTGGCAATGAATCGACAAATGTATTGTAATCAACCCAAAAAACCCCTTATCTCTTTCTCACTTTTGGGTGATGGCATCTCCAATATGGATTTGATCTTGAATTGGTCAACTTCTATCCCTCTGTTACTCATTAAAAGCCTAGGAATTTTCCTGCGGCTACTCCGAAGGTGCACTTTTGTGGGTTCAACCTCAATCTATATTCTTTAATCCTCTCGAAGAACTTCCTCAAGTTTATGGTGTGGATTCCTCTATCCTTGGATTTCACTATCATATCATAAACATACACCTCTACCTCGTTATGCATCATATCACGTAGTAAGGTCATAGCCATCCTTTGGTATATGGCCCCAGCATTCTTGAGGCCAAATGGCATCACCGTGTAACAATAGATTCCCCATTCGATAGTGAAGGTAGTTTTGGTCATATCCTTGGGAGCCATCTTGATTTGGTTATACCTCGAAAAACCATCCATGAAAGACATCAAGGCACTTCCTACCGTGTTATCCACTAAAACATCAATGTGAGGGAGGGGAAAGTCATCCTTAGGGCATGCCTTGTTCAAGTCCCTAACACGTCCTCACCTTTCCATCATTCTTAGGTACGGGCACAACATTGGCTATCCATTCGGCTTGGTGTACGAGTTTGATGAGCCCTACCTTTAATTGCTTAGTGACTTCCTCTTTGATTTTTAAGAGCCATTCGGTCCTCATTCTTCTCAATTTTTGCTTGACAGGCACTATGTGATCATGAGTATCAATGTGATGTTAAGCTATCTCAGGGTCACATCAAAGTAAGCCAAATCAGAATTCATCTTATCGAAAAGTACATTGGAACTTGCATTACAAAACTTTTGCCCCATGTTTTCAAAAAACCCAACCCAAGTCCAATTATTAATGGGCCCCACAATAGGCATGATGAATTCTTTCCTCTTTCTTCTTCAAGGTTTGCCACTCTTTCCCTTGTCTTTCTTCAGCCAGTCTTCCTTCTTCAGAAGTTCCCACACATGCATAGCTTCGGTCATGTCATATAGTTCTTTGCCCTTGTTAGGGAAGTCTCTTCCTGCTTCGTCAAGGAACCAGTCGTCGTCATCCCCACTCCAACAGCTAATCATTTCATCATCTCCTTCTTCATTTTTGTTCATCACGAGATATTGGTCGTCATCAAAAGAAGAGTCTATGTTGCGTTCAAGCATGAAGTGAGCTAGGGTGACTTGGGTTGTTCCCACCTTCGAGGTCCATTCTGGCCAATCATGATTTTCCCACGATCCTGCGTCTCCCGATTTGGAAAAGTCGTTGACATGGGCCCTCTTGAAAGTCCATGGTCCCGAAGCACTCTTTAGTTGTGGCTTAAAGTTTGGTAGAAGTAGGTGGACTTTCCCTTCTGCCATCATGTGGTTGATGTCCTCTTGAGTCAGCTTGCTTTGTTCACGGTTAGCCTTGTTTTTTTTAGCTTCTTCTTTTGCTATCTCAGAGAGATGGCCTATTATCTTCTTAAGGATCTCAGCTTGCGCCTCCACACACTCAAGCATCTTTTACATGAGGATCTTCTCACTTGCAACGTCCATCTTTCCCTCTTGATAAGTCTTCCTTTTGGATGTCTTACCTTTCATTGGGCTCAGATTGGAATGATGTCTTAAAAGAAGCCCCATTTTCATTAAGTTCATGTCCCAATTAAAGGTTCATTTTAAACTTTAAATGTCCTTAGAAAATTTCTTAAGTTCATTTTAATGAAGGCCCAATTATAATGTCACTCCCTTCCCTCTCATGGATTTTTGCCCTTTGTTTCATTGGGCTTTAGTCCATTTACAATAAAGCTCTCATCTTACTCTCATGGACTTTCGATAGAATGCACTTAGAAATCTTCAACCCTTTGTCTCAAACATAGGCTTACAATGTATTCATCATTTTTGGGCTTTTCATTTTTATTCATTATTTCATAATTTTTTTCTTCTTCTTGAAATAGCCCTCTAGCTAAAATACATTGTAGCTTTCCTCTCAAAGTCTATGAAATTCTCATTATTTTGGGCCTTGGCTTGCAACAAAGAGGCCTAAGATTAAGGAGTTCATTTTGGTTTTAAAGGATGTTGGATGCTAAGTCCATAGTGTATTTGTTATCTTAAGCCTAAAGTCCTCTTTTTCGAAAAGGCTTTTTCCACTTGGGCCTACAATAGCAATTAAGCTATGGCCTTATGAACCTTTCAAGTTAAGATATGCCTTTGGATTTAGGGACAAGCCTTTTATATGTGAGAACTTCTTTTCTTTTATCCCACAACATCTTAGGGTATATCATAACTTTAGGGCCATCCCTTTCATTTTTATACCTTTTATTTGTCCTTTAGAATTAGGTGAACACAAGTTATATGGTTGAACAAACAAGAGATATATAAAGGGTATCCTTTATGATAGGGTCTAGGATCTCTCTAGTGTGGATAGGCTCCCTAAGGTTAAAGGGATAGATGAGTAGGTTACTTACAACTAGGTGGGCTATAATTCCAATTGAGGGCCTAAATGGAGCCCATAGTGGATTGATAGCAAACCTTTAACGTACTCAAAGCCCATTATAGGCGATGACATTGATTGTCAGTTGGTAGGATGAATTTCGGAAAATTTGGGCCCGAATGGAGCCTTTTATTTTCCCACTCATCACTAACCAAGGTTAAGGGACAAAAGAGAACAAGTGATGTGTGTGCAAAACAAGTATTGAAATAATTTTTATTAAGGTTAAGAGATAAGACACATAGGAATTAAACTCATAATTCTCAGTGGAATCACCATTGTGGGCACAAAGGGGGAGTTGCCACCTAGTTTTTGCAATGGTCTAGGAACTATATATATAGCATCCCTTCAAGGAAGGGCCTTTTGATCTTACTATCAGAGATATGGGTTCGGAGTTTAGGTACGCTCTTGGAAAGGTGTTAGGTACCCAAAATCGCCCAACCCTAAGATTGGCCTCCCATCATTGTGTCTTATACCTTAACCTTATTAAAAACTAAATCAACGCTTATATCCTAGACTCACACACACACTAACATGCATCTAGCATACAACATGGCATTTTTTATCTCAAACAAACATACTTATCTATTCACCAAACAAAAGGGAGCCAAACATACAAAAGAAACCCTAGCATTCATCTAAAACAAGGCAGTAAACATATCATCAAAAGCAAGTAAATCATTCTACGAACAAGGCATTAACTTCATATCTCAAAGGAGGATTAAACAAACAACATGCATGTTCATGTAAATGCATGACTTACCTTACTTACCTTGCAGCATCTTAGCACCTATGGCATCATGAATGAGCATGTGAATGCATGTTCATGGCGTCAAAATAAAAAGACGAACATAAAATCCTAATCTAGGCATGTGATAGCAAACAAGCATTTGAAAGAGGTAAACAAAAGCCTATAGGACCTAAAACATATATAAAAAAAATGGCTAAACAAAAAAAAAAAAAAAAAAAAAACATAAACATGTGAAGGCAAAGACAAAACAAACAAACAAAAATTTAGGGTTTCTAGGTAATGGCATCACACACACTAGAACAGGCCTGCGTGTGCATAATCAAGCCTGCATGCACAGGCAAGATATGCATACGTAAGTCCTTGCCCATAAAACCTAAAAACACAAAAACAGAGCAGAACTTTAAAATGAAAATCTAACAACCTAACGTGCACACAACATGAAACGAACTAAGAAACTAACTTAAACAGACATACACAAACATAAACTACAAAAAAAAAAAAAAGAAAAAAAAAAGATTAAAACGCAAAAAGAAAATCAGAAAAGAAAAAGATATAAAATGGAAGGATTAGACTTAATACTTTAAACAAAAGCTTTCCAAGCTTGATCTTTGTTAGGATATACGTGGATATTGTTAGAGACGTATGTTATATAAATTGGCTAATCCTTTGACAAAACGCATTTTACTTATAATTGGGTAGATCTAGGATGAGTTTAGTACTTCAAGGAACAAGAGTTCAAGTTTAGTATTGAATCCATGCAAATCTGTTCAAGAAACAAGTGAAAAAGTGTTGTTCATTAAAACTCGACATACGAGGGATATTGTTAGAGACATATGTTATGTAAATTGACTAATCCATTGACAAAACACACTTTACTTGTAATTTGATAGATCTAGGATGGGTTTAGTACTTCAAGGAACAAGAGTTCAAGTTTAGTATTGAAGCCATACAAATTTGTCCAAGAAACAAGTAAAGAAGTGTTGTTCATTAAAGCTCAACAGATCATATCTATCGAGGTTTAATGCTGGTGCTCGACAGCAGCTCAATAGAAGTTATATCTATCGAGAATTACGAAATTCAGATTTCCAGATCTGATTTTACGCATATCTATGTGTATTTGTGTAGAGTTTTTTTTTCTCACAACTTTAGATATATATAAGGATTATTTTAAAGGGCCGTTAAAGGTGATGCAAGATGATGAAACTTGATGAAAAGTATTATGCACGAAAATTTGACTAGAGACAAAATTTGCCCTAGTTCATCATATTCTCTCTAGAAGCTACTGTGCCTTTACGCCAAGGGTTTTGTGATCAAGGAGCTTCCTGATCTTCATTGTTAGATGAACTGAAGAACTTTGCAGCCAATATCTTCCTCAAGTTGGTGTGTTAGTCACGTACTGGGATCCGTGCATTATTGGTTAGTCACATACTAGGATTCGTGCATTGAAATGAGAGATTGCCGCTACATTACGAGTCCAATTGGGTATTGGGGTAATGCACTATAAGTTGGTATTAGGTACTGTGATTTCTTTTACTTGTAACTACTTGTTTTGATAATAGTGGATTCTCAAGAGTGGTGACCTTAAATTCACCTAGTGGGGTTTGCCTCAATGGTTTTCCCCATTCGTAAATAAATCACCTGTGTCAAATTTATTTTCCACTACAGTTAACTTAGTTGGTGATTTGTTTGTGCTACCACGCTTATTGCATGTAATTGAATCTAATTAATTAACGTGGCTAATTAATTTATTAATTTACCAAATGGGTCAATACATTCTTGGTCTATCAATTTTGATCGTTCCCCTCAGTCAAGTCTATTCACAAACTAATAAGAAAGTGATTAGCAACATTAAAATAAAAGGATTGGGGCCAAAAAAGGTCCCAATAAAATAAAATTTGATTTGAGGATGTTTTGTGAAAAACTCCCTTTTGATTCACTATTTTCTAGTGAATCTTAGGTTTTTCCCCTAGGATATCTGTGTGTCCTGAAAATGTACTATGTAAGGCTTTTTATAGTGGAAAAAATTGGGTTGGAACATCTCCCAGATGATGTGGGATTCATTCCAAACTTGCCTTTCTTATTGCAAGAATGTGCTTGCATATGCATGCATTGGCCCGCGTACACAAGCCACGTACGTAGGCCGAGAGCTATTTTGGTCATTTTATTTTCAAAAAAGATTTTTGCTCATTTAAAAGGTTATATTTTCCATTTTAACACACATCAAGTCAATTTAATATTTGATTGAGCTCTAAACTGGCCTTGGGCCATAGAGTTCAAGCATCTTCGGGGAACAGGGGCCCAAGTCATAAAGGGTACAAAATGCAGTATCTACAACTGTTTGAACCAAAAACTTCTTCAATCGGTTAGCCACCACTTTAGCAATAAGTTTGTAAATAACATTACGAAAGCTTATAGGCCTAAAATCAGTAACTTTTTTTGGATTCTTGATTTTTGGAATGAGAGAAATAAATGTGGTGTTAATAGATTCAGAGACATTACTAGAATTCAAAGCTTTAAGCACAACAGTAGTCACATCATTCCCCATAATATGCCAAAAGGATTTATAGAAAATAGGGGACATATTGTCAAGTCCTGGTATCATTAGTGGTGCCATCTGCTTGAGAGCTTGATAAACCTCCTCGGCTTGGAAGTCACCACCTACCTCTATATCACCCTTCGCTTCCACACTATGATGAACACCATCAAGAATCTCGGCAAAACCCAATGGGTTTGAAGTCTTAAACAAATCCTCAAAATACCTCTCTGCCACCTTTCCCATCTCTGATTCCTCCTTAATCCAAGACCCGACCTCATCCTCCAAACCCAAAATAAGATTTCAATGGTTCCTTTGGTTGGCTCAACAATGAAAGTATTTTGTATTGCTATCCCCCTCTTTTAGCCATGCATTGCGGGATCTTTGTTTCCACATGAATTCCTCCTTTGACTTCAACTTTTGGATTTCCTCTCTTAATGTCTGAATCCAAGTGAGATTATGCCTATACCCACCAGACTCCTCCATTGTTTTCAAATTTGCCAGCTTTCTTTGAAGTGAATTTCAAACATGGCCAAAGATATTAAGGTTCCATGTTCTCAGATTGTCCTGGCAAGTATATATTTTCCTATTGAAACACCAAGCCGAGCCCTTAACCTGATTAACTCCTCAAGAATCTCTCACAACACCTTCACAAGAGTTATCCTTTAGCCACATAGCTTCAAAATGGAATGGTCACCCTTAACGGTAAAATCGTTTGAGCTCAGAATCTGAACACAAGATTATAGGCTTATGGTCAAAATGAAAAGCATCCAAATGGTAAATGCGAGATGTAAGGAAATGTATGATCCATTCAATTGACGCCATACCCCTATCAAGGCGAATCCAAACATTTTGATCCCCAGGATGTCTATTACTCCAAGTAAATGGAAAGCTATTAAAACCCATATCTTCTAATTTGCAATAATCTAATGCATCACGAAAGCTTTGTATTTGACGCTCTGGTCTATCTAACCACCCCTGTTTCTCCTCCGCCATTAGAATTTCATTAAAATCTCCCAAGCACACCCAAGAAAGAGAGAACCTACTACTCAAAGCCTTAAATAAGGACCAGGAATCTTCCCGGCTGACGGTGTCAAGATCTACATAGAAACCTGTGAACCACCAGGCGTCATCAACTTCATGATCAATAATAGCACTATGTGTTGGTTTGAATAAGACTGGATATCCACACTCATGTCAATTGGCCAAAACAAAGCTAGGCCACCACCAATATTATGCCTCGGGACCACAAAAATATTAGACTTCTGAATCTTTCTCCTAACTCGCTCCAAAATAACTTTGTCAACCTTCGTTTCCATTAAAAACACTAGCTTGAGATCTTTGTTACTGACTAAAGCAACAAGTTCATCTTTTGTCTATGGGTTCCCAAGCCCACGATAGTTCCAGCTAAGGCAACTCATAGGGATCGAGTGCTAGGAACCAGCCACCACCTTAGAATTCTCCTTATTGTCAGAGTGACAAATGTCCTTGCACTGTCTTTTATTCAGTTCCACTTCACTCAATTCCAAGTCAGGATGCCTATCCATGAAACCCGGCCTCTCACTTTTATTAACAGACTTGTTTTCATGAGCCAACTTTTTCTGCTTCTTGGTTGGAGCAGGATTAGCACTACCCTGATTAGTACAGTCAAAAAGTGGGCATGGACAAGCCTGCAAAACAAATGCAGAGCTAGAGCGAGAAATTCTATCATCCTGTAAGGTTAATCCTACCACTTCTCTTTCAATGCGTGAGGAATATTCATCACCAACCCTCCATGCGTTTCACTGTGGTTTTCATTGTCATCCCTATCATTCTGCCCTTTCCTGCAAGTTCTGCCATTCGTTGGTCGCTTCAAATCTGCCACTACATTCACAAAATGGTTTGCATCCATAGCTGTGGCAGAATCACCTTTGGACCTTGTGAGGAAGCTGAGAAGTTATCATCAGAGTGCCCACTTTTGCTTCATAATGAACTTTGATACTTCTTACCCCATGGGACTTGGCTTCGGGCACTACCAGAAATATAATTGCTAATGATCTCCTAGTTTGTCTAGTCGGCTCGCAACCATTCTCCGTATTGCTAGTCCTCTAAGGTTGCACAAGAAAACTCCAAGAATGGAATAGTTTCAATAGTAGTAACTCTCTGAAAAGCAACTATGTTCTTATCGTAGGACTAGGGTTCATATTCCAAAACCCTTTCTAGATCTAAGGCATCCTCAAATTCAAACAATAAAATGCTATCATCGATATCTTATATTTTCAGTTTCCCATTAGGTTTCCACAGAAGTTTGAAAGTATGAGCCATCCATCAACATTCAGAACTCATTTCATAAAGAACTTACCAGCAAACAGATGTATCACAGCCTACACCTAGTGCGTCACTTCAGCACCCCCTTTCTCTTCTTCAGTTAAAGAAAACCGAGACCACAACTCATCAAGACCAGCCATGAAAAAAGAGGATTTGAGAAGAAGAGACAAGCAACAGAGCACAGAAACAATCAAACCCACCATCCTATCAAACCTAAGAGTCTGAAGGGAACACAAAACCTAAACCAAGTTAGGTCCAAAATTCTACACGCGAGGATAAAGAGAAAACCCTAACCGCGAGAGAAACCTCAATTCTAGGATTTTTTTTTTTTTTTTTTTTTTTTTGGTTGGTAAACTCGGGTTCATCTTATTTTCCTAAAAAATAGCTTTCATTTTATTCCTTTTTCATCCAAATAAAACACCTCCACTTAAAAAAAAAAAAAAAAAAAAAAAAAACTGTTGCCTATTTACTTTCCCTTCATGTTGATCATTTTTGCCCCTAAAATTTAGGCCTTTATTTTTCCTTTTTCATCCAAATAAAACACTTTTATTTTTATTTTTTTAAAAAAACACCTCTTAGCCACATACAATTACCACTCATTTAAAAAAGAATTACTTGTCCTTATCTCAATATTTTCTCTATATCACTTTTATTATTTTTGTAGAGGCCCCACTACACCACTTTCAAATACAAGTTCAAAAAATAAATTATAGTTACTGCATAAATCTGTTTCCTTCACTGATTTATAAACACATAAATTTCATTATCTATATTACTATTTAAGGCTATTTGAACTAAACATTTTTTAAAAAATACACTTCTAACTCTTATTAAAACATTGCCTACAAAATAGGACTACAATTTTATTTTATTTTACAATTTCAAGCCAAAAAAATCCTAAATTTTAGGATGTTAGAATCCTCTATTAATAGCCTATTAACCAGCATAGTTTTACGTTTAAAAAAAAAAAAAAAAAAACCATGTTTTAGGTATTTTTATTCCTAAAAGTTTGCCTATAATTTAGAGGCAATTTTCTCCATGATTTTGTAGTTTTATCTTTAAAGAAAAGAGAAGAAGGAAAAAAAAACCCCATGTTTTAGGTTTTTACCCCTAAAAGTTAGTCTATTATTTAGAAGCAGTTTTCTCCATGATTTTATAATTTTATCTTTAAATATAACTTCCCCAGTATCATTTTTATATTTCAAAATTTACATATATAGCAACTACTTACAGAATCATCATATAAATGGTTGGTATTTTTTTTTTCCTTCTCATTTTACAACTATATTCTAACACAATTGATTCTCTATTTTCTGTATAGTGATGAGATGGTGAAGTTGAAGTAAATGCAAAGGAATTTAAGAAACTTTAAGAATAAAAAAATTCATTGAGAGAATCCTCACATGAGTAGTTGGTACTTTTTTTTTTTTCCTTCTCATTTAACTTTGTATTTTGCAACTATATTCTAACACAATTGATTCTCTATTTTCTTTATAACGATGAAAGGGTGGAGCTAAAGTAAATGCAAAGGAATTTAAGACGCAAACAATTCATTAAGAAATAGGTATGTTCTTAAATTCTTAGTAGAAAATTTCATTAATAATGTAACATAATGAAACTCAAGTTCTTTTGGCTAAAACATAAAAAAATTTGCATTCTAATTATAGGCTTATCTCTTCTGTGTTCAACAGGAACCCAAATAGTCAAGTACTCAACTAATGCAGCTTGGATGTAACAACCATAAAGAAAGAGTTTGTAATTTGGCAAAGGAGAATTATTTGTTGATATGATACTAAACTCAAAAAAATAAGAAAAGACCTTCATCGCACATGTAAAGCGCGTGTGATGAGGTTATCTTAAATAATAATTGCATTAAATTCAATCTATATAATGCAGTTATTATTTAAGATAACCACTAAAGGATTGACTATTTATATTCACCATTTCTTTCAACGAGAAGTGCCAAAAATGAATAATTTGAAAAAAAGAAAAAGAAAAGAGGAAGTCAAAAATGGTACTCCATAGTTAATCCACCCTCTCATAAATCACAATTAGGTAACTCTTTCTACTCTTGCACTCTCTTACTTTCAATTTTATTTTCAGGTTTTTTTTTCTTGAGTCATTTTGATAAATTTTTCTTATGGTTATTTTTGGTTAATGCATTTTTCTGAAAAGTTATTTTTGATTTATGCATTTTGACAGGGAGAAGACACATTTTGAAAGAGATTAAGGGTACGTTTGGTAGATTGTAACGATAATTATATAGGAATATGAATAAGTATTACGAGGAATATAAGACGCTGTAATGTAATACTTATTACTAGTCATTTGTTTGGTGACAACACACTAATATATATAACCCTAAAGACAATGGAATGACAACATTTTAAATCAAACTTAAGATATATTTTAGGAAATATCGTGCTCATATAATTATATTTCCTAAAAAATAAAATTTTTTTTTTAATTTGAAAGAGATTAGTTATTTTTTATAATTTTTTTATTTTCATAATTTTTATGTGAATATGGAAAGTTTGTTTATTTGAAAATATATTAATTTTAGAAATTAATACACCTACTAAGGAATAATTATTACAACCCTTTTAGAGATGGACAATTATTCCTCATTTTAAAGAATAGCTATTCATAATGAATGACTATTCCCTATAATAAAAATATAACCAAACTACTGGAACATCCTCCCAAGACTACAATTTCATATTGGATAGAGTGAAGCAATAGTTAGCGGGATGGAAAGCAAATATGCTATCGCTGGTTGGTCGAATTTGTCCTCATTCAAGCTTCATCAGTGACAATCCCTGCTTATGTAATGCAGTGTGCTTACCTATCAAGAAAAATTCTTGATGGCATAGATCGAGTTAACTGAAACTTTCTCTAGGGTACTTTGGACTTAGCCAGGAAGATACATTGGGTTGGTTGGCAAGAAGTGACAAAACCTAAAGATGAAGGGAGTTTTGGTCTGCAAACAGTGAAGGGAAGAAATATCGCCCTTTTGGCAAAGCTTAATTGGAGACTTGCTATAGAAAAAGAAGCACTATGAGCCAAAGTCTTAAGACAGAAAGTATTGTACTCATCGTAGAGCTAATGCTATAAATGCTAATAGACTCCCATGCTTACAGGTTTGGACAGCTATTAAAAAAGGAAGGGAGGTTTTTACCAAAGGAAGTATGTGGATGGTTGGCAGGGATAGTAACTTGAATTTTTGGCAAGGAAATTGGACGAAAAGAGGGCCTCTCTGTCAGCTAATTCAAGGCCCCTTAACTCAGGAAGCATCTTAGTGGGAAGTTAAAGATATCATGCTGGACTCGGGATGGGATTGGGATCGAATCCCTTTTGTTCTTCCTTTTGAAATCAAATTGATGATTCAAGTCATCCCTATATCTATGACTAACAGAGGAAGAGACAGGTTAGCGTGGGTGGATTCCAAGAGGCAACTTCGATCTAAAAAGTGCCTATAGCATTGCTGTAAATTCTATCTCTAGTCCTCCTTTTACAGTTAGTTGGATCTGGAAATCCAAGACTTTGCTTAGAGTGAAAACGTTCCTATGGAGGTGTGCTCATGATAGTATTGGAGTGAAGGTGTGTCTTGCAAAAAGAGGAGTGGTTGATGAAGAGCTGTGCCCCATTTGTCAAGAGGAGTCAAAATCAGTGCTTTATGCTTTCAGAGATTGTGCTTGGGTCAAGGTTGTGTGGATATAGTTGGAGTTGAGGCCACTAACCAATCATTTTGGATGACTGATTTGCAGGAATGGCTCAATATTAATGGGAAGGTTAACAGCAACTACCTTATTGGAAAGCTCCCATGGAAAATGGTTTATCCATTTGCAGTTTGGAATATATGGAAAAGCAAGAACAATTTTGTTTTTAATAGGAAGAACCAGAATCCAAGGTTGGCTGCATAAATTATCAACCAAACTATGGAGTTCATGTATTGTGTGTACTCACCCAGAGGTTCAGCTTGATATATTATCAAGGAAGTGTGATGGGAGAGGCCTCCGGAAGGTTGGAGTAAATTGAACACAGATAGAGTTGTCATGGGCAGCATGGGGCTAGCAGGATGTAGGGGTATTGTGCAAGATAATCATGGTGGTTGGCTTGTTGGATTCTCTAGGCGTATTAGGATAACTAACAGTTTTGTGGTGAAGTTGTGGTGCCTTAGGGATGGGCTAATTCTATGCTGCAATTTAAATATCACATCTATTGTTGTTGAGCTAAATGCAAAAGTTATTGTGGATGTTTTTCATAAACCAGATTACAAGAATAACATAGTCTCTCTTATTTTGGATGATTGCAGACAACTGATTTCCAGATTTCGCCAGATTCAATTTAAGCACTGGTTCTGCCAAGCCAACCACTGTGCTGATATGCTTACTAGGATCATAGTTATTAAACCTAGTCTGGACGTTGACCTAGTCTATGAGTCACTAGGTCACTGGTTCAACCAGTGAGTCATCAGTCAAACCACAAGGTCAAATACAAAAATTTTAAAAATTAAATATATATATATATATATAATTAAGTTTAAGAAATCATAACTTGAATATGTAAGTTAAAAAAAAAAAAAAAAAGTAGGCATATGCCTAAATTAAACTCACCATTATAGTTTAAACTCAATGTTTCGTAAGCAATAACATTAGAAATTCTATAAAATTCACAAGGAAAATAAACAAATGTCATAAGATTGCAACAAAGTATTTGCTAAAGAAAATCTTGTTAACATGTCTAAAAATTATGCATATTAAATAAATAAAAAGGAAAATCTCAAACTTTAACACATATTTCTCTCAGTCTCTCACTGGTTGGTCCAATTACTCCAATCCCATAGATTACGACTTGGGCTTAAACTTGAATCTCTATCTTCATTGAAAACTCCAACATCAGCCTCATTATTAGATTTTTTGTTTTCATTAGGCTTCTCACTCCTAGCTTCATATTGGTTACTAGGATCTCCATCATCATCGTCATCATCTTTGACCAACTCTTCCAGATTCAAGTTATCTACATACGTTTAAACTCTTGTATAAGGCCACAAATGAAATAAAAAGAAAATACATCTATTCAAACTTCAAAGCATAAAAACATTTATGCACAATAGCAACCTGTAGTAGTAGGAGGTTTTGAGAATTGTGAAAATTGAAAAGTGATGGTACATGTACAAACCACAAAGTACAAAGTGTGAATCCGAAGGGTGCAGGGAACATTGCTTTTTTTGGATTTTTTTAAGGTTTTCTCTTGTTTAAATTACCATATTATCACACTTAAATAATAAAAGAGTTAATAAAGTGGATCTATTAATGTAATTTTACACAATTCACTAACCCGGTCGGGTTAATAAAACCCAACCGGGTCACACGGGTTGCACCAGTTTTGATCGAGTCACATACTTTTCCGATCCAATTGATCACCTAGCCCGGTCAATGCGCCGGGTCACCAACTGACCGGTCGGGTTTAATAACATTAGCTAGGATGGCTACTAACAAGAACCTGGACTTTATTTCTTTTGAATGTCCGCCTATGGACATAGTTAATGTTTTTGAGGATGACCTCAATGGAATGTATTTAAAAAGGTTTTGCCCTGAACCTGATGTAGATCTTCAGTTGTTTTTTATGAATCATCTTTTAACCCCAAAAAATAAAAAAAATAAAAAATAAATTATAGGAATAACTATTATATTGCAGTGCCTATTACAATCTACCAAACATACCCTAAATGGTACTCTATAGTTAATCCACCCTCTCACAAATCACAATTAGATAACTCTCTTTCCTCTCACGCAGTCTTACTTTTAATTTTATTTTCAGTTTATTTTATTTTATTTTATTTTTTATTTCATGAGTCATATTTTTTTTTTGAGAAATAATTACAACATGCTGCTAACCCTGTAGCTTGAACCCTTTCCCTGTGAATGCAAAGGAGCATGAGACATCTAGGCTCCGTTTGGTAACGGTGTTTAAACAACGAAACTGTTGTTTAAACACCACAACACATATTTTCACACACTTTTATTTTTATATCTTCACATATTGTAGTTGACTTATATTCTTTGTTGGATTTCGTTAGGACAAAAGAAGAAGAAAATTTTTTTAGTTCTTTTTATTTATAAGTTATGGCTTATATATATATATATATATATTTTTTTTTTTTCAGTATTTTGATAGAGAAGATTAAGAAGAATGAGTGGGATATATATAAATTGCAAGTTGTAACTATGTATATATTTCAATTTTCAAAATAAGGCAACATGCTAGGGATCCCAAAATGTTTTCTTTCAATATGAATTTGGCAATATTGTTGGGGCTCCACCAAATTACCAACTACTTGCATCTTCTTTTTTTTATTTTTTTTCTCAGATGGAGTTGTCATATGTGTAAAAAATTCACAAGTTGTTTTTCTTTTTTTTGGTGAGAAACAAAAATATAAAAATGTTTGTGACTCCGTATTGATGGGGAGCATCCACACAGTTACATACACAACAGGAACACGACATTAAAAAATGAAAGCAGGCCAGGCCAAGCCAACCAAATCTAAATCCAAATCATTATCGCACACACTCAAACCCCACTACTGCTACCACTACTGCGACTACTACTACTACATTCACAGAGTCTCTTTCTCTTTGTCTAATCCCAACAGTGATATCTGTCGCCCTCAATCGCGACTTTCCACCACTCACATCACATTTCTCTTTCTTTTTCCTCTTATTATTATAATTATAATAATAATTATTATTATATATACCAATTTGTTTTTAGGGTTTTCGCTATGAATCAACAAGTCATTGAAGAAGTGTCTCAGTCCCAGGACTCAATCGAGCTTTCTAAGGGCTCGGAGAAGAAAACCGAATTACCAGTTTCTGAAGAAGAAGAAGACGAAGAAGAAGAAGAGCCTTTGGAGAAAGAAAAGCCTGACGATCCAATGGAGGAAGACTCGGTGAGTCCCGCTACCGTGTTCTGTATTCGTCTCAAGCAGCCTCGCTCCAATTTGCAACACAAGATGAGCGTTCCCGAGCTTTGTCGCAATTTTAGGTATTCTTCTTCCTATATTTGTGTTTTTCATTATCCAATGCTTTTTAGCCTATAAGCAATTCTGACTAGCTAATTTGGGAACTTTGAAAAACGAAAATTTAATTAAGTAAACTTCTGTGTTATCTTTGGAAATGTTAACCGTGTGGATTCTACTGGATTAAGTAATGAAATTTCGATGCAAATCTTGTGTTTTAGAAAATAAATATGTGTTTTTTTAAAAAAAAAAAATGATATAATGCATTACTTTGAATTCTTTCATCCATGTCTTACCAATAAGTTGAAAAAGGAAAGGTCTTGTAAATTGTGTGAAATTAATTGTGAACCAATTCCATGGTGAAGTAGACAACTCAACATCAATGAATCAAGGACGGCCTCCTTTGTTCCATTTCTCTATTCAATCTTATTTGAATACTCTCTTTTGCTGCCCCCCTGTTTTAACATATTCATGGGCAATTATTCTCCAAAAAAAAGGGGGTAAGACGGCCTACCAATTACTTCTCCTAGGCTCTATAGAAGTAGGAGTTTTTGCATTGGTTATGACCTTTTTATGGAATCATGGTTTAACAGAAATTGTGTCTTTGGACGTTTGCCACATATTTACTTTGTGATCGCATCTCATTTGATACGTCTTTGCTATGTTTGTGTTTACATTTCTAATCTATCAATGATCATATTAATACCTTCAATAAAAATTTAACTTGTCATTCTTAAGTTGATTTAAGAAAGAAGAAGTTTTTTTTTTTTTTTGGGGGGGGGGGGGGGTTGTGGGGGGATAAATAACAAAATTGTATTAATCAAAATTCCCAGGTACACTGGGGGTGTACATGGGTAGCAGTACATTAAACTCTTAAATTACAAAGATCAAGCATATCTAAAAAAATTAGAACATGGAAAAGGATTAAAAACTGAACTCCAATCCAGCAAGGTGTGGAGAAGGAAAGATTTAATCTTAGGAATAGACTGTTCCTTTCCCTCAAAGCATCTTGAGTTCTGTTCTCGCCAAATACACCATAAGACACAATGTGGTGCAGCCCTCCACAAATATATGCTTCAATGTCTACCGAAAGGACCTTGCCAACTCGAAAATAAGTAACACTTTGTGGCATAACCCATAGAAGACCAAACAGAGCCCACACCATAGACCTTAACTCAAAAGCAGTGGGACAATGAAGAAGATGATTCACTGATTCCCCACTCTTTTTACACATATAGCACTAATCTACAACTGTGACACACTTATACCATAAGTTCTCAAGAGTCAAAATCTTACCTAAGGCGGCACTCCACGAGAAGAAAGCAACCCTAGGAGGGATCTTTCAATGCAACACAGGTTTCCAAGGGAAAAGAGTGCCAGGAGTCGAGGAAAGGGAGAAGTAGTACTCATGCACTTTAAAACCCTTATTCCTTGCTGGTTTCCAACAAAGTTTGTCATGTCCCTCACCATTAAGAGGCACAGAATAAATTAGATCCAAAAAACTAGTTAAATGTTCCAATTCCCAATCTTGGACAGCCCTATAAAATTGAAGATCCTTGTGAAGCCTTTGGTTAGGAAAATGCATAACATCCTCAATAGAAGACTCCTTATTACAACTAATGCTATAGAGTTTCGGAAAGGCCTCCCGAAGCGTACAACCCCCACACCACACTTAACCATATGGAATTTGGGGGACTCGTCAATCCCACTCCATAAAAAATTCCTCTAAAGCATCTAAATACAGTTAGCAATATCCATTGGAATAGGGAAGAGGGATAGGAAATAAGTTGGCAAAATTTTAATTAAAGTAACTTTACCTCTTTGATAAATATAACCGCTTCCAACTCGCTAATCATTGCTCAAGTTTTTAAGGAATGGGGTTCCATATCACCCTATCCTTGAATTTAGCACCCAAAGGAAGTCCCAAGTATGTCATTGGCAGTGATGACCGTATACAACCCAACAAGGCCACAAGCTCCCCCATATTGGACACCTCTCCTACTGGAACTAATTCTAACTTAGTTAGATTAGTATACAACCCTGACATTGCTTCAAATGAGGATAAAATCTCTTGCAATATATCTATTTGAGTAGGAATGGCATCACAAAAAAATTAAGGTGTCATCCACAAAAAGAAGATGGGTCAACATTAGGGGAGTATTAGTCATGGTACCAAAAATGAAACTAGAGGTGTGTCTAGCTAGAACTGCACCATCCAACAACGGCTTAAAGCATCCATAATAATAGCAAGTAAAAGTGGTTGAGTGGATCACCTTGACGCAGCCCCCTAGTGCTCACAAAGAGATTGTTAGGGCTACCATTGATCAAAATGGAAAGTATCGCCATTAAAATACAAAACATAATCCACTTTCTACGTTTCTTAGAGAATCCACATTGCTGCAACATATACATAAGAAAGTCTCAGAATCCACATTGCTGAATCTAGGATTTGTCTATCCAGAATAAAGGCATTTTGAGACTTAGAAATAATCCCAGTAATCACCTTTCTTATCCTATTAGTCAGCACCTTGGAAATGACTTTATAAATACCGCTCACTAGACTAATAGGTCTGAAATCTCTCACATTTACAGCATCTACTTGATTCAAGAAAGAAGAACTTGCCAGGCAGGAAGAACAAAACAGGCTAAAACAGAAACACCAAAGAAGAGAAAAGCTGAAAACTCAAAGCAGCACCAATCTAAAAGCTCAAAACAGCACCAAACTACTAACTACATGTTCTATAGACAAATACAAATATCACCATCATAAATCAAGAAACTTCATCAATGGATTCAGGGATATTCTCAATGCAATACGGGTTTCTATTCAAGATTGATTTTGTGTTGTGTTGCTTCTTGTCTTCTATTGCTACTCCCATGAATATGAAGCATTCCTCTCCTACCAAATTAAATAAACTACTGCAGACCAAGTTTGATTGCAGATCATGACACTGATATTTTCCTTCAAGCTTAAAAGCCAAGCCAGAACAGTATCCTAGCAATTTACATAGGCATCAACAATACATCAACCATAATCAACTTCCAAATTGAATTTGTGAAGCTGGACTCAAAGAACTGTTTGGGAATTCGGAAACTTGTGCCTTTTAATCAGGCTTTGTTAGGGAAATGGCTTTGGAGATATGGCCATGAACCTATTCATCTTTAGTGGAGGGTTATTGCAATGAAATATGGGGAGGGGAAAGGGGGTTTGAGCGCTAGAGTTTGTAGGAGGGCTCATGGATGTGGGTTATGGCGAAATATTAGTGAAGGGTGGGAGAGTTTTTCTAAGCATTTCACTTTTGTGGTGAGATGGTTCTCATATTCTTTTTTGGCATGATAAGTGGATTGGGGATAACTCTTTAAAACCTATCTATCTTCAGTTATTTTTGTGTTCAACCAATAAGGAAGCTTATATTTCTGATGTTTTAAGTCCTCAAGTGGGTGGAAATGATAGAGTGTGGAACTCAAGATTTTATAGGGAATTCAATGACTGGGAGTTAGCAACTTCTTACTCCTTTCTTTACTTGATCCAATCTCGAGTTCCTAGGGGTGGTGGAGGTGACAGTCTTTTTGGAGCCTTAATAGAAGTGGGAAGATTGACACTCGGTCTTTTTATCATAAGATTCGAAATGTTACTCCTTCTAGTTTCCCTTGGAAGGGTATTTGGAAAGTAAAGGTTCCTAAAAGGGTGGCATTTTTTATGTGGACAGCAGCCCATAGCTAGATTCTCACTTTGGATAATCTTCTGCTTCGTGGACGCCCCTTGGCAAATTGTTGTTGTATGTGCTGTTGTAACGAGGAATTTGTGGATCATCTTCTTATTTCTTGCTTGTTAGCTCATTCTTTGTGGATGCATATGATTCAGCTATTTGGGATTGATTAGGTTATGATAGGTTCTGTTGTAGACTTACTTTGTTGTTGACACCATTGGATTGGGAAATATAATTCCAATATTTGGAATGTGGTACCAGGCTGTTTGATGTAGACTATTTGGACTGAATTTAATCAGCGTTCTTTAGAGGATATTAAGAAATCAATGGCTCAATTGTTAGATTTGTGCCAGCGGACTCTCTTCGATTGGTCTTGGTGTTGGGATCTTTCGGATTGTTCTACTATTACTAATTTTCTTTTGTCTCTTAGAACAGGATGTTGATTCCTTTATTTCTTTTTGTCATTGTGGTTTTGTTCACTACTGTGAACTCGTCGCATCTTTTTTTCTCTCTTCTAGTAATAATATTACTTTCTTACCTATCCAAAAAAAAAAAAAAAAAAAAAAAGCACATGTGGTCACCATTAAACCCCTTATGCAGAAGCCTATCCATTGTAGAAACTAGAAAGTCTGTTTTTATTGGTCAACCGGCATATAAGGAATTGTTTTGGATAGATCTCTTGAACCGGAGTAACTTCCACCAAGACTCTTTTGGTAATTTCCCTTGTATCCATTCCCAAGCCTCCTTACAGTTATACACCCCATTTTTTTATTTTATTTTAAAGTAAATAACCTAACTTTATTGAAAAAAACATAGCTCAAGTATATCGGAAGTATACTGTGAGACCATCACAAAGTTATACACCCTACTTTTAGAAGAAATCATACAGGACTAGCAATATCAACCAAGGTGATGGTAGGAAGCCCAATTTGGGTTTAGCAAAAAAGAAAAAAAAAGGAAGCCCACTTTTTTTTTTTTTTTTTTTAATAAGTAAAAAGTTTATTGATTTAAAAAAAAGGAACACCCTGGTACACAGGGAGTGTACAAGGGGTCAATTAATCAAGAACAAAAATTACAAGAATCTAAAAGATCAAGAAAAGATAAAAATGATTGGTTCCGCAAAGCAGCCAACCAATCCATTAAAGTTCTAAAGAAAAATAGCTTCAAGTTTAATATGGATCTCTCCTTATCTTCAAAGCATCTCTTCAAAGCACCGACTATCTCTCTCCCTCTAAAGGCACCACAATAAGCAATAAGGAACCATCAACCATATATACCCATTTCGATGACAGCCAAATCTGCCTTGCCAACATGCTAGGAGCCTCACTACAGATTGCGGCATAACCCAGCTCACTCCAAACAAACTAAACACCATAGCCCACATATCCATTGCAACCGGACAATGAAGAAAAAGATGATCAACCGATTCACCGTTACGCTTGCACATGTAGCACCAATCCAATATCCAAACCTTCTTTTTTCATAAATTGTCAATTGTTAGCATTTCCCTAAAGCCATAGTCCAAACAAAGAAAGCTACTCGAGAAGAAATCTTCTGTTTCCAAATGCTTTTCCAAGGAAAGCAGTAGTCATTAGAGCCCATTAAGAGATTGTAATAATCCTTAGCTGTTAAGCTGTTCTCTCTATTAGATTTCCAGCACATCTTATCCTCACCAAACCGTCTCACCGAAGCACTATATATGGTTCCATGAAACCGGCTAGTGCCTCTAGTTCCCAAGCATGCACACCCCTAAAGAAACTTACATCCCAAAACAAGATTCCATTTTCAAACTTCATAATCTCAGCCACACTAACCTCTTGATCTCGGCAAAATCTAAACAATTTAGGATAGCTAACTGCAAGAGATGTTTCACCACACTAATGGTCTTGCCAAAATTTCACCCTAGACCCATCCCCAATATCATATAGAATGTGGCGAGAAAAAGAAGGCCAGCCCCAATTAATATTTTTCTACAAGCTAACACCATATGGACCATTAATAGGCCTAGTACACCAGCCATCCCATCCACTCCATGGCCATATTTCACTGCTATCATTTGCCTCCAAAGGGCAGCCCTCTCCATCCCAAATCTCCATAGCCACTACTCAAGCAAAGCTTCATTGAAAAGTCTTACCTTCCTTATCCCCAAACCACCCGAAGCAATTGGAGTGCAGACAGTAGCCCATTTAACCAAATGGAATTTTGGTTCATCACCAATGCCACCTCATAAGAAATTCCTTTGAATTTTCTCAATTCGGTTAGCCACAGCAGCAGGAATAGGAAATAAAGATAGAAAATAAGTGGGTAAGTTAGAAAAGTACTTTTTAATTAAAGTGACTCTACCTCCCTTGGATAAGTACAAACGTTGCCATCCTGCTAATCTCCGTTTTATCTTCTCCAGAATTGGATTTCATATTGTCTTATTGTTGAACTTAGCTCCCAAAGGAAGGCCTAAATCATTGGAAGAGTACCTTTTTTACAGCCAAAGACATTTAACAATAAGTCAAAATTATGCACCATACCAATAGGAACCAATTCTGACTTGCCCAAATTTAACTTTAGACTAGAAACTGCCTCAAACCAAATGAGAATCATACAGAGAAACAAAACCTGATCCAAATCAGCATCACAAAAAATTAAAGTGTCGTCTGCAAAGAGGAGACGAGACACCGCTAAAGATCTTCCCTCTAAACGACCTACACCAAAGCCTGACATGTAATCATCATGGATAGCTTTATCTAACATTCTCCTAAGGGCTTCCATAACCAAGACAAATAGCAAAGGGGACAATGGGTCACCTTGTCTCAATCCCCTGGAACTCTCAAAAAACCCACAAGGAGAGCCATTTATCAGAATAGAGAAGTGAACAGTAGATATACAAAAAAAAATCCACCGTCTCCATTTAGCAGAGAACCCACTCCATTCTAGTAACTACATAAGAAATCCCTAGTCGACATGATCAAAAGCCTTCTCAACATCTAATTTGCAAAGTATCCTTGGCAATCTAGTTTTCACTTTACTGTCAAGGCATTCATTAGCAATAAGCACAGGGTTAAGAATCTGCCTGTTCCTCACAAAAGCATTCTGTGAAGATGAAATTATATCTTCAACAACCGTGCAAAGTTTGGTGGCTAAGACCTTAGCAATGATTTTATAAACCCCCCCCCCCCCCCCCCCCCCAAAAAAAAAAAGACTAATGGGGCGAAAATCCTTGATTTCAATTGCTGAATATTTTTTAGGAATGAGAGTGATGAACGTTGCATTCAAACTTTTCTCAAAACTTTTATTAAATTGACCTTTAGCAAAAAAATGATGAAATATAACCATAAGATCAGTTTTGAGAATTCCCCAACATGCTTGGAAGAAAGCAATTGGAAACCCATTTGGTCTAGGCGATTTATCACCATTAAAATTCTGAATGACATCAACAATTTCTACCTCCTCAAAGGGTCTATCTAGTCAATCGCATTATCACCGGATATCCTTGGAAATACCAAGACTTCTGGAATGGTCGAACAACTTGCTGCTCGGAGTATAAATTCATAAAGAATTGAGTAATACAATCAGCAATCTTACCTTGATTGGAAGACAAGATTCCATCAACCATAAGACTCTTAATACCATTATTTCTTCTATTGAAATTAGCCATTCTATGAAAAAATTTGGTATTTGCGTCCCCCTTCCTCAAGGGTAGCACCCTAGACTTATGCCTCCAACTGATCTCTTCTAAAAGAGTGAGCTTTTCAATCTTGGTATGTAGATTAACTTGTTCTAACTTTTCCTCAGCTGTTAAAGGCTGAGTCTCCTCTCTAACATTCAAATCATTCAATTTGTTCCAGAGTTGCTATTTCTTAAAGTGACATTGCCAAACTCCGCATCGTTCCATTTTTTTAGACCCAACTTCAAAGCTGTTAAAACTAGGATTTCCTTGGAACAAAGAGGATGGCCACCAGGCTTTTACTTTATCAACGAAATTCTCCACCCTCAACCACGTATTTTCAAAACAAAAAGGAGTTCTATCTCTCCAATGACTCCCCCCTCCAACAGAATTGGGTAGTGGTTTGAAAGTACCCTGGATAGTCTTCTCTGTGCAAATAGAGTGAAGTGATCCGCCAAGAGTGGAGAGAAGAAACCGATCTAATCTAGAAGCAGAGGAAGTATTGGACCAAGTATAAAGGCCTCCTTCCGTAGGTATATCCATCAGCCCATGAAGAGAGATAAAATCAGAAAATCCATACATTGCCTGAGTACAAGTTGCAACCCCTAATCTTTCTGATGGGAAGCAGATTATATTAAAGTCACCTCTTAGACACCATGGCACATCCCACCAACTAATCAGCCTTGTCAGCTTTTCCCACATTTTCCCACACCTCTTGTTCAAATTTGGCCCATATAAACCTGTAAAAGCCCACTCAAATTGATCGCCTACATTTTTAAATTTGCATGAAACATAAAAATGCCCTACTACTTCCTACACCTTTTCCACTGCCCTTCGATCCCACATCAAGACAATACCTCTAGAAGCACCTTCTGAACCCAAGTACAACTAGTCTACATATGGACAACTCCATATACTTTTGACAATTCCTCTAGTAATCCATTCAAGTTTAGTCTTCTGCAAACATACAATATCAGGCCTCCATGCAGGCAACAAATTACGAATCTGAAGCCTCTTCTCAACCTCATCCAATCATCTAACATTCTAGGAAAGCATCTTCAGGTTCATTTAGGAACAGAAAGAGCCCGCTCCCTATTAATACCACTGCGCCTAGTTGAAGAACCATAATTAATTGAGCTGAATAAACCCGTTAGCTCTCTTATACCTTTCACTCCAGAACTCTTCAAGTCACGTGCTTTTTCTTTCCAAAGTAGCCCTACGGTGTAATTCAGCCTCAATAGCCAATAAAAAGGTGATTGCTTGATTTTCCAAACCTTTTAGGGACGTGCCCAGGAAGTTATCAAACCTATTAAATCTGCTTTGGAACCACTCAGAGTAAGCTTCTTCCCTCACTGGATTCTCCACACCCACCACTTCCTGTCCTTCCATTGCCAAGGGTAGAGAAAAGGCCAGTGGTTCTACAACTAGAGGAGACAAACCCCCTTCATTAGGTAGCTCAGCAGACTTTGAACAGGTGTCCGAGACCCAATCCTCCATAAGTACTTCATTCCCATCAAGTTGGGCTGATGTCACCTCCAAAACGTCTGAAGACTTCAACGGGACCAAGGCCAATTGGGTTTGCTCTTCCAAAACCTCTGTGACTTCACCTGGAGGCAGAGAAATCTGAATCGGAACCGCCACTCTTCTTCCATCTCGGAGTTCAAGCATCCACTGCTCTGAATTCCCCACTTCTTGCTAACATTGCTGGATTGCTCTTGAAGTATCAAACGGATGTCTCGCTGCAAGTTGTCTTCACCATCGGAGGTGTTTGCTCACTCATCGGGCTCATTGGAGCAGAGAAACTCTGTATCGGTCTCGTTGGAGCCGAGGATCTCATTATCAGGCTTGTTGGCATTGATAAAGTCAATATCAGCATCATTGGGGACTTTCATCGATTGGGCTAGCCTCAATGAGCTTCGGGAATCAGCTTGAGGTTGTTTCGAGTTTGCAACCACATCGCATCTTCTAGAACCTTGCATTAAGCTCATTGAAACCGAAGGCAAGTTTCCTGGGTTCTGGGTCTCGCCATTTGGAAGTGGTTGTTTTGGTTTGGGCCGCCAGACTGTGATGGGCTTGGGATTAAATTTGGGCTTTGCTTAGAAGGGAGCTTTGGGTTTAAAATTATGGTTTTTTTATCTTCGGGCTTATTGTTATTATCTTTGGGTTTTTCTATGCGTCCCACTTCTTGGACTTTGGACCACTTTACCTCCCACCCACCCTGCGGCCCACGCTCGAATCTCAGGCCAACATCCAACGTTAAATGTGAATCATTGACACTGCTAATGTTCTTTGTAATCTCAACCGACAATTTAGCCTTAGACGTTGCTTGTTTCTTCCTAGCATTCAAATCGCGAGTGTCGTGGATTTGATTGCTCAAATTTGATTTGGTTGAAATTTGAAAATTTGGCATTAATTGCTTTCCTTTTCAACTACCACTACCCTCTCTCCGATCACCCTCCGCCGCTGCCAATGGAAAAGATTTGGAATTCTCCACTATCAGTTTTAGGACAGAATTAAATGGCTGTTTGATGGCGAGTGACCTAGGAGCAATTGCTTTCCGTAGATGAAATCCAAAACCTTGCCACCCACTACCCGATATCCCTTCTGGCACCACGAGAAAGCCTTTCCGACGGCCATGGATAAGTTCCGAGATCATTAAAAAACTGCCATGTGCATTGGAACCCAATTGCAAAATGAAAACTTTCTCACCATCCTTGAAGGTTCGTGCAAAGTTACCTGGAGTTGTATTAGACATTAGATCCTCGACAATAGCTAGCAAACGCTTTGCACTCTCTTTGCCCATGAAAACTGATCGGAGAGAATCCCGATTTGGCTTAAAAATGCGTAACATGAAATGAGTACCTTCCTCCTCAACTGAGAATTCAAAAGTTTTGGACTCAATGAAAAAGAAAATTGATCCTCCCATAACAAAAGAGAAAAACCACAAGTTTTGTGATTAATTTGAGGTAGCAGGCCTCTTTTTTTACCATCACAGATGAACACAATCACAAAGACAGGCAGGCATAGCAAGCAAAATTTCTATTTTATTAATGCAGAAAAATAAAATAATTTAGTGCAGTCACTGTTGTAGGAAGCCCACTTTTGATTTGAATGAGGATGTTAGATCTTGCTGGAGGAAGATTCCACATCCCATTCTGAAATAGATCAGAAACTTTGGCCTTTCTGCCACTAGCAATGTCATTAGGCACCCTATGACCAAACTTTATATAAAAGGACCAGGGGATGCCAGTAATTATACCAGAGGAAGATAGATTGACCAGATCCCTCCTTGAATCAAATCAGGTTCCTGGCAAGCTTCCTAAGCTGTAAAATTATCCTCCAACTACAAGAGCATTGCTAAGGAATAGGGATAGACTAGAAACTGCTACCTTTACACAAATATTTCCTCATTCAAGCCACCCAAATTACCTGCTTTAACAAACATCTTTCCAGGCAACCTTAGCCACAATAGATTTTACCATCCTTGCCTGTCCATTGTGAGGCATTAAGTTTTTGCTTAATACCTATAATCACTCTTTAAGTTAAGATGAACAGGCTGGACCAGAATACTTGCACACTATCCAAAACCAGGTTGATCAATTGGATTCTCCCACCAAAAGATGAATTCTTTTCTGTCCAGGGATAGATTCTAGCAGAAATTTTTGCAATGATAGGCTTGCAATCTTTATAGGGGAGTCTTATAGTTATTGAAGTTAGAGGAACCTCAAGATATCTCAAAAGCAGCTTACCAACAGGTAATTCCGGCAAACCAGACACTTTCTGCCATAAATTATCATCAGTGCCAGATGGAAAGATCTCACTCCTTTTCATTTATTTTTATAATTATTGACAGAGAGACAAGAAATTTCCTTGCATTCATAATTTCATCTAGCACATCAATTATTATATTTTTATTAAGGGCCAATGGGCTGAAGCAAACAACAAAATATCATCTATAGAAAATAGATAAGGAGAAATAGGGTCCTGTTGCCTTTAAACCTTTTTCATTGCAAAATACCCAGCCAAAGAAGCATTAACTGCAATAGAAAATTTAGGGAATGTTATACAAGCCTTCACACAACCAACAAACTCATCAGGAACATCAATAGCCTTCAAGACCTCAATTATAAAATTCCATTCAACCGAGTTATAAGCTTTAGATGAATGTCAATGATAACCACCAGTTCATGAGCAAAAAGAATATTATCAGAGATATTCCTGCCAGAAATAAAAGCTGATTGTTTAGGGCTAATGAAATCCTTTAGCTCAACTCTCAATCTATTAGCAAGCAACATGGAGATGCATTTATAAATGGTATCACAAGCAGCACCGGGTTTTAACTTTAAATCATTCATTTTTGAAGGGTTTAAGGATCTTAGGAACCAAAGTAATGATAGTTGCACTTGCCTCTGCAATCTGCATGCAACCTGCCTTTCCCAAAGAAATCTAAGATAGCTGCACTGACCTCATCCCCTAAGTGTGCCTGAAGAAAAGAGGAGTATACCCATCGGTACTTGTAGCCTTGTCATTCTTGAGACAGAACACGACTTTCTTATTTTTTTTTATCGACTCTGCTGTCACCTGCTTCTGAAAAGGCTGCTTTTGATAGTCTGAAATGTGGTGCTGCACCACCTTGGCACCTCCTTAATTTTCTGTTCAACATCTTAATCATTACCAGTCTTAGTAGAACGAAGGAGATTTAAAGAAATTAACAGCAACTTCCTTGATCTGATTGACACCATCAACTGTATTTCCATTCCATCAGTAACACGCCTAATAGAATTCTGAGCATTCCTTACACTAGCCATTTTGTGAAAGTATGCAGTATTTTGATCCCCAGTATTTATCTATTTTTTTTTTATAGATAACTAAATTTTTTTATTAATAAACGAAAAATAGCCAACCCGAGTACATTGGGGATGTACTTTGGGGGCGAAAATCAAGAACCCAAGTTACAATGATCAAGTAAAAGAGGAAGAGAAAAACAAGAAAAATGCGACAGAGCCACACTCCAACCAAGGAGAGTGTGTAAGAAAAAAGACTTATTCTAGTAAGGACCGTTCACATCCCTCAAAACAGCAAGCATTTCTTTCCCTCCAAATACACCACATCAAGCAATGCGGCACAAGTCTCCAAAAATCTATATTGCGATGCTGCCCAAATTTACCTTGCCAAGATTCAAACAACTCAATAATCTTAAGTGGCATAACCTAATGCAGCCCAAACAAACAAAACACCAATGACCACAACTCCCAGGCTAAAGGACAATGAAGCAGAAGATGATCCACTGACTCTCCACACCTTTTACACGTAACACCAATCAAGAACAACAATATGCCTTTTGCGAAGATTATCAGTTGTAAGAATCTTACCTAAAGAAGTTGACCATAAGAAGAAAGCCACCCTTGGGGGAACCTGAGTGCCACACCAACCTCCAAGGGAACGAAAGGGAAGGAGGGTAGGAGGAGAGATAAAAACTACTAACCTCAAATCCTCTACTCCTAGCTAGCTTCCAACAAACCTTATCAGGGCCACCCCCTGCACTTTCGAAGAGTAAACAATGTCCATGAACCGATCAAAAGATCTTCCTCTCAATCTTGTGGTGAACGACGAAAAAGAAAATTCCAATGCAGCTGCCCACCAGACCAGCCCATAACCTCCGCCACTGAAGAATCCCTTGCTCTGCTAAGGCTGTAAAGTTCTGGAAAAGCCTCTTTGAGGGAACAATCCCCACACCACACGTGCTTCCAAAACTTCACTCTAGTACCATCACCCACATCATACCGTAATAGTTTAGAGAAGTTCAGCCAGCCACTTCTAATAAACCTCCAAATGCTAACACCATACGAACTAGTCACCTTTTTCGTGCACCAACCACCCCAAACATTCCCATATTTCGCCTCTATGACCCTCCTTCACAGCGCATCTGTCTCTAAACCATACCTCCACAACCACTTGCCCAACAAAGCAGTGTTAAAGCTTCTCAATCATCTGATACCAAGCCCCCCACCCTGCATTGGCTTGCAAACCTTAGCCCATTTCACCAAGTGAAATTTATAATCACCATTACTACCATTCCAAAGAAAATCTCTTTGTAGTTTCTCCATACGATTAGCAACCTTCCCAGGAGTAAGAAGAATGGAAAGGAAATAAGTAGGTAAGGAGGATAAGGCACTTTTAATAAGAGTGACCCTACCTCCCTTAGATAAATAAAGTCTCTTCCAACCTGCTAGTCTTCGTTCTATCTTCTCTAAAATAGGATTCCATATTGATACCTCCTTGAATTTGGCGCCCAAAGGAATTCCCAAATATTTCAAAGGAAGGGAAGAATGCCTACAACCCAACAACCCTACTAGCACATCCAAATTATGCACCTCCGACTGGAACCAACTCTGATTTCCCTAAATTAATTTTTAACCCAGAAACCTCCTCAAATCTATTCAGAATCTCCCTCAAAGTAACTAACTGATTATGATCAGTATCACAAAAAATAAGAGTGTCATCCGCAAATAGGAGATGAGACACCATCATCGAAGTACTAGTTGTAGAACTTACAGAGAAGCCCGAAAACTGCCCAGCAGCTGCAGCCACATCCAACATACGACTCAAAGCCTCCATAACAACATCAAAAAGCAATGGAGATAGGGGATCCCCTTGCCTAAGCCCCCTAGAGCTTCCAAAAAAATCCGAAGGACTCCCATTAATTAGTATGGAAAATTTAACAGTAGAAATGCAACACAAAATCCATTTTCTCCACTTATCTGAAAACCCACAGCGCTGCAATATATACATAAGAAAACCCCAATTCACATGATCATATGCCTTCTCCAAATCCAACTTACACAACACTCCTAGAATCCCAGTCTTCAATCTACTATCAATACATTCAGAAGCAATTAACACTGAATCCAAGATTTGTCTACCTTTCACAAAAGCATTCTGTGAATCTAAAATAAGCCCACGTGCTACCCTTCGAAACCGATTAGCCAACACCTTTGAAATAATCTTGTATATCCTACCAACTAAGCTAATTGGACAGAAATCCTTAATCTCCACAGCATCTACCTTTTTAGGAATTAGGGCAAGAAAAGAAACATTAAGGCTCTTCTCAAACACAGCTTGAGTATGAAAGTTTTGAAACACTTTCATAACCTCTTTCTTCAAAATACTCCAACAAGACTGGAAGAAAGCCATGGAATAACCATCTGGGCCAGGAGCCTTATCACCATTAAAACCATTAATCACCCCAAACACCTCTTCCTCATCAAAAGGCCTCTCTAGCCAAATAGCATCTTCCTTCGAAATTCTAGAAAATTCCACATCATCTAGGATAGGTCTATGAGCCACATTTTCTGAATAGAGCTGCCTATAGAACCGAGAAATACACTCAGTTATATCCTCCGGATCCGAAGACAAAACTCTGTCTACCATAAGATTATCGATGGAGTTAACTCTTCTGTGAGAATTGGCTACACGATGGAAGAATTTAGTATTCCTATCTCCTCCTCTAATACAAAGGACTCTAGATTTCTGCCTCCAACAAATTTCTTCCAATAGAGATGCTTTTTCCAACTCCCCTTGGATACGATCCAACTCCAACCTTTCCTCCACCGTTAGACCACGACTTTCTTCAATATTCTCTAAATCACCAAGTTCCTTCCACTATTGTTTTCCCCGTTCTTCAACATTTCCAAAAACCTCCACATTCCATTTTTTCAAATCATTTTTCAATAATTTAATTTGTTTGCCAAAACAAAACTCGGAGCGCCTTGACAATGATAAGAATCCCACCAACATCGCACCCTATCCACAAAACCCTCATCCTTAAGCCACATGTTTTCAAATCTAAAAGGCCTCCTGCCCCTTTGATGAAGGGAACCACCCTTTAGGACAATCGGAAAGTGATCTGATAGAAGTCTAGACATTCTACGTTGGCAAACAGTAGGAAACTTATCCTCCCAATCTGCAGAAAACAAAAATCTGTCCAGCCTAGCCTTCGACTCAACTTCTCGAGAATTAGATCAAGTAAAAGTTCCACCTTCCAAAGGGAGATCAATCAGACCTTTGTCTGAAATAAAATCAGAAAACTCTCGCATAGCAGCAGTATAAACAGTAGAACTAGCACGTTCAGAAGGAAATCTTACCACATTAAAGTCATCGCCCACACACATGGAACATTCCACCTACTGCTCAGACCAAATAATTCCTCCCATAAAAGCCTCCTCTCCCTCACTGAATTAGGACCATAAACGCCGGTAAATGCCCATTCGAAATGATCGACTACACTTTTAAATTTACACGACACTGTAAATCGACCCACTGCCTCCTCCACTTTGTCCACAACTCGAGTATCCCATATCAGCAACACACCTCCAGAAGCCCCACAAGAGCCTAAACATGACCAATCAACATGTGGTCCACCCCACAAGCTGCCAATCACAGCTCTAGTTATTAACTCCATTTTAGTTTCTTGGAGACAAACTATAGCTGGCCTCCAATTTCTAATTAGATTTCTAATCCGAAGCCTTTTATCCCATTCATTCAAACCTCTAACATTCCAAGAAATAATTTTTAGATTCATTGACGCACCACAATAGCCCTCTCACTACTGGCATTCCTTAACTTAGCTGACCCATAATCCACATTGAAAGAGCTCATCAAATTCTTCAATTCCCGTTGGCCCTTCTGCCCCGATTTAATTAGTTTCTTCAGACTACTTACCATAATTTGTTGCTTTTTATTATTATTTTTTCTTGCCTCTAAAGCTAAGAATAGACCCGTTATTTGTTCCTCAAAACCTTCTAATGAAGTCCCCACAGATTTTTGGAAAGCCTTAATCCATTTGGTTACCCATCGTGATAATAGTTTGCTGTCAATATTTTCCTTACACCCAAACTCTTCCCCAGAATCACCCTCAATTTCCAAAGGAGCTTCTGTGGCCAATGGTTCCACAACTAAAGGCTCACCCCCTTTCTCCCAAGTCATTGATCTCTCATCAAATTCCCATATCTCATCCTCAGACCCAGTAGCAACAGACAAGGAATCATCCACCCCATTGTACTCATCTGCCCAGCTAACAATTTGCCCCTTGTTGACACAAGAAAAATTACCTGTAGTATCTTCACCCTCCATGACTGAGCAATCCGACTCACTCCCTGGAGACCTATAGAGCGAAAGTGGAATCACAATCTGCCTACCATCCCTCAGTTGTAACATCCAATCCTTAGAATTACCCCATGATTTATCCAAATCTCCAACCAGTTCTCGAATAGTGGGGCAGCAATTTTGGACCCACTCAAGGTATGAGCTCTCTGAGCACTCAACAAGGGACATATCCATGCCTACCTTTTTCTCACCCCCATCATCATTCACAACCAGAGATACTATAGAAGCCACCGCTGACGGTACTAGCTCGGTGGGTGATTGGGACACATCCGCTACATGCATCGGCTCGGGAAAAGTGTGGGTATTCTGGGTCACACTCATTTGCAACTCGGGAAGAAGAGACGATGCCAAGATGATCGACTCTGTGTCCATTGTAGTCTTACCTATTCCCCCAAAACCACAAATTCCTACCATGCAAACATCATTTGACTCAATATTTAAAAGCAATTCTATGGCCTCCGCTCGAATATCTATTCCATCCCCAGTATTTATCTATAAACTCCTCAATTTCTTTCTCAGAAAAGCTTCCTCAGCTTTTTTTGACATATAATAATGCAACAACTCCTTTTCCTTTTTCAGGAGCCTAGGCATTCCTGGACAACTGAGAAGACCTTTTTGAACCTTTTCCAAGTCCTTCCCACAACTCCACAATTTCTGTCTCAGAAAAGCCTCAGCATTTTCTATTGACATATGATAATGCAACAACTCCTTTTCCATTTTCAGGAGCCTAGGCATTCCTGGACAACTGAGAAGATCTTTTTGATCCTTTTCCAAGCCCTCTCTAATCATTCGAACTCCCAGACTCATGCTCCCAAAATTTTCCTTATTTTACTTCCTGAACGCCATCCTTACTGCTCTGATCCTTTTTTTTTTTTTTTTTTTTAACTACAGAGGAACTGAAGCACTCTTTGTCAATTAATTGATTTTTCCATTTTGGGGTATGTCCTTCAATGATTATAACTTGCTCTGATCCAGAGTTTAAAGTTCAAAGGTGTGCATTATTCCCAAACGCAATATAATTTGCATTTAAACTTATGTAAGTTGTACTATGAGGAGAAAGATATCAAGGATCTGTCAGGAAGTAAATAATTGACTTCCTGACAGATCCTTGATATCTTCTTGTGCCATTGATACAGCCATGGTCATTCTTACATAAGAATTTGTGGACATAATGTCATAAGAACGTGTAGTATTTCTATTTGATCTATGTTTTTTTTTTGAGTGATATTATAGATCTATAATATGATTCTCCATTTGATATGCTTGTCTTGCATTGAATTATATATTTTGTTTATCTGATTGTGAACATTTAATTATTTGTACATTTGTAGTTGTATTGAAGCTTTGCTTTTGTATCAATATTACTTTTGTTTGTATTTCTAGTGCTGTTGCTTGGTGTGGAAAACTGAATGCTATAGCTTGTGCATCGGAGACCTGTGCAAGAATTCCAAGGTTAGTGTACTCTATCTCCCCCCCCCCCCCCCACCCCACCCCCCCACAAAAAAAAAAAAAAAAAAAAAGAGGAAATATAGCAGGTAATCATTTTTTAGCATCTTCAAAATTTTGTTTCACTTGTCAATTCTGAAATCCATGTGGAGCATTGAGGGAACATCCGTTGTGGGAGTTAACTCCATATGATAATATGCGATAAGATCTGACAATAAATTTGAAGAGGTGACTTGTGTAGTTTTTTTTTGGTAAGTGACTTGTGTAGTTGAGTTTGGGGAAAAAGAAGAAGAAAAAGAATAAATCAAAGGGATATTCAAGCAATAAAAAGGGAAAAATAGAAAGAATCTAGGCATCAACACTTGGGGCTGCTTGGAATCAGCACCAAGCATAATAGGAACCCAAGAATCAACTTTGGGCCCTGTAAAGAATCCCCAAATTACATCAAACATGGAAAGAACATAAAATTATAGTGAGATCATATCATATATTGAAATACAATTCAAATAGCCATCAAATCTCCTGAATAGCATCAATCAGCAGCAATCAGGTCCAACAACATCAATTAATCTAATTTTCTGTCTGCATCAATCACAAGAAAATAGTGTGATATGGGGAGATCCAAGATAAATATAATACATTGATAATGCCCATGGCAGACATCTTCTATGTTGCCTTATTTCTTGATAACAGATTTGGTATCCGCTTGTTGCAAAGTTATACATGTCAAGAGCTTGAGATGCACTGCACAAGGATATCACAACTGCACAATTACCTTGAGTGACAGAACTTGACTTTGTAGCTTTGTAGCTTTTCATCATATGTTATTATGCATATGTCCTGAAACATTACATCAATCTCTTGCTGATTAGAAATTCTCTCATATTGAAGTTTGGAGAACCCTAGTTTCTGAATAGCCATGCTTTCATCACTCTATTTCTGAATTGCATACAACCATTTTCAATGATGGTGATGGGAGGGTTCTTTATTTTGTCATTAGTAATTTTCCATGGCCCTTTTTCTCTTTCCCTCTTATCCTGCTTGTGAAAATTGATTCCTATGAGTATAATTTTCCGGTTCATATTTTGCTTTTGCAGTTCTAATGCAAATCCACCATTTTGGATCCCCATACATATTGTGATTCCAGAGCGACCAACTGAGTGTGCAGTGTTCAATGTCACAGCTGGTATTTTGATAATCATTATCACTTGTTATTGTATAATTTAATTATGGCTTTGGATGTTCTGATGTACAATTGTTATTTGTCTGTTGGGTGTTTTACTTTTGTGAGGTTGGGAAACTACTCGTCATGGGATTTGAAAAATAGGTGCTCAATGCTCAGTGTTCTGATCCTTCACTGAACCGCTTCTGTTAATATTTTTCCTTATAATTGTGATGGGCCAACTGGTTTTCCTATATTTTCGTATTATTCTGCTTTGAACAATCTGAAAGGGGAACGCGAATACTCTTACTTTACCAGTAAAAGGCCTGGGTTAAAGAACTGCCCCCTTTCAAGTTGAGAGCAGGTGTTAATGCTTCTGCTAAAGCCATATGAATGAAAGAAAAAGTTAAGAGATATTAGGTTTAAAATTTGGGTTGTGAAGAGAGAACTTCTGGTCTTTGGATAGTTTGCCTACATTTTTGTTTTTGGGACTCATGGCTGTCATATTATTGTGTAAGCATATGATTTTGAACACTGAGTAGTTCCAGAATATCAAAAAAATAAAAATAAAAAGAAGAGACAAGTTGCAAACTTGCAACTCATTGAGCTTGAAAGCTCTTAAAATTAATTTTTCTTTAATATGAATGCAAAGGGGCTACTTATATATATATATATATATATATAAAGAATAAAGAATGCAAAGGGCAACTAAAATTTGATATGATGCTCTAAATTGATTAAACATTTTTCTGAGTACATATATAGGTCTTTTTGGCGGCACAAAATGATGTGATTCTTTGATAATAAAATTTAATTTAAAGCGTAGGTATGCTGAACTATTAGTGAATTAGCATATGTAAGTTCAACCTTTTTTGATACCCTCGTACCCAATTATGCTTTTCTTTGCTATCATTTGAACTGGTTGATTCCAGAATTTAAATGGAGTGGTGTTTCTGAAATCAGATGGACTGGTATATGTGGAATTAGATGGCCATTAGTTCTTATTATAATTTTGCAATTTTTATTTGTGGCTATATCTGTGCCTAGATAGACCTAAAAACCTTAACATACGATATGCAATTAAGACATGATTAAAAAACATGTCTTATTTTGCAATTGATTTGCTAGTTTACATTTTCTCTGTTTTCATTTTCATTGTTGTCATTGCATTACATATGGAATGTTGCCTGTGTTAAATTACCAAGTCTCCCAAAAGCTTAAGCTATTAGGAATGATGAATTTAATTATAATTCTAATACTTCTCCTCATGTGTGGGCCTAAACTCTCCCTCAATAAGTGGAGCCCAACTTGTGGGATTTTTAACATTTAAATTGGGAGGTAGAGTAAAGTTGGGGATCGAACTTAGGCTCTCCTACTCTGCTACTATATTAAATTACCGATTGTTCCAAAAGTTTAAGTTATTGGAAAATGGTAAATTTAATCATTTAACCACATACTTCTAACGGCCTGATTTGTTTAGCATATTGGCAAAAGTCAGGGTGTCCATTTGGTGTATACCAAATGTAATTTAACATAATTCATTGTTTGTCATGCTCTACAAGGTTTTTTGCTTTTTATTTATTTTGTGTTGTGGTGGGAGAAGGGGGTGGGGGAGAATTGGTCTAATTTTGTCAATTATGATTGGTTGCATTGAATATCTTTTGCAGATTCTCCTCGTGATTCTGTTCAGTTTATTGAATGGTCTCCTACTTCCTGCCCTCGTGCCTTGCTAATTGCTAATTTTCATGGGAGGATAACTATTTGGACTCAGCCCTCTCAGGTAAGCTAAACTTTCTCCAACTACTTAAGTAGATGCCTTTCCATGACAAGCTATTAGTTGCATGTATCTAGCATGCTTTTTCTCAATTGGTTGACTTCTCTCTGTTAACCTGTTTAACCTCTTTATCCTGATTGTATGTCTAGTATTGTTTATATGTTTTTGCATATTCTCATTTAGCATATATATTATCTCTTCATTCAGGGGCCAGCTAATCTGGTGCGTGATGCTAGCTGCTGGCTGCCTGAACATGAATGGCGACAGGATATTGCTGTTGTTACAAAGTGGTTATCAGGGGTGTCTCCGGTATGCAAGAAATTTCTGTCTTCTACTTATCTGCTAAACTATTTATCTATATGTTTTGCTCATCAATTATCATGATGTAGTATGGTGCTTGAATTGTAACATTTTTGTTTTCCTAATAGTTGTTTTTAAGCTTCTTGTCATGTCAACTGAAATAAATCCAGCAGATCTAATTGCTATGGTATAGAGTTGAGATATCTTAATTTTGTTTGAACAAATGGGAAAACAACTTATTATAAGGCATAAAGTCTTCTGAGCTATGATTTGTAGGGACTGGACGTGAGCAATGAGTGTTGGCAAGGAAATTTGAAATTTTGACTTTTGAGTGCATTCAAATAAGGAGGGGGTATTCAGCTATAAGCCTATTCTTCATTACATCCATCATATGGGAAGAGTAAAATTAGAGATTTCCGGCCTATTAGTTTGGTGGGGAGTGTGTATAAGATTTTGGAGGAGGGTGGTAGCTATGGAGTTTGGGAAAGAGTGGCGAGGAGAGGGGGGGGGGGGGGGGGGGATGGACTTCTAAATTGGGTAGGGATTTACATGGTTGTGATTTTTGGAGTAGTATTAGAATGGGTTGGGAAGCATTTAGTCAATACACTCGGTTTGAGGTTGGGGTGGGGAGTTGTGTGAGGTTCTGGCATGATTGTTGTTGTGTTCAACCTCTCAAAATGGCTTTCCCGGTTTTGTATGAGATTTCCACTGATAGGGAGGTCTCCTTAGAGTTTTCATTGGTGAGTCCGGGTGTGGAAGAGAGTAGTTGGGATTTGAGGTTCGTTCAGGATTTGAATGATTGGGAGTTGGGTCCAGTGGTGGTTTTTCTTCATATTCTGGGATCCAGTAACCCTTCAACAGAGAATGGGGAACGTGTGAGGTGGAAGTTTAAGAAGAACAAGGGCTTTGATATCCATTTGCATTATAATGCACTAAGAGGTTCCTTTTTTGTCATCTTTCCCTGGAAAGGTATTTGGGAGTTAAGGCATCTAGGCGAGTTTCTTTGTTTATTTGGATTGCAGCATGGGGAAAGATACTCAGTGATAATTTGAGGAGGGGGTTTTGCCTTTGTTGATTGGTGTTGTATGTGCAGATGTAGCGGGGAGACAATGGATCATTTATTGATTCAATGTGAGTAGGCTTATTAGTTGTGGTGTTTTGTCTTTAGATCCTTTAGGATTTTTTGGGTTTTACAAAGAACAGTGCTAGATCTTCTTTTTGGTTGGAGGAATTGCTTGGGGAAGCACTTGTTAGACATTTGGGAATCGTTGTGTTTGATGTGGTGTATACGGAGGTAGTCTAATATATGCATGTTTGAGATGTGGAAAGTTTGGGGGATCAGCTGTTTGCTTCATTTATTGGTTCTCTGTTTGATTGGTCTCGAGCTAGGGGGCTCAAATAGTGATTTCCTTCCATTGTTTATTAACTCTCCTCTCTTGTGCATATTTTTCTGTTTTTTCTCTTTCTTGTATTATTCAACTGCTTTGTGATCTTATCGCATGAAGTAATCTTTTTAAATAAAGATTCTTCTTACTTATCAAATAAAAAATATATGTAAAAAATCCAGCATCTGGGAAGTCCAGGGTTTGATTCCCAAGGTTTGACAAATATAGCGAGGGACCAAAAATGGTGAAAAGGAAGATGTTTTAGAAAGCTAAGTTGCTTAGAGAAAATAAAGAATGAACTAGCTCTTCAAGAGACACGCTCTCAGAATAATACCTCATAGGTAGAGATTTCTTGGATTCAAATTCAACTAGTTACAATGAGGGCAACCTTGATTATTTATAGTTACATAAGCAAGCTGCTGAGTTAGTTACAAGAACCCACCATGTGGCTGCCATGTTATTGGCCAAAGCCTAACAAACTTCTCTAACTAACTAATAGGCTATTGCACTTATCACTAACAATCTATCAGCTAACTAACTTTCTGTTACAAGTGATAAAGGCTATTAAAAGTAAAAGGAACTACTTATTATACAACATAAGCTAGTAACAGCTAGCTTTAAAAATGAATTGTATCATATAGAGAGGCAAATGCATAGGCAACAGTAGCTGCCAAACCAGGGGGAGAAATAAAAAAGCATGCAGTAGTGGAGAAGAAGTCTGGATAATCAGGTCATCTTTGGGTATGAATATGACTGTCCAAATACCCACTCAAACTGACTCACCTGCTCAACCCAGACTAACTTTTTGGGATTTGGCTGGTTTTGATGGTGGCAACAGGTTCAACAGTCCAAAATCTGCCTCAAATGGGTCAAGTGTCAGCTTTCCCACCTGGGAATCCGTTGAAACTGACCTGCCCAATGAAGATGCAATACCGGTAAAAAATTTTCCCAGGTTGGCTGTGACGATCTCTGATATCTGGTCGGAGATCTCACAGATCTCCAATCAGATACGACGGAGATCTTGCGATCTCGGATGTTTCTGCTCTCCATCGCCTTTTTTAGCCGGTTTTGACTGAATCTGACCACCACCGGTGGACACCTGCAAGTTTGAGCTGCTCTTTCTGCTCAGTCAGTGATGGGTCTCATCCTTCTCCACCCAATGACTGACATAATATGTGGAGTCCAAACTGACTTGGCCCGACCCGTGGACACCCCTAGATATGAAGACCATTTTGTTCCTTTCTAAATGCAGTGCCTTTCATTTGAGTAATATTATTGTCCCTCCAAAAAATTTTCTTTTCAAGAGCTTTCAGCAGGTGCTTCATAACTTATTATTAGATTGCTTCAATCAAAAAGATTTTTCTGAAGACATTTTCATAGGCTTTTTCACTTCTTCCACTACTGTATAGTGCAAAGTCACATTTTCTGATGTCTTAGCATATTGTTACTTTTTTGCTTATGGGCAGTTTGGGTAAATTTTTATATCACAAATGGTTACTCTGCGTTTTGTTTCAAGTCATTGTCCTGTGCTAGTTCTGGTATGTTCAACTCTTTTCTTTATAATTGGATTCTGGTCTTTTTAAGCATTTTTTATTGTTGTATTTGTTTTAAAAATCAGTATAGGTGGCTTTCCTCGAAATCCAGTGCTTCCACAAGCTCAAAGTCAACTTTTGAGGAAAAGTTCCTTTCGCAGCAGTCTCAAACTTCAGGTTTGTTGCTCTTTGCAATCTATTTTTACAATGTTTGGTTTATGATGCTGCCATGGCCCATGAGCCTAGGAATTTTAAGTTATGTGGTGCAATTTTTCATATGTAACTTGTAGCTTGTGGTTGTTTGTTTGTTAGTAGCAAGCTTAAAACTAGGTGGTTCAGATCTTGGAAGCTTAATAAATTAGATGATTAATGGCTTAATTTTGATCTTCAATGGTCCTCTTGTTATAGTTTCTTAATTTTGTATTCATAATTGCATGATCTAGTAGCATGAGATTCTTTGAGTAGGATATAATTGTTTTCCCCCCTGCTGATAGTTTTCATGTTTCGGCGTTCAGCCTTTTTTTTTTTTTGAAGGTCGACCATATGCAAAGTTGCAAACATGAAGCATATAGTTTTGAAAGTTATATATATCTAGACCATATAATTTAAAAGAAAATGAGAAAAATTATTGTATCCATTCTTTTTTCTATTATCACAAGAATATGATTCTTTAAAATACATTAAGGTTTTGAAAATTTGAAAATATTGCTGATATTGGAGGATATTTTCCTAGGTTTCTGTGTACCATCTGAGATGTGTATATATATATTTGTGTCGAGTGATATTTGATTATTTATCAGCCTGATTTTTGCTGAGAAAAAAAGGGATGGCTCCTAGTGAGTATGATGTTTAATAGATTTCTAAGTATTAGTCAATAAATCCTATGGAACACCTGGTGTGTTTCACAATTTTCCTTTTTCATTTATTTTACATATATTTGTGTGCTGTTTCTAATATTTTGCTGAAATTTTATGAGAAATCAGCCAATATATTTATGATTGATATTTTAAGATATCTGTAATGTTTCTTATTACCAATACTTAGATATTTCACTATCTCAAGAGATCTTGGTGAGATTTTAGACTATGAAATTAACTGATTGTTGAAATTATTAATATATTTTACGATCTTATTTAGGTATTATGGCTGCCTGTACCATTTACTATGATGAAGATGAATGATAATGTCTTCCCAATTAGTTGTCTATTTTGTAAGCAGATTGAGTTCATAAATCAGAACAGCATCAGGAATGTTACATCTGATGCAATATTTGGTTTTTGTTTCAGCTCGGTGGCCCAACTTTCTTTGCGTCTGTTCTGTTTTCTCATCAGGCTCTGTTCAACTTCATTGGTCCCAGTGGCCTTCTAGTCATAATGGTGCAGTGTCTAAGTGGTTTGGCACAAGCAAAGGACTTTTGGGTGCTGGACCTAGCGGGATCATGGCTGCTGATGCCATCATAACAGATAGTGGTGCCATGCATGTGGCAGGTGTTCCTATCGTGAACCCATCCACCGTAGTTGTTTGGGAGGTGACTCCTGGTCCTGGAAATGCATTTCAAGCAACTCCAAAGACAAGTTTGAGCAATGGGGTTCCACCTTCTCTTAATCCTCCGTGTTGGCCAGGTTTTGCCCCTTTGGCTGCATATTTGTTTAGTTGGCAGGAATATTTAATATCTGAAGCAAAGCAAGGAAAAAGGACAGATCAAGATCTCAGTGAGACAGTACCACTTCATTGCTCGCCAGTTTCAAATTTTTCTGCATATGTGAGTCCTGAGGCTGCAGCTCAATCTGCGGCAACCACTACATGGGGTTCTGGGGTTACTGCAGTAGCCTTTGATCCAACTCGTGGCGGTTCTGTGCTAGCTGTTGTTATAGTTGAGGGTACTTCTCTGTTTTCTGTCTTGAAAGTATTTTATTTACTTTTTAAATTCAATGTCATGCTTCTGCTAAAGCGGAGCAATCATTTGTTTGTTAGTTATATTTGATTGAGTAAATTGGGGCTTTGATAATGCAGATAGTTTGTTTTTTAAACCTTTGTAATTGTTGCCTTGTAGTTGTGCATATTCTTCATGTGCTATGACATTATGAAACAACAAATTGTAAGAAGATATTGATTTTTTTTTTTTTATGGTAAATAATTTTTTGAAAGTGCCAGTGTATACATCCCATGTATATGGGAAGTATATAAAGGCAGGCCTCCTTAAAAGTTAGAACCTAGTGAGCACTAAAACTTGCTAGGCAGAAAAACTATGGAATCAAGAAAACAATCCGAGATGGTAATAACTGCTCCCTCATTCAAATAATTGCTAACTTAATATAATGTAGTGGCCATTCAGGTTGATTTACCCTATGTTGATATTATTTTGTTATCTGTTCCTTGCATTTTATCTTGTTTTACTGATTCTCAAGTTTCTGGCCATATAAGTTTGGACACATGGTAACATAATGCCCTGTCCTGTCTTACTTTAGCCCGGGTACTATTTAACTGAAAGGTTTTTAATCGCTTCATAAAGGTGGAGAAGATTGTGTCATACCCTTTATTGTGGATTTTGACTCTATACTTAATGGTTCTTTACTCTGATACGTGTATTAATTATCTTTTGGCCATTTCCTAATTCCATTTTATTCTCTGATTTGTTTTAATGTTCAATTGTTCTATGACACGAGTGCATAGACAGGCAGATGAAACTTAAACAGCAAAACTCATGTCCCTTTTGGTCTGTCACAAACCAACATATACACACATGGTTTACTGTCCATGTCTCCTCACTTTCCCTTGATAAAAGATATAGTGGCTTTAGGAGATTAATCAATAACAATTTTCACATGTGCAGGACAGTACATGTCCCCTTATGATCCGGATGAGGGTCCTTCGATCACAGGGTGGAGAGTGCAACGTTGGGAATCATCTCTTAAGCCTGTTGTCCTCCATCAAATATTTGGAAATCCCACTTCTAGTTATGGTGGGCAGGCACCCATGCAAACAGTTTGGGTGTCCAAAGTGGATACAAGCATTACACCAACTAATGATTTTAAATCTCACCAAGCAGCTGCAACAGGACCAACTTCTGATGCAAGGAAGATATCTGATTCTGGTGTTGACAAGAGGAAAAAAGTCATTTTTGATCCCTTTGATCTACCAAGTGATGTAAGGACACTTGCTCGAATTGTCTATTCTGCTCATGGTGGTGAGATTGCTATTGCTTTTCTGCGGGGTGGGGTCCACATTTTTTCTGGTCCAAACTTTGCACCTGTTGATAACTACCAGATTAATGTTGGATCTGCAATTGCTGCTCCTGCCTTCTCTTCTACAAGCTGCTGCTCAGGTTCTGTTTGGCATGACACTAGCAAGGACCGTACTATGTTGAAGATAATTCGTGTTCTTCCTCCTGCTGTCCCAAGTAGTCAAGCAAAGGCCAACTCATCAACCTGGGAGCGTGCAATTGCTGAGAGGTACTTTTTGAAACCACTTGAGATATATTATCTGCAAGGTGTAAATTTGATAGTTGATATAATAGTGCTTATGCATTTTTCCATCTCAGTTGTTAGAATTATCTCAATATTTTGCATTGTGATGCTGATTTTGTTTGTCGGAACAGATTTTGGTGGAGCCTTCTGGTTGGAGTTGATTGGTGGGATGCTGTTGGCTGTACACAGAGTGCAGCAGAGGATGGCATTGGTAAGAATATTTTTGTTACAGTTTGGTGTGACTGATATATAATAGTGCAAGAGAAATTAGAAGATAAATATTATGATATATTATTATTATCATCATTTATGCATCTTTCACAAGGGCATTTGTATGAAATGATGACAGAACCAACTTGTTTATGACAATGGTTCTTTCTTTCTTTCAGTTTCTCTGAACAGTGTCATTGCAGTCTTGGATGCGGATTTTCATTCTCTTCCTTCCACACAGCACAGGCAACAGTATGGTCCTGTACGTTACTCTGGACTATTGCCATCTTAAATTGTCAAGAATCTTTCTTTGGATATCATTAGCGTTATTTAGCTTTTATGGATTTTTGTTGTTGTCAATTTGCTACTTACCATTATGAACACTGTATTGCTTGCTATAGCGGGTTCTTCTTACTTTTTCTTTTTAAAAAATTGTGTATTCTGGAGATTACGTGCCATCTTAGGGGTTGTGACTTTTAGAAACTTTCTATCCTATTTGTGGTTCTTTGCTATCTTGTGGTTGGTTTGTTCATTACTTGTCCTAACACTCATACCATGAAAAAATGAAAGGTACTATTAGCAAATATGTTAAAGAATTCTGACAAGAATTATTAATTAATATGCTGTGATCTGATATGTTCCTCTAATTTCTGTGCAAGTTGCGATGTATGGGAAGGTATGATACAGTCATGAATAAGTTTCTGCTGCAACTGAATGATGTTGCAGTGCAAATGTTATCTGTTTGAGGATATTCTCATACTTTTATAACCTTAAAATGACCTTTGATTAAGTCTGGATATTGGACTTTCCTTTGAATTGATATGAGAAGTCTACATTGGTGACCTCCCTGTTTTCTCCGGCAAAAAATCACCTGCATTATAGGATTCTGAAATTCTAAATGTAGCTCAGAGTTGTCCTACTGTCCCGTGTGATGCATCCTGCCACTTACCTCTTTTTGGTGGTTTATTATTATTATTATTATTATTATTTTTTTTTTTTTGGGGGGGGGGGGGGGGGGGAAGGGGAAGTTGTTTTGATGCTCACTAACTTGTTTGCTTTGTAGTTTTTATTGAAGATATGAATCCTGGTTTTGCATGATGCAGAGTCTAGACAGGATAAAATGCAGGCTACTTGAAGGTACAAATGCTCAAGAAGTTAGAGCAATGGTTCTTGATATGCAAGCAAGGTTGTTGCTGGATATGCTGGGGAAAGGAATTGAATCCGCTTTGATAAATCCTTCTGCTTTAGTACCTGAGCCATGGCAGGCATCTGGTGAGACGTTATCTGGCATTGATCCTGAAATAATGGCTGTTGAGCCAGCACTAGTTCAGAGTATTCAGGTTATATTTGGTTCTGTTTGACTTCTCATTTTCATCAGTCCTTCCATTTCCTTATCTTTTTTTCCTGTCAGTTGGTCCTGTCGAAATTTTAAACACTAAGATCAGCTGATGCCGCTGATTGGTTCTCTGTTGTTTCATAAAGCCAGAAGTGCCTTTAATGTGGTGTGGTTGTTCTTTGCCGCATGCAATGTATTTTACTTTTATTATTTAATTAGTTGCTAAAGTACAAATTTCAGTAGATACTGAGGACTGCTGTCTTCAGTATAATTGGTTTGTGTTTATCTGGGCCATGTAGCTGGGAAAGTGTGACCTAAACAGAACAGCTTATTTTATTTATTTTTAATTGGTAAGTTTACACATGCATCCAGTGGATTTTGAACTGGAGCCGTTTTAGCTAGACCTCATGGGCTTGTAATTACAGCATTAACCTAAGCACTGTCACTTAGTTGGCCAAAGGTGTCCCTTTCTGTCAGTCAGCTCCTTTGATATGGAAGTTCTATTTTGCTAAGAATTTGATCAGAAATACTAGTGAAAAATAGAATTTGACTGGAAATATTTTTCTCATTCAGTTTTGAGCTTTTCTAATTGCTACAATTTAATGCAGGCTTATGTTGATGCCGTTCTTGATCTAGCTTCTCATTTCATTACACGTTTGAGGCGCTATGCAAGTTTCTGTCGCACATTGGCCAGTCATGCTGTTACTGCTGGCACTGGAAGCAATCGCAATATGGTGGCCAGTCCCACCCAAAGTTCTGCAACTCCTGCACCAAGTCAGGGTCAGTATGTGCTGGTCTTCTTGTACTTAAAAATTAAACTAAAGAAAAAAGAACAAAATTTATTTTGATGGTTCAATCGTAGAAGACATCAATTTTTATAATGTGATACACCATAAAATTTGATCACATGTTGATCAGTTACTATATTGTACCTACTTAAGAGGCAAGGGTGGCTGCATAATTGTTTGTCTTGTTCACTGTCATTGATGTGTTTTGTGATGAAGTCATGAGAAACCAGAAGCTCCTTTAATTTGTTTCCTCTTTCTTCATTATATCATTGCTACATTCTTCTCACACTTTGATGCTTTGTTGTCCAGGAGGTCAAAGTGGTACCACAAGCTCCACTGGAAGCACCCAAATGCAAGCCTGGGTACAAGGTGCTATTGCTAAGATTAGTAGCACAACTGATGGAGTGTCCAATTCAGCTCCTAACCCTATAAGTGGTCCATCATCTTTCATGCCGATAAGCATTAACACAGGAACTTTTCCAGGAACACCAGCTGTTAGGCTCATTGGGGATTGCCATTTCCTTCATCGATTATGCCAACTTCTGCTTTTCTGTTTTTTCTTCCGACGATCACTTCCCCGCTTTCTTGGGGCTGCACAAAGAAATGCCGATACAAATATGCAAAAACCACAACCTAGTGCTCCTGCCAAGGTGGAGGAAATCAATTCTGTGTCTGCAAAGCCAACTTCATCCATGGCCAGGTCAGATGATGGTCAGGTAGCTCGAGCTAGTCAACTCATTCCTGGGGCAAAAGGAGTGGAAGAAGGATCTGGTGTCCGGTCAAGATTAGGATATGGCAATGCTGGTCAAGGATACACTTTTGAGGAGGTGAAAGATGATTCTTTCTTTTTACTTCAAACTCCACAAAAAAAATGAAGCACCAATATATGAAAATTTTCTTTTGTTTGATTCATGAACTAAGAAAAATGGTTTCATTTCATGTTCTATAAGGAGAAAATATTTGACATTAAGAACACTATGCATTGATGTGATGCAGGTAAAGGTCCTTTTCCTCATACTTATGGACCTCTGTCGGCGAACCGCTGCCCTGGCACATCCCTTGCCAGTTTCTCAGGTGGGGAGCAGCAACATCCAGGTGCGGCTGCATTACATTGATGGGAATTATACAGTACTTCCAGAGGTTGTAGAAGCATCTCTTGGCCCTCATATGCAGGTATTTATGTTTATGATTTAATTTTCTGAATGAATTACTGATTATAGAGATGAATGAGGTTGGCTATCTGTAGTTATTAAAGATTTTGCCAAAGATTATAAAATTAGTCTGCATTTCTTTGAAAGCCTGCAATATAGTAAATTCATTTAAACAACTCTTTCTTTTCTCCTTAGGTAAAACTGGCCGTCTACCTGTGCAATGCATGAAAAAATATTACAATATAAATACATTTGTGCTTGCTTGCTGACAGCACATGCATTTCCATTGTATAACAAGAAAATTCAAAAGAATGTTAAGTCATGGCTTTCTTCACTGCTAATTATTATTTGAAAAAATTATATATCAGCTCTGCAAATGTACTTCTTGTAAAATATATATATATATACACACTATATATATAAGAGGATTTCCCTTTCAATTGGACTTTTATGTGGTTCAAATATACCCTCATTAATGAAGGGTAACTTCATTTAGAAATAGAGTCATAAATGTTAAATAACAAATTTCATTTTAAATTCAAAAAGAGAATTTCTAAAATTTAGGATTTTTTTCCCTTCCGGTTCAAAAAAGAAATTACAATTATTGCTTATTTCTAAAGTTTATCCTTTTTATTTTTTTGAAAAAAAAAAATATGTTTCTAAATTATGATAAATACAAATTATTAACATTTACCCAAAAAAATAGAAAGAGCCTTTGAGCACAAACTCACAAGCACGCGCGTGAGCACGTGCTCAGAAGCTAATATATATATATATATATAGGATTTTTAAAATATGAATTTAATAACAAGTTGTCACGCATAATGTACAAATGATAGTAAATGCATTTCCGTTGTATAATAAGATCGTTAGCATAAGCAGTTCTATCTCAAATGTCATGTTCACACACCAAAACCTATTTTATCTATTTTAACACATTACTTTACAATACATCCTGCATAAGATTTTCTGTTCTTTTACTTCTTTATTTAAATATTATTTCTTTATTCTTTTTTAATTATTTCATTTTTGACTTCCCAAGAATAGCGGTCGTTAAAGACTAAGAAAGAGGGAAATTATGAGCACATGACATAAGAGAGAGGAAAAAAATATGAATTAAAAATAAGGCTAGAGAAGAGAGAGGTGTGGGAGGAGAGATAAAAAATAATAAAAAAGAAATAGAATGGCTACAGTGCCATTCTATTAATGGAATTGTACTGTGGCAATTCTGCTAGAAATGCTAAAATATTTAGCATTTGAGACATCTCGTCAACCTTTCTTTTCTGTATTTGGTGTGTCAAATGCTAAAATTATTTAGCATTTGAGACATCTCGTCAACCTTTCTTTTCTGTATTTGGTGTGTCAAATGCTAAAATTTTGACACACCTGCTGCTGGTGCTCTAACAAGAAAATTCAAAATAATAATAAGTCACAACTTTTTTCCCCGCTAATTATTATTAACTTGAACCCAACCCTATATGTATGTATATATATATAAACATTTTCTTATTCATTAAAAAAATAAAATAGTCTTAAGTAGGAAACTGAAAGAATAAGTTAGAGAGAGAGAGAGAGAGATGCATTGAGTAAGTCAGGAAGATTAATGAGTAATTGCTTTCCACACATGACATGCTCAGTCTTTTTCATAAACTTTCCCTCAGCTTCAGATACTAATATTAGATGCCCAGCATAGCAACATACGATTGTGCTTTCTGATAGAATTTGGAAGGGCTGTTTAGATTCTGAAATTATGCCACAATTAATTGCTTGGGCACTACGATTTGACCTTAACTTGGTCTTGACCTCCGGTTGCTTTGAATTTTTTAAAACCATAGATTTATTCTTCCTTTTGTTAACGTTTTTTTCTGTTTCTCCTGAACTTTTTCCACCATTCTCTAATTGGCTGCGTAGAATATGCCCCGGCCTAGAGGTGCAGATGCTGCTGGTCTGTTACTCCGTGAGCTAGAACTGCATCCTCCTGCCGAAGAGTGGCACAGGAGGAATATGTATGGTGGGCCTTGGTCTGATCCAGATGATATGAGTCCTGTGGATGACTCTCCTAAGTTAAGTAATTCTGGAGACATGCTTGATTTCAACTCATTGGAAAATTGTGATGCTTATAATGGTGGCCATAGCCTATGGCCAAGGAAGCGCAGGATGTCTGAAAGAGATGCAGCTTTTGGCTTGAACACTTCTGTTGGCCTTGGGGCATATCTGGGAATTATGGGTTCTCGTAGAGATGTTGTTACTGCCGTGTGGAAGACTGGTCTTGAAGGTGTTTGGTACAAGGTTTGATAGTCTCATCCTCATATTTCTTCTTCTTTGTTCATCCTTTTATTTGTTGGGTCTTGGATTCAAATGCTTCTTATATGGGTAATTAGTGTCATTTGCCTTCAAGTTACTTGATAGTGATAATTTAAAAAATCACTAGCTAATTTCTTTCTGGGAGTATAATCATATATTTCATTTGTGTGTGTTTGTGTATTTTGCTATTGTCTTTTTCTTACACCCCTTCATCCTTCTCTCCTCCGAGTTGTTGTGTTTGCTTAATCTTTTCCATTTTAATCTTTGTATTCTGGACTTCTTGTGATGCAGTGCATAAGATGTTTGCGGCAGACTTCAGCTTTTACCCCACCAGGTCCTGCACCTAATCAAAATGACCGGGAAAGTTGGTGGATCAGCCGCTGGGCTTACGGCTGTCCAATGTGTGGTGGAACATGGGTTCGAGTTGTATAGATGACTGTTTTATCTGTTAGGTGCTATCCTGCCCCTAGTTATGTGGGAACCAGTCCTTTGGTGATGAATACATGTATCGTAGTTGATTATTGACAATATACCAAGTATAATGCGGACTGGTCATTTAGAGGAGAGGTGTTGGTTTTGGGGATAAAGTATGAAGATTTTCTTTCCCAGTGGTCCACTTCACTTGGATCTGATGATAGTAGCAATCCTATTTATTTATATTTATAATTATATTTTGTTGAGTTCTAATTATGCAAAAAGAATCTTCTGTCGGATCTGCAAGTTGGAGTTTTAGGTCAATATTATCCCAAAATGACTAGTCTTCTCCCCTCTAATGTGACCAAATTTTTCTGCAGCAATAATAGGAATGAAGCCCCTCAATGTTTGCCCCAGGCCTGTACATATTAGCCCTTCTCAGGGTATTCCCCCCAAGAATAAAATGGATGTGTAATGTGTACTGATTTTTTTTTTCTTCTAATTTTTGTATATCCGATAGCATTTCAGATGAGCCTTTTGAGCATGAGGGCAAATTGTCAACACTAACAGACTGACTGTGAAGGACCTTAACCATGAGTGCAGGTAAAACTGGTGTTCTTTGAGCATTGAGCTGGGATGTTTTCTTTTTTTTTTTTTGGTATTTGTTTGATGATGCCTTCTGACATGTAGGACTAGTACTGTAAATTTTATGTAAATGCTTTTCACATATGCTGATTCTCATCTTTTCCCTCTTCGCAGATTGTGAATCATCTTGATATATCTAGTCCACGTGTATTGCTGGAAATCTCTACCAGATGGATAAATCTATGAATCTTTGTCGTGGCTGCTGGGATATAATTGGCAAATTGTTGCAGAGGCAAACAGTTTGCTTGTGATTAAAGGATTGTTACTTTAGTAGTACAAGCTGCTTCCCTGAGTCGGCTGGCAGATGCCTATTAGGTTTTATAATACATTACAATGAAAAAGAGCCAAAGCTTTTCTTTTGGTTACTGTAATTTCATAAGGGTAAATTGAAAATTACATTCCTAAAGTTTAGAAGTGATTGAATTTTACATTCTGAAGTTTTAGAAATTGAATTTTACCCCCTAACGTTCGGAGGTGTTTGGATTTTACACCTTAATGTTTTAGAATTTGGATTTATTCTATATTTTAGGAGTGTTTGGATTTTACTCCTTAAAGTTTGGGGTGTTTGGATTTTACACCCTAAAGTTTCATAATTCGGGGTGTAAAATCCAAGCATTTCTAAGCTTTAGAGGGTAATTCAAAATTTTAAACGTTAGGGTATAAAATCTAAACATTTTAAACTTTATGGGGTAAAATTCAAATTTTGAAATTTCAGAGTGTAAAATTTAAACATTCTCAAACTTTAGGAGTCCATTTGCAATTTACCCATTTTATAATTATATATTCAACAAATTGTACCTTTTGTAACACAAAGAATCACGCTTGTGGAGATGATAACATACTGTAAATTTTTAAACAATCGAAATGTAAATTGATGGCAACTGCAAACTAATTAGGTTATTGCTGTAAGTTAAGGTTTCTATTCAATCCACTGTATCTTTACAACCATGAATGAACTTGAGGGTGTCCTAGAAACAAGATGGGCACAAGGGTTTGTATAATGCAATGTACACAAAGCTTACAGGGGAAAGAATGAAAAAGCAAGCTGGTAATAACTAAGAAGCTTTATAGACTTGCTGTAAAAAGAGATTGTGAAACAATAAGTTCTTAGAGGTGCTAAAACCTTAGGTTAGGTTTAGCCTTTTTCAAAGAAATGAAATCATTGCTTCTGCCATTGGATAGCTTGGTCTACAACTTTCAATCTTTCTTAACAAGCTAGAGCAAGTGCATGTGAAAGTTCGCTGCCATCAGGCCGTGAGGATGGTAGACAATAGACATGGAAAAAGTTGGACCCAAAGGAAAAATGCCTAATTTGAATATGAATTTTTCGACCCATAGTAAAAATGGGTTGACTTGTAACCGGTTCTTTTTTTGCAATTCGCTCATGAATTGATGGGTTTTTAAAGCTATATATATATATATATATATATATATGAAAGACAAGCCATGATTTGTTTTGGGCTTTACTTTGCACGTTTTTAAACTAAGACTGGTGGATCCGATCAGGTTAATCTTGAACCGGTCATAAAATGGTTTTTTATGAGTGAGAACCGACTATTTGAAGAATTTGAGAGAATTCCTTGAACTGCGATTCAACTTGGAAAATCATTTGAACAGTGAGCTGGTTCAATTGGGTCAAAGAGTTGACTTTATTTATAATAAAAAAAAATAGAGAAATGGGTGTGGGGAATAGAATCTAATATCTAGAGCTCTATTGAGAACAAAGACTAGCATTGTAATCATCAGACCACTTGGACTCCTTGTTTTTAACTATGATCTATTGTTATGTATATTTTATGCTTGATTTATAATTTCTCAACTTATTATATCACCTCTCTCTCAATTTATTAAATATTACTAATTTTTTTTCTTTTATAAATTCACTTGTGATTTAATAATAATTCATTTGCATGGAAATTTACTATATTTAATTAAAAGTGATTTTTTTTTATTTAATCAAAATGATTTATACTTGAAGGATAATTGTACAAGTTTATATTCATGCTTATTTATGTTGTATTATTTTCTATTAACCTTATAATATCATGAAAATTTATTTGAAATTATGTTTCAATTTTTTTTAGATATTTTTAGTCAATCTTGCTAATATTTACAAATTTAATACAATTATTTTATTTTTATTAATTACTAAATTAATTATGAAATCATCACGGTTCCACCTTAATCGAATCTCGGTTTAATATTAAAAACTTTGAACATCTCCCTTTATCAGTTCTTTGAACGGTTTGGGTCTAAAAACCATGCTTTGCACAACTTAATTGGAGATGGAAAATAAGCACCTCGTCTGTAATTAAATTCTTTATTTGACTTTGCTTTCTTTCATAATAATATTCCTACTTGTGAAATTCTAGGTTCACCTTGACCCAGTTTGTGAGTTGTGTGGTCTGTTGCCTGAATGACTGTGTTGTGGCTAAGGAACTTAGGAAGCGTTAGGCATAAATGGAACTAGACAGGAATTGTTTGGTCTCTCTCTCTCCCTCAATGGTTAAAGCTTAATTATGAATCTAAGGCGACTTTCAAGCATATACCCTGATTCCTTGGAAGATTCTATTCCCTCAAGCTGTCTAGCTTATATGGTTGCACAAAAATAAATACATCTTCCAAACTGGAAGTTGACAATAATGTACACTCTCATTGCATCAAGAAAGGAGCTGAGTTCTTTGCAATTGCAACAAATTACTCTTCCAAACCTCTGAGAACTCAGATCCAAGTTAAGTGGAACAAGCCAATGACTGGTTGGGTGAAGCTGAGTATTGACGGTTCAGCTTTGGGAAGCTCTGGGAATGCTAGAGGAGGTGGTATTCCTTGTGACAGTTCTGGTGATTGGGCCTCGGGTTTTGCCTCTTAATGTCGAAATGGATGTTGCAGTTCTTGTTTATTTGCTTAGAAATCCTATGTTCTTTAACCTAATGCTAGAACCTCTTTTATCTAATTGCTGGAACCTGCTAAGGACCTCCCTAATTCTACTGTGGATCACATCTTTAGAGAAGCCAATAGGTGTGCCAACAATTTGGCTAAAATTGGAAAGGCATAACCTATAAATCATCAATTATTCAAATTCCATATTTTTACATAGTACATCTCTGATTACATTAAAATATACAACTCTCATAAGAAGATCCTAAAATACATAATACTGGAGAGTGCAGAGCTAGGCATCAAACCACCAAATTAGGAATCTATATTCTTGAAACTAAAATAAACTCTTCTTAAAACTTGTCTAAAGCTCCTGTTACTCTTAAAGAAAACTTGTTAACTAAAAGAGTAGAAGGAGTGAGCTACATAGCTTAGTAAAGGTAAGTCACACGAGAATTTAGTAAGAATACATACAAACCAAAATATTTCATTTTGTGGATATGCGGAAAGGAGAACATTTTCATGCATAGTAATTTTTTTTTTTTTTTTTTATAACCTCTTGCATAGTATTTATACTACTATTATAATTAACTTATACAATTCTCATTAGGAAAAAAATTGTTCTCCTTTCCAAGTAAGAATAACATAACCTTTCATGCTAAAAATAATCATTTCAGATTCAAGTAAGAAAAACATTTTATATACAAAACTTAACATTTCATAAAGAACATATATATATGATAACTTTATAACATAAACTTAAAATTTCATCGGAAACTTGATCTTTAAAGAACATGAAAATCTTTTATCATAAATTTTATTTAATGAGAGATTACAACTCTCACTATGCTCATAATGCATTTCAACAAAATCATTCTCTCAAGATCATAAATAACATAGTTGTTCACAAATAACATATTGATTAGTCTATATCTAATAAGTTTGTCACAAATTTGGGAGGCTTGCAACACACTGTGCTAGTCATCTAGCACTCCCCACAATGTTAGGAATTCTTGGTATCACACCACTTTTGGTGTGCTTAGAACATCATCCATGGGGTTGGTTGACATCCTCCACAAGTTGGTCGTTCACAACAAGGGTGGGTATATTAGAATTCTAACAACTTTTAATGGTCAAGCACATAACATTTTTCATATAAAGCTAGTAATTTAACACCTACTAGCCGAGTTCATATCATACCAAAGGACATAAACCAAAAACTACATCATACTAAAATTCATACTCTTACATAACATTTAATAACAAAGTATAATCATTATTATCTTTTAACATCATATTTATGAATGAGTAATAGCATTGATACGCTTAAATCATGTACTTTTTAGCTTTAGAAAGCATCACGACCATACCATTGTCTGAATTATGATTGTATGCAACGTCCCTATTCAAAACCTTTTAATGCATAATAATCTTTTTAAAAATAACTCATGACTAACCCAATGCCTATATCAATTATCCCTTACTTGAAAGTAGAGGAATCGAGAGTTTAATTTGCAAGAGTTCACACTTGGTGCTCATAACACCTAAACTAAATATCAAAACTTATTACTACCATACCACTTTAGCATAGCCAGAGAGAAGTCAAGAAAACCCTGTAAATCATTGTGGACGCTTGTAGACATCGCATTTTGTACCCCTTACAATTTAGGCTCTCGTTCTCCAATGATGCTAAAATTCAAAAGCCCAAGGTTGGAAAAGGGCCCAATCAGATTGAAATTGACTTGAGGAAAATGTTTTAGGAAAAATATAACTCTTTTATGAATAAAATAAGTTTTTTTTGGAAAATAAAGACCACGGAAACCCTAGGGCATGCGTACGCATACACGCATATGCACACGCATGCTTAAGCTCTGCATATGCATGCTTCATGCATGCGTTCACATACACAGACATGTGTATGCATGTTAGGGTTCCAAAAACAATGAAAGACAAGTTTTATTCATTAAAGTTTGAGTTTTGGAACGAATCCCACATTGTCTGGGAGTCGTTCCAAACCCCCATTTTCGAACTATAAAAAGCCATACATAGTAGCTTTTCAAAACACGTAGAAAATCCTAAGGGAAAGCATCAAATTCACTAGAAATAGTGAATCAAAGAGGGAGTTTTTCACAAAATATCATCAAATCAATATTTTTCTGATTGAGGCATTTTCTAGCTTTGATCTTAGAGTTTTGAGATTATTATCACTTCCTTGTTTGATTGTGAATAGATTTGACTAAGGTGAATGGTTAAAATCAAGCTAAGGAGCTTCGTTTTTTGAGGCATATGTTCTAAGTCCTTTTCCTTTCTTTTCTTGTTTTAATCTTCTTGTTTTCTTCTTGTTTAGTTTTGTTATAACATGCTTGCTTAGTTTAGGTTTTCTTTACTTTATCATTTTATGTATGTTAGGTTGTTAGTTTAAACTTTCTGTTTTATTTTGTTCTTGTTTTCTGGGTTAGGGATAGGGTGTGTATGCGTACGCATGCTTTCTGCATGTGCACACATACTCAACGTATATGTACACATACAATTGGGCTGTGTACGCAGGCTCTATGTATGCTTAAAGCTCAGATTTGTGCTAAAACACAAGAGCTTGTTCAGACCCAAAAAAAAAAAAAAAAATTACGGCTAGATTACTTTTACTCTAACTTAGACTAAGTGTGAAACAAGAGTAAATAAGCGCAATGAACCAATAACTCTACCCTAAGCCATATTCATCCATCATCAACAATAAAAATGAAAGCTTAAAGAGTAGAGAAGAGAGGTGCAAACACAAGATAACACCGAGACATGTTATCGAAGAGGAAACCGAAGAACTTTTTGAAAAACCTCTCCGTAACCCTCTAAGTCGAAATCGATCCAATAGAGAATAAAGTTGGAGTATACGAATAACAAAAGACCCTCCAAGCTTAGTCTACCCCATGTACTTGAGCCTTCCGAGCTCTTGCTACCAACAGACTTCTTAGAGTCGTGTCTTCTCTAGCTTGCTGGATCCTGCAATTTAGCCCGATTGCATCCGCCAATGAATGGCTCCTTCCAATGCTTCCCAGCAGCACCAAAATCCCACTTTACACTCAGAATGGGTGTGGTAAGTGTTTGGGCTAGCAACCTCACAAAGATCTAGAGATGGAGAGGCAGGAGTTGAGGAAAACCACAAGGAAATGTGTAGATGATTGTGGGTATACAATCTCAAACTCTCAAGTGTATTTTCTAGGGTTTTCTCTCTGAAAAGCACTTCTTACAATTTGTGGGTAATGAGGGTATATATAGTGTGGGTAAAGACTTGGTAAAGTAAAACACAATTTTTTTTCCAAATAGAGACAGTCGCAAAATTAACAGCCTGTCAAGACTCTTCATCTTTCAATCATGTGCTCTACACGTGGCCTTTTCACAGGTTGCTTCTCGCGAGCTACTCACGAGCCAGTCGTGAAATCCACTTATTCAACTTTTGAAGCTTGATTCTTCACCGATCTCTCACACTCAAGTAAATGATCATCCGGACACGCAATGCAATTAAGAGCAATGCTAAAATCGATTGCATGTCCAACAAACCGCATGATGCATTAAAGAAACTAAAGTAATAAGCAATAAAAAACAATAAGCATCAAGACATGACTATAAAAACCAGGATACAAAATAGTACTAAAGAAAACCATGTTTTAAAATAAAGTACTTGAAAGCTTTAAATAAAGCACTGTAAATATCCAAAAGCTATAAAAGCGTAAAATAAAACTAGAAACCACCAAAATAAACCAATGTTATACTACTCCCCCTCTGGCTGTACTCCCCCTCAAGCCTAAACTATTTCCCCTTTTTGATCAAAATGGCCAAAGATCCTAAAATGCATTGGACTCTGAGTCTGACTCTGATTTCTGCATCAAGTCCTCAATTTAAGACAAGAGGACAGTAATCTGGCCTTGAAGGTATGTGAATTGATTCATGGAGTAGTTGATGTGTGAAGCTAGCATCAAATGCAACTCTTCAACCCTTCGAAGTAGAAGATCAAGGAAGTGAATCAATTAATCTCTTCATTGGTGTTACGTTCTTCTGCTGCTTCTTCATCTCTCGGAATCTGAGATACACCGAGGCTTGGTCCTAGAATGTGAACTTTGCCTTGTATGATGGTTTGCTCACTAATAGGGTCTTCCCTTTGCATGATTGGAAGCCCACTTGGAATCTTCACCCTTGCCCTTAATATAAGAGACATGACAGGGCTTGGAAATGGTAGAATTAGCCTTGCATTCCTCTTCTTGATGCTCTTGACCAAAAAGGTGATAGATGTGAACATAGATGTCGATCTCCTTGCGAGTGAAGAGATCATATAAGAACACAATCCCTGGTCCTGACAAAGTCATCAAGTTCTTCACCGGATAGAGGTTGAAGATCATGATGTAGGCCAAGGCTCGCATTTTGGGGGTGAACGCAATTGTGTGCAAAGCTTTTTTCTTGAGTTGTCCTCCAAGAACTTCCATGAGAGTCTCTAGTTTCTCCTTTCTCTCATCATATTGAAGAGATGTGTCGGAAGTTGTCGGTTGAATCTCCAAAACTTCCTGAATTGATTCTCTTGAGATAGAGAACTCTCTCCACCTTAACCAATAGTTAATGTGATCACCTTCCACATTGGCATTGGTAAAGAATTCACGAATGATGTCCTCAAACACATCGCCCATCGGATTTAGCAATTTTGTCCATGTCCTTTCTTTGAACACATCCGGAATGAAGGTGCCCTCTAGGGACTCTAAGTCCACAGTCCTTTCTAGGACGATTGGGGCCCAATTGTAGTGATCAAGGAAGGCCATGCTAGCATCGTCATTTCTAAATGAGTGCGAGGAGATGCGGGGGTGCTTTAAAGACTTCTTTATGGCCATTTTTTTAAAAGGAGACATCTGCAAAACAACCACCAACACAAACATTGAAACAAACTTGATTAGATATAAGTTAGTCCATAAAAACGAACAAAATAGTCCTAAAAAGCATATAGACAAGCAAACTAAATCATAAAATCATGTTTTAAGTGCTAAATGTCTAACAAGACTTACATAGCATAAGTGAAATGCAAAACATGTCAAGTGGTAAAATGTGTGCATCAAATGCAAAACATGTCATTTGGGCATTTTTTGACAAGAAATTAAGTTTTTCCCAACCTTTTTCAAAATAACCCAACCCTAGAAATCCTAGAATCTAAGGCTTAATCTAAGGATTTAAAAGAGAAAGAATGTTAAAACATACCTTAGATGAGTCTTAGAGATGAAACCCTTGAGATTTGCTTGAGTTTTTAAGTGAAAATGTGTTTTGGGTTGAGAGACTCATGGAGGAGGCAAAAAGAAAGTTTTGAAATTTGTCACTATTTGCCCTTTAAAAACTGAAAATCCACTCATTTCGTGGGTAAGGGACTTGCAAAGTTACACGCGAAAGAGTCACGAGAGAGTCACAAAACTCTCTGTAAAAATTGGGAAGAACTGAAAATAGCTTCCTCATTTTCATGGATAGGTCGTGAGAAGTTCTTACTCATGACTTACTCGTGAAAATGCCTTTGAAGGAATTTTTCAACAAACAAACTGGGCTTGTTGGAAAAAATATTAACACAAAAATGCTATACAAAAACACTTTAAAAAATGTATAAAATACTAAAAAATCTTTTTGGGTTTGGTCATCAAGCAATTGAGTATACACATATCACATTTGAACACGTACAATCACACAAATGAAATAGGCATTCATTGAACATTAAACTTGTGTGTTGTGTGTGTGGATTAAGTATGAGCTAGTCCATAGTCTAATATGAAGTTTCAATGATCAATTCAATCAAGTTATACACAACTAGCACGAAGTCAAGTGACTTATCTCACTTGTAGAAATGAACATATATGAACCCTCACCAATGTTTTTACATTTGATTGAAAGCTTTTCATTTGGCTTTCATTTTTTAATGCTTTTGATCAATACAACTCAAATTTTTTAGAAGTGATTCCATGAACTTTTTGATATTTCTTTGACGAATAAGCCTTTGGCTTTGGCACCATACATTTTAATACATATTTGCTCCACCTTTTCCTAGTCAAATTAATTTTCGAAGCAAGGTTTTTTCAGCTCTTTTCTCTTTTTAGAGATAGACATTTGTAGAGCTCTTTGAAAAAGGGAAAAAAAAAAAAAAAGTGAGGAGATATATAGGCACAAGTGTACGCATGTATTAAAATCTAACAAGACTATTGACTAATCATTCATAACAAGCTTGAAGATCTATTTACAACAATCAAACGTAGATTTCTAGATTTCGCTCACACTTAGAAAATGCGCATACATAACAAGCTAAGCTCATAAATGCACTACGCCATTAGTACGGAGGTACTAAGCCAAACTCAATATGTGATATACACAACACAAGCGATCAAACTTTTTGAGATTTTTCATTTTAATCGGTTTTTTGAATTTTTCAACACACTAAAAAACAAAGCAATAAAGTAAGATCAACAAAACAACAAGATAAACAAATAAAGACCTATAAAAGAAACATGCTAAAACGGAAGCAATGACACAAGAAGATTGCATATGTCATGATGCATGAAACTATAACCCTAATACGTTGGAAATATTAATGCATGGGCATAGTGAGTGATCATGCATGAGTACCCTTCTTCACCCACACTATATGAGTGTTTTGGGTAAGATCCTTAGAAGGAGGGGTACGATCGACATAACTTTCAAACCTTGGGGTGAAGCTAGCTAGGCATAGTGAAATGTTTTTCAACATCTCCATAACATCTCCAATGAGTTGTCCCTTATTTTCTCCTTTAGCTTGAGTTCCCTTTGGCATTCTTCTTGAGTTGTCTTGGATATGCAAAGAATCAGCCCTCTTGAGTGCCTGAAGCTTGAAGCAATTTGGCATTGTATGTCCTTGTACACCACAATGATGACAGAAATGCTTTACATGAGGTCCCCTTTGATTTTGGGCAATGACTTCCCTTTTTCCTTTGGTCTTGAACCAATAACTTTCTTTTCAACAATGGGGATCTCAACCTTGGGCTTCTCTACATTCTTTGTTGACACAAACTTCACTTCCTTCTTAGGTCCGCTGCTTGAGCTTCCTTCACCAATATAGCCTAAACCGGTCTTGTCATTTGAAGGTTTTTGAGAAGATAGCACACTGTCAAGCTTTTTGGTGGAAATGTGCTCCACTTTGATGTTTTCTTAAATTTATTCAAGTTCAAGGAACTTGATTTTAGAATAAGCATTCAGTAACTCTTCCTTTAGCTCTTCAACTTCACATTTAGCTTCCTTAAGTTGCACAAGTGTGGACTTATGCTCTTCTTCAATTTTCTTCGTCGTTTTAACAGCATTCTTTGCAACTTTGGCATAGTTGCCACAATCTTCAAGCAATGCATAATACATTTCTTGAAGGTTTTTCTCACCTTCATTGAGGTACACATCTTCATCTTCTGAATCATCAACTTTTTCACCTTCGGAATACCTTCGAAATGTACACCTAGCTCATCAACCAACTCGCTTAATTCATCTTTAGAGTCAACTATGGTAATTGCCATGAAAGCTAAATAGTTTCCTTCACTATCACATTCTCCTTCGACATCGGAATTTGAGCTTTCCGAATCACTAAGGGTAGTTGCAAACACTTTACCCTTTTCTCTCAAGTAGTTTGGAAATTCTTTCTTTAGATGTCCATGCCCATTACATTCATAGCACACAATTCCTTGGGTTGATGATGATTCTTATTCATCCTTCTTCTTGTATTCTCTTTTATTGTTTTTGGATGATGAGAATCTCCCTTTGCCAAACGACTTCCCATTATTCTTCATCTTAAGAAATTTCTGGAAGTTCTTTGCTAGAAACGTCACCTCTTTTTCTACCTCGTCTTCATCGGAGGAATCACCTATTCTTTCATTTATAGTTTTGAGAGCAAGTGATTTGCTGGACTTATGAGAGGGTAGTCCGAGCTCATAGGTTTGGAGAGATCCAATGAGTTCTTGAATCTTTATCTCATCCAAATCTGTGCTCTCCTCTATGGCAGTGACCTTAGCCCAAAAGCTTTCAGGTAAGGATCTCAAAATCTTCCTCACCACCTTGGCATCTTCAATCTTCTCCCCAAGATTGAGCTTGGCAATCACTATCTCATTGAGTCTCCCATAAAAGGAATCGAATGACTCATCGTCGCTCATTTTTACTTCTTTGAATCTAGTAGAGAGCATTTGAAGCTTGGTGTCCTTAACCTTCTTGGTACATTCATAGGTTGTCTCAAGAATGGTTCGCACCTCTTTGGCGGTCTTCACCTGTGAAATCTTGTGAAACTCATTAGTAGAAACACCACAGAAAATAGCATTAATCACTTTGCTATTGGCGTTTTCCAAATCAAGAGCAGCCTTATCCCATTCAAATTTGGCTGTTATGGGTCTTACCCAACCATTTTTGATGGAATCCCACACCGTCTCATCAATTGTACAAAGAAAAGCACACATACATACTTTCCAAAAAGCATAGTTACTCCCATTAAAGTAGGGAGGTGCATTAAGGGATTGAGATCTATCCATCTCACACGGGGTCTAGGATCACCCTAGGATATTGAAATCTGATAAGTGTACTCGCTCTGATACCAATTGAAAGCTTGGATTTATGCTAAAACACAAGAGCTTGTTCATACCCAAAAAAAAAAAAAAAAAAATTATGGCTAGATTGCTTTTACTCTAACATAGACTAAGTGCGAAACAATAGTAAATAAGCGCAATGAACCGATAACTATACCTTAAGTCATATTCATCCATCATCAACAATAAAATGAAAACTTAAAGAGTAGGGAAGAGAGATTCAAACATAAGATAACACCGAGATGTTTTACCGAAGAGGAAACCAAAGAATTTGGCGAAAAACCTCTCCGCGACCCTCAAAGTCGAAATCAATCCACTAGAGAATAAAGTTGGAGTATATGAATAACAAAAGACCCTTTAAGCCTAGTCTACCCTATGTACTTGAGCCCTCCAATCTCCTGCTACCAACGGACTTCTCAGAGTCTTGTCTTCTCTAGTTTTTCGGATCCTGCAATTTAGCCCGATTGCATCTGCCAATGAATGGCTCCTTCCAATGCTTCCCAGCAGCACCAAAATCCCACTCTACACTCAGAATGGGTGTGGTAAGTGATAATCCTGGAAAGTCAGTGGGTTGAAAATCTCTGGGCTTCGATGATCTTGAAGGCTAAGTCCTGAAAAACCGAATTCAATTAGAGAAAGACCGGTGGAGTCCGGTCTAGGGTCCTCCGATGGTAAAGTCAGTAAGTTGAAGTTCAAAAGAGAAAATACTTCTGAGAGAACTTTTTTAGGATAAATGCGCGAATGCCTTACCTCTTCGTAGAGAAATGTTTTTATATCTGCCACGTGTCTCTTGCTGATTGGGCCGTGTCGCTTCAGGTGCTGGGGTTTGTTCCCTATAAATAGTGGAATACCTCCACTACCCTCTTCATTTTTAAAATTTCTCTCATTGTCCTTCCTCGTCCTAGATCTTCGTCTAGGAGCTTCTCGCGTCCATAACTTTCCTTCGTCTTAGATACAGGTATTTCTCTTCTCCTCGTCCTTAGTTTTTCTGTTAAGATGGCTGAGGTTGTACTTTCCTCGTCCAGCAATAGTGTAGATAAAGCCATAGATGAATATTATGATGAGAGTAGCTACTATAGTTCCAGTAGCAGTAGTGATAGTAGTGGGGGGAACACCACGGACGAGGAGTATGTCTCTGGCGTCCCTGGGCTTCCTATGGAGGTTGTACAGGAACAGCTTAGGAAGGCCTCAGGGTCTCAAGCTGGTACCTCATCCACAGTCCCTCCTTCTGGTCCTTTGGACGAGGAGGAGGTCACTGTTTACAGTTGTGCAGTAGACATCCCTTCTAGGACAGGCGAGCAAAGACTAAAAAATCTTAGGGAGTGGTACTAAATCCCAGATGAGTTTAACCCTAGGTCACTCGTCCGAGGAGAATGGTGTTGCAACCCTCACTTTGGAATAGGCGTCTATGAGGCTTATCTTCTGGGGGGTTTGAGATTTCCTTTAAATGCCTTTACTAGAGAGTTGTTGATTAGATTAGGTTTAGGAGTATGTCAATTCAACCCAAATGCATGGAGATTGATCATCTCAATGCAAATTTTGTGGGGTGAAGTATTTGGAAAGGACCGTCCTCTTACTGCGGACGAGTTCCTTTACTGTTACAAACCTTCAGAAATACATCAGTCCCTTGGCTTTCACCAATTCATAGCCAAGGATAGAGATTGTAGATTGATTAAGTCCCTGGCCTCGTCTGACAGAAAGTGGAAGACGGAATTTTTCTTCGTCTCTGGCTTTTGGGCTGGAAATCCTGTAGACGTTGGCCGAGACATGTTTGGTCGTTATACTAGGGACCTAGGAAACCTTCGTCCTGAGGGTAAGTTGCTCCCCTTTTTCTTTTGATTTTCCCTTTTTTTTTTTTTTTTTTTTTTTTTTTTTTTTTTGCATTAACGATTAATTAAAAATTTTTACTTGTTTCATTTCAGCTGTTAAACGACCATCTTTAAGCAAATTCCACTGTGACCGCGTCCACAGGGCTCGTCTACACGCGGATAGGGACTTTCATTCCTTGGTCTCGCTTAGACAACTTGCTAAGTGGGGATTGGGCCCTAACCCATCTGACGAAGCAATTGCACACGAAGTCACAGTAAGAAAAAGTAAGTGCTAGATTTCTGCGTTCCTTGTATTTTTTACTTTCATTTTTCTAAGTAAATTCTCCTCGTCTCTTTATAGGAATGGCAACCATGAGGGGCAGTAAGGGAAAGGAGGTAAGTGCTGAGGAGGATCGTCCTGAGGTGGAATCTCAGGCTCATCCTGCGACTGGGGAGAAAAGGAAAACTCTATCCAAGAATTTGGATTTAGGAAATCTTCCCAGTCGCAGAGGCAAGAAGGCTAAGAGTACCTCGTCCCAGATAGTCAAGCCTACCCTTCCCTCGTCCCAGCAGCCTGTACATATAGTTGATGTAGACTCGTCCATTCCAACTGAGACCACTCCGTCCCAGATCACTCCGACCAAGACTGTGTCAACCCCATCTCAGCCTTCTCGAACGGTCCCTTCAAATATTATTGAAAATGAGGACCTGGCCTGGGAACGTTTCAAGAAGGCTGTAACTGACGAAGATATAAACGTTTATTATGATATGTCCCTTAAGGATTTTGAACACTCTGGTGTTCACGACCTTTTCAAGGTAACACTCACACCTCGTCTTGACAAAGGATTTTGACTTTCCTTCTTCGTCTCTCTTTTTTTAACTTTTATTTGTTGTTGTGTTTCTTTTTTGTAGGGCATGTCAAAGTTCATAGCGGCGTCTAGACAGGCCACAGTGTTGGACAAGACGAGGATCCTATTAGAGATGAGGATCCAGGAGTTGAAGGTCAAGGCCAAGCAATAGGCTGAAGTGGCTGTCAAGACTACGGACGAGATGAAGGAGTTGAAGACTTTGGTTGCGGAGTTGAAAGCCAGTGCTGCGGAGAAGGACGCTCGTCTTGAGGTCCTACAGAAAAAGAATGACGAATATGGCACTCTCCTCTCCAAAGCGAAGGAAGATGCAGTGGCTGAATTTAAAGTGTCCAAACAATATACTGATGTTTTGGACACTAATTACGTAGCAGGGTTTGAAGACTTCAGGATGGAAGCTATGGAAAAGTTCCCCAGCATAGACTTCAGCCCCATTTTACTTAATCTGAATGCTGCTGCCACTAGTTCTCTCCTTCAAACTGGCTCCAACGACGTCAATGTTGAAGACGATGCTACAACCTTGCCTCCTCAAGACGCCTCCAATGTCGTTCCCTCTACTTAAGATTTTTCAATGTATTTTTGTTTGGTCCGTTTTGTGACCCTTCTTTGTAATATCAACACATTTACTTCGTCCAAGGTTTTTAGGACGAGGTTTTAAACAATCATTTCAGTTTATTTTAGAAGGCTTTTTTGGACGTAGGATATCCAACCTTTAATGAATGTCATTTTCCTTTTGCATATGTATGGACGAGTTTTATCTCTTCTTTTTTTTTTTTCTTTTTTTTTTTTTCTTTTTTTTGACTTCGTCCATATTTTACATATATTCGTCTACCATATTCATTAGAATTTCGAATGTAATTCGTCCATGTGAAATGGTAATTATCAACATCACTCGTCCATGGACCTATTGAGAAATGATAAAAATCAGCATTACTCGTCCATGGACTTAGCTGATCTTTATGCTTACTGAAGTCAAGGCCTTTCATTTTACTCGTCCATGGACTGGATTGTTTCAATAAAGGCCTTTAACAAGATTGAAATACAGCCATATATTTCTTCGTCCATGGCTTAATATGCACTCGTCTATGCATTTTCTCGTCCATGAGTCAAATATGCACTATGCTTTATTTCGTCCATTGTATGGACGAGGATGCGTAGGGCTTTATTGCAATTAGCTTTAAGCACTGGCTTTGCTTCATCCTCTGATTTGGACGAGCTTGCCTTGATGTTTTTCCCTTAGGAAAGTTTGACATTATATCTCTGCGTCCAGAGAATTGTCTCATCTTATGCTTTTTCAACCTTTTCAGGGGTAAATTTGAACAAACGTAGTATGGGAATCAGTGAATTACACAACATTATGTACATTCCACAAATATTGTTCATAACATAAGTATTGTTCATAGACGAGGCATACACCTTAAGGGCCAATGCCTTTATTTAAACAACACAAACTATAACGTTGTCTATAAGTTTAACATAATAATAAAGCCACACAAAATATAATAATAAAGTTTTTGATCCCTGAGCTCGTCTAGAGTCATGCTCCTCCAGGCTGGCATTCTACTGATAGTACTTCCTTAAGTGCTCCACATTCCAAGGATGCTCCAACTTCCTCCCATCAAGGGCTTCCAAGTAATAGGATCCTTGTCTTTTGCAGTTGACGACTCTGTAGGGGCCTTCCCAATTTGGTCCTAACTTCCCATGGGCTGGGTTCTTTGTTGCTAAGGAAACTCTTTTTAGGACGAGGTCCCCTATGTTGAATCACCTTGGCTTTACCATTGCGTCATATCGCCTAGCCATAAGGTTTTTATACCTTGCCACCCTTTGCTTAGCATCCGTCCTTACCTCGTCTATTAAATCAAGATTCAAACGGAGTTGTTCCTCATTAGCTTCGTCCTGGTAGGTTGTCACCCTATAATTGGCCATGCGTACTTTCGCGGGTATAACTGCTTCAGTTCCATATGCTAGCTTGAAAGGAGTTTCTTCGGTAGGAGTTCTCACTGTCGTTCTATATGCCCACAGAACACCTGGTAGCTCATCTGGCCATACTCCCTTAGCCCCCTCAAGCCGAGTCTTGATTATCTTTAACAGGGATCGGTTTGCAACTTCTGCCTGGCCATTAGCTTGTGGGTGGGCTGGTGAGGAGTAGTGATTTTAAATTCCATAGTGCGTGCAAAAGTCCTTGAAAAGTGCATTGTCAAATTGTCGTCAGTTGTCTGATACCAGCACCCTGTGTACTCCAAATCTGCACACAATGTTCTTCCACACGAAGTTCTTGACATTTTGCTGTGTGATGGTGGCCAAGGATTCTGCTTCTACCCACTTGGTAAAATAATCAATACCAACCACGAAGAATTTCATTTGCCTTATACCCAGTGGAGATGGACCCAGGATGTCTAATCCCCACTATGCAAAAGGCCACGGGGCCATCATTGGAGTCAAATACTCTGATGGTTGCCTGGGGACGTTGCTAAACCTTTGGCATTGATCGCAGACCTTGACATAGGCTTTAGCGTCAACTTGCATGTTTGGCCAATAGTATCCTGCACGGACGACTTTGTGGACGAGCGACCTAGCTCCTGAGTGATTGCCACATGCTCCTTCATGAATTTCTCTTAATATGTAGTTCGCTTCGTCTGGGGCTAAACACCTGAGATAAGGCTGGGAAAAACCTCTTTTGTAGAGAATCTCGTCCATCAGAACGTACCTGGCTGCCTTTGCCCTCAGCTTTCTTGCCTCGTCCTTTTCTTCTGAGAGTTGTCCGTCTTTTAAGTACGTCACAATTGGAGCCATCCAATTTGCTCTATTTTCCACCTGTTGTACTTCTGGGATGTCTATACTTGGCATATATTGAATTTCATCAAATTTGTCTACGGCTTCACTCACTAAGGCTTCTTTCGCCAAGGCATCAGCATCCATGTTCTCCTCCCTTGGAATTTGAACGAAGCTAACTTCTTCAAACTTTTTTATAAGGCGTATCACCCTGTTTAAATACTTCCTCATTCGTTCTTTTTTAGCCTCAAACATTCCATTCACTTGGCCTATGATTAACTGAGAATCTCCCAAGATGAGGAGTGGCTTCGCTTCTACAGATTTGGCCAATTCAAGCCCTTTGAGAAGAGCTTCATACTCAACTTCATTATTAGTTGTCTGGTACTGCAAACGAACTTTGTGTTTTAGTTTGTCCCCCTCTGGAGATTGCAAAACCACACCTATTCCTCCTGCGTACTGTGTAGACGAGCCATCCACATGGATGACCCACTTGTTGTTTTCCACTTCACCTTTATCATCACAACTTAAGGTAAACTCAACAATGAAATCTGCCAGAGCTTGAGCTTTTATGGCATGCCTTGGTTGGTACTTTATGTCAAACTCACTGAGCTCGACGGCCCATTGGATCAAACGTCCTGCAGCCTCTGACTTGTTCATTGCCTTCTTGAGTGGGTGATCTGTCATGACGTTAATGACATGAGCCTGAAAATAATGCCTTAGTTTTCTGGAGGCTGTTATCAATGCAAAAGCCAGTTTCTCCATTAACGGGTATCGTCCCTCTGCTCCCCTCAATGCTTTGCTGGTATAGTATACAGGTCTTTGTACCTTGCCCTCTTCCTTTACTAGTGCTGAACTCACTGTGTGTGGGGTGATTGCCAAATATAAGTACAACTCTTCTCCTTGCACGGACGGGCTCAACAATGGGCTTTGGTGAGATACATCTTCAAATCTTCAAAAGCTTTCTAACACTCATCGGTCCATTCAAATGCTTTTTTAAGAACCTTAAAAAATGGCAAACATTTGTCAGTAGCTTTAGAAACAAACCTATTGAGGGCGGCAACTCGTCCTGTGAGGGACTGAACTTCTTTAACACTGCTCGGAGGTTTCATATCCAATATTGCTTGAATTTTATCAGGGTTTGCTTTGATTCCTTTGTAGGAGACCATAAATCCTAGGAATTTCCCTGATGATACTCTGAAAGCACATTTGTTGGGGTTCAACTTCATATGATATTGCCTCAATGTGTCAAATGTTTCCTGCAAGTCGTTCAGATGCCTCTCCTCGTCTTGAGTTTTCACTAACATATCATCTATGTAGACTTCCATATTCCGCTTGATCTGTGGACGAAACATATGATTGACCAGTCGTTGGTATGTTGCTCCAGCATTTTTCAAACTGAAAGGCATCACTTCATAACAAAATAGTCCCTGACCGGTGATAAAGGACGTCTTCTCTTGGTCTGCTTCATCCATCCTAATTTGATTATAACTAGAGAAAGCATCTAGGAAATTGAGCAACTTGTGGCCTGCAGTAGAATCTACCAACTGGTCAATGCGCGGCAACGGGTAACTGTCCTTGGGACAAGCCTTGTTTAAGTCAGTGAAATCAACACACATTCTCCATTTGCCGTTCACCTTCTTGACCATGACCACATTGGCTAACTAGTCAGGATAGTACACCTCTAATAAACTTTGCCACTATTAACTTCTGAACTTCCTCCTTAATAGCATTATTTCTCTCAGGGGCAAACACCCTCTTCTTTTGTCGCACTGGCTTGGAGGAAGGGCATACACTCAGATGGTGGGTAATGACATTGGGATCTATACCCGGCATGTCTTCGTGACTCCATGCAAACACATCTCTGTTTCTCTTTAAAAAACAAATGAGGTCCTTCTTAATCTTCGCTTCCAAATCTGCTCCAACCCTAGTACACCTCTCCGGGTTATTTTCATCTAAGGGAATATCTTCCAACGCTTCCATGGGTTCTGCTACAACTTTCTTTTCTTCAATATTCATTGCTTGCATTTGCTCGTCCGTAGCCAGCATAGCTAGATAACACTCCCTTGCTGCTAACTGGTCTCCCTGTGCTTGGCCTATCCCATGTTCCCTCGGGAACTTGACTGACAGGTGGTAGGTAGATGTAACTGCCTTCCATCTGTTTAGGGTTGGCCTTCCAATTATTGCATTGTAAGATGACGAGCAATCTACTACTAGGAAATTCACATCGGTAGTCAACTGTCGTGGATATGCTCCTACTACCACTGGTAATGTAACGGTACCAACAGGCTGTACCTTTATTCCTCCAAAGCCTACTAGAGGCGAGTGCACTGGGCGAAGCTAGTCTCGTTCGATCCTCATCTGCTGAAAAGCTGGGTAGTACAGAATGTCCGCCGAACTTCCGTTGTCTATTAGCACTCTTCTAGTTGTGTAATCAGCAATGAGTAGGGCGATGACAATAGTGTCATCATGAGGATGATGGATTCTCTTAGCTTCCTCGTCCGTGAAAGTAATCGGTTGTTCGTCCGTGGACTTCGCCCTTGGCGATCGTCCTGAAAGTTGGACGCTCTGCACTTCCTTCAAGTATGCTTTCTTCGTTCTGGATGACCGTCCTGCCAAACTTCCCCCAATGATAACTTTTATCTCGCCCAGTGGCGGTCTTGATGACTCTTCTACCTTCCCTTTCAACTCCTCATTCTTGTGATCTCGTCCAAGGAAATTTCTCAACTTCCCTTGCCTTATAAGATTCTCAATCTGCTGCTTCAGATCAAAACACTCATCTGTGTCATGGCCATGGTCTTTATGAAAGCGACAATACTTGTTCCTGTTGCGCTTGTTGGGATCTCCCTTCAATTTCTCCGGCCACTTTAGGGAAGGCTTGTCCTTGATTTGCATAAGGACCTGTTCAAGTGGCATGTTCAGTGGAGTATATTGCTGGTTGCGTGCTGATGAACCTTTCTTGTCCCGGTCTCTTCTGTCGTCCATCCGTCCCTTCTTTGGACGAGGAGGGCCTTGTTCTGGGTGCCGATTTGTCTCCATTTTCTCTGTCCTCTTTCTTTTCTTAGCTATAATCGCATCTTCCGCGTTCATGAAGTTTTGAGCTGAATGGACGAGTTCTGCCATGGTTTGTGGCTCTTGCTCATAAAGTTTATGGATGAACAAATCCAAATGGACTCCGTTGTGGAAAGCTGCTAACAGCAATTTGTCGTCCATCTCGTCCACTGTCAAGGCCTCCCTATTGAATCGAGTGATAAACGATCGCAAACTTTCATTTTCCCCCTATTCTATTGTTAACAGACTGGAAGTAGAACGTTTGTGTCGCTGACCCCCTATGAAGTTATTGACAAACAACTTGCTTAATTCTTCAAAAGAACTTACTGAGTTTGGGGGCAATTTGCTGAACCATACTCTGGCTGGACCCTTGAGAGTGGTAGGAAAGGCTCTACACATTATTTCGTCTAGAACTCCTTGAAGATGCATAGTGGTCTTGAAGGTGGCAATGTGGTCAAAAGGATCTCGATTCCCATCGTATGAATTTAAAGAAGGCATTTTAAACTTTGGTGGCAGGGGATGGCCATTGATGGCAGCCGTAAAGGGGGAATCAGTTCTATGAACCAAATCCTCTACTGGGTTCGCCCTCCTCATATTCTCCTTCATTTCGTCCATGGCCTTCTTCATCTAATCCAACTCTTTTTCCAAGTTGGGTACCCTTTGTGAGGTGGTACCCCTCGATGGACTCTCATGTTGAAAATTCTCTCTGCCCTCTTGACTCCGAGTTTGCCCTTCTTCTTCATGCTCTCTATATGTCTGCTTTCTTAAATTAACCTCTCTCCGTAGTTCTTGATTTTGGCGAGTTAACTTCGCCATCGCAGCCGCCATGGAGTGCATATGTTGGACAGATGATGCCTGCATAACTGGTGCAGACTGGCGATCGCGATGAGGGTTACTTGATGCGTCTCTACTCTGTTGCGGGCCTGGGCTATTTGCCCTCGATCTTGTCCAAACCATTTCAACCCTTTATGAGAGAAAGTAATTGCAGAACTCAACAAGTTCAAGAGCGACAAATATTTCTTTCCCACAGATGGCGCCAACTGATAATCCTGGAAAGTCAGTAGGTTGAAAATCTCCGGGCTTCGATGATCTTGAAAGCTAAGTCCTGAAAAACCGAATTCAATCAGAGAAAGACCGGTGGAGGCCGGTCTAGGGTCCTCCGATGGTAAAGTCAGTGAGTTGAAGTTCAAAAGAGAAAATACTTCTGAGAGAACTTTTTTAGGATAAATGCGCGAATGCCTTACCTCTTCGTAGAGAAATGTTTTTATAGTGCGCATTGAACGGTTATTCACTCTATCAAACGTTCCTTCTGTTGAGAAATTCGTTAAAGTCAGAGATAACTAAAATAACTTCCATGGTAGTTATTTTAGTTGGAACGATGCCTCATCTTGGCTTGTGGAGGCATTGGTTCATAGGTAAAAACTACCTTTGCCAAAAACTTCCCATCCTCGTCCGTCCTTCATTAAAGACGGACGAGGTTAATTAGGACGGCTCGTCCGTCCTTCACTGGGGGCGGACGAGGTTTGCTGGGACAACTTTGTCGTGTCCTATCCTATCCCTTCTTCAGACGACGTGTGTGGACAAGAGGGGAAGGGCTCTGTTGTGCCCTTCCTACATCCTTTATCCAAGGACGAACCATATGGACGATTTTGTATGGACGATCTTGGAAGTTGCATTTTATAGCATCATCAGTAAGTGTTTGGCTAGCAACCTCACAAAGATCTAGAGATTGAGAGGTAGGAGTTGAGGAAAACCACAAGGAAATGTGTAGATGATTGTGGGTATACAATCTCAAACTCTCAAGTGTATTTTCTAGGGTTTTCTCTCTGAAGCACTCCTTGCGATTTGTGGGTAATGAGGGTATATATAGTGTGGGTAAAGACTTGGTAAAGCAAAACACAACTTTTTGCCAAACAGAAACTTTCGTGGGTCCTTCGTGGGTTGGCCCTTCTTGAGAGATAGTCGCAAAATCCACTTATTCAACTTTTGAAGTTTGATTCTTCACCGATCTCTCACACTCATCCCTTACAAATAAATCCACATACATACAGGGAAAATGATTGAAGAAATTATAATCAAATTTGGCACAGAATTAAAGCCAACACAATTAGTTGGAAATCACAACTTTACATATGCACACGTATACTTGTGCCCAGAAACCCTAATCCCTTTTTGCTTATGTGTCTTTATTCTGTTTGCACAATATGCTTTTGTTTTGACTTGTTTTCATGCCTATAAGTCCCTGTCTTTCATGTTTGTTTGTTGTTTGTCCTTCACATGTTAGATTACGGTTTCTTTTCCTATCTTTCTTTGAAATGCTTTAAACATGCATATGATATGATCATGCATCAATGCATAGGTGCTGTGGTGTAGTGAGATAAGTCATGCATTCACATGAACATGCATTTGTTTAAGATATGATCTTGATCTTGCCTTGATGAACATGAATAATATTTGTGAATGATTTGCTTAGGATGTGATAACTTGTTTCTTTGATCTTAACGTGCCTATGTTTCCATTTCGGATATGACATGTTTGTTTTGGTTGTTGCCTTGAATATGATGATATGAGTTGCATGATAGATGTATGCTAGGATTAGGGGATGAAATGTCATGTTGTTTGCTTAGATATATGCTAGTGTGTGTGTGAGTCTAGAATAACAATGTTGAATTTGCCTTTAACATGATTAAAACATAAAATAAAATGTGTGGAAGTCGACCTACTGGTCGGTTGGGGTTGGGTGCCTAACGCCTTCCCATCCCCATACCTAAACTCCGAACACGTGTTCTGGTAATTAGATCAGTCCTTCCATGAAGGGCGCTATATATATGGTTCCTAGACCTAATCTAAGTGGCAACTTCATTTCTTTTCTTCACCCCGGTCCACTTGGCCAAGGCGTACTGCCCCCAACCCCCGCTTGCACCCACAGTGGCGACTCCACTAGGGATAGAGAGTTTGATTCCAATGTGTCTTATTTCTTAATCTTGATAAAGGCTTGCTCAATATTTGTTTGCACACACTTCACTTGGTTCTTTTGTCCCTTTCACCTTGGTTGGTGATGAGTGGGAAGATGAGTACACTCCATTTGAGCCAAAGTCTTCCGGAGTTCATCCCACCAACTCATAATCTGTGTCATTGCCTATGATGGACTTTAAGTACGTTAATGGTTTGCCATCAATCCACTACGGTCCATTTAGGCCTAAGGTTGGAATCATGGCCCACCTAGTTGTGAATGACCTGCTGATCTATCATTTTAGCTCTAGGGAGCCTACCCACACTTAGATCTCTTGTTTGCTCAACCATATATCTTGTATTACCCTAATTCTATAGGACAAATAAAAGATGTGAAAATTAAAGGATGATCCAAAAATTATGGCATACCTTAAGATAAGAAATTCTCACATATAAGAAGCTTATCCCAAAATCCAAAGATATATCTTAACTTGAAAGGTTCATAAGACCATAGCCTAGTTGCTATTATAAGCCCAAATCAAAAGACCTCTTGATAAGGAGAACCTTGGGCCTAAGGTAACAAATATGCTATGGACTTAGCATCCAACATCCTACAAAACCAATATGAAATTCCTTAATCTTGGGCCTCTTTGTTGCATGCTTAGCCCAAAATGATGAGAAATTCATAGACTTTGAAAGGAATGCTACAATATATTCTAGCTAGAGGGCTACTTCAAAAAATAAAATGATAATAATGATTGGAAAAAAGAAGAGCCCAAAGGTGATGGATACATTGTAAGCCCATATTTGACACAAAGGGTTGAAAATCTCTAAGCACGTTCTAATGAAAGCCCACGAGAGTAAGATGAGAGCTTTGTTGTAAATGGACTAAAACCCAATGAAATAAGGGGCAAGGTTCATGAGAGTAAAGTGAGTGATTTTTGTAGTTGGGTCTTCATTAAAATGGATTTAAAGATTTTCTAAGAACATCTAAGTTAATGAAAAGACCTTTTAATTAGGACATGGGCTTAATAAAATGGGACTTATTTTCAGGCACCATTGCACCAACAATATCAAGAAAGCACGTCCCCACTCCAATTTCAGTCCGTGAAAAGAATGGAAGGCATTTGGTCAAAATTGAGGAAACATATTAAGAAGAGGTATTTCAAGAGGAGACATTGCAAGAGAAAGCTTCTCAAGAAGGAATGGCTGCTCCAATTGATGACAAGATCGCACAAAAGATATTCAAAGCAATGGAAGAGCAAAGTGATGCCCTCAAGAAATAGGTGGCCGTCTTTCCAATCTAAAGAGCAAGCTCAAGAAGCCCATACATGTGGAGATACATGATGAAGATGAAGGGAAAGATTGGGATGAAAGAGATAAAGCCAAATATGAAAGGAACAAGCAATTTGAGAAACTCGCTGCGAACACCATGGCCATGAAGGAAAAGATGGACAAGATGCAACTAGCCTTTCGTAAGGCTCGAGGGATGGGTGATTGTTTCTACAACATAGGTGGAGTGGGCTCCAAAACTCCCATTGCATTGCCTTCCAAGTTCAAAATCTTAGATGCAAAAAAATTTAATGGGACTGGAGATCCTAAGCAACATGTTAGGAGATATCTAAGCATTGTTGAAATGAAAGGATTGGATGAGAAGAAAACTTTGCATGCCTTTGTCCTCTCACTTACGGGAGTTGCATCAAGGTGGTACTATAGCTTGGATCCAACTAATACCAAGGTGTGGAATGAGCTAGTGTAGTTATTTATGGATCAATTCATCCTCAATACCACGATTGATGTAACTTTAAGGGATTTGGAGACTACTAAGCAAGGAATAGGGGAGACATTTTCCGAATACATGACAAGGTGGAAAGGAAAGGCATCTAGGATGTTTAATAGGCCAAATGAGAAGGATCAAATCAACATGATTATTAAAAATTTACTTCCAACATATAATAGTAGGATTCTATCATCACCTATTAGCTTTTTTGGAGAGTTATGTGATTGTGGAACTAGGATCGAGGATGCCATCAATAATGGGCAATTGGAGAAAGGTGAGAGCAAGCCTCTAATCAAGAAGACATATGGAGGAGGAGCTGCTGTTTCTAAAGCATCCAATATTGTGAATGTAAGTGCCATCATACCTCAACAACCCCTAGCCTACCCAAGCTTCACAAAGAAAGCCCGCCAAGAATTCCCCGACCTTGGAATGACCCTTACCCAAGCATATGAGAACTTAACTTCCAAAGGATTCATCAAACCTTTAGACCCCACACCTATGCCTAATCATGTGCCTCCTACTTGGAACCTTAATGAATATTGCCATTTGCATCGGAAATCCGGTCATAAAACTGACAATTGTTTCTGCCTCAAGTGTGAGATACAAGACCTAATTGACAATGGAACCCTTCCTAATCCGAACATCATCACCAAGCCTAACGTTAGGAAGAACCCCTTGCTTGATTAACATCAAGCTCCTCCTCCATATCAGAATTGGGTGCAAGTAAAAGAGATTGATTGGGATTGTTCGAATTTGATAGAAACTGTAGAGGTTAACACAGATAAAGTCCAAGGAATATGGGATGAGGAAAATGAGATTTTGAAGAGTGAGGTAGCTATGTAGGGAATACTCCCCAAAGGAATGACTGATTTGAAGAAGAGGGTCCTAAAAGACAATGTGGCAAATATCACTAGGAGTGGGAAGCACTATAAGCCATCCTTTTTAGAGAAGGATCATCAAGGTAGGAACATGGAAGAAGGGTCTAAGCCTGTTGAACCCAAAAGGAAGGAAAAAAAAGAAGAAAAAGATAGGGTTTTGACCCAATTGAAAAAGACTCAAGCTCATGTGTTTGTAGGGGTCTTGTTGATGGTTTCTCACAAGCATCGTAGTGCTTTCTTGGATTCTTTGAGTGAAAAAGAAGTACCCATCAAAACTACTCCACAAGAAGTGCTATCTCTCATGGGAGTTGAGGCCTATCTCATCCTTCCTTCACTTTTTCTGATGAAGAACTTCCTACGGAAGGGGCCACTCACACTAGACCTTTGCAATTCACCATCGACTGCATGGGTGCCAAAGTTCCAATGGTGTTTATTGGTAATGGATCCATATTGAATGTATGCCCTTTTAGGACTGCTTTCATAATTGGCTTAGAAGTGGAGACAATCATCCCCTGTCCTTTGACTATTAGAGCTTACAACACACTTCAAGGAAGGTTATAGGAACTTTCAAGGCTCCTTGAAACATTGGTCCATTAGAAACAATTGTGGAATTTTATGTAATGGACATCACTCCTCACAACAACCTTTTCTTGGGAAAGGCATGACTTCATCCCATGGGGCCCTCTACTTTGCACCAAAAGATGAAGATCCCATGGAAATAAGGAATTGCTATAGTACTTGGAGATGGTGAGATTCTAGCTTCTGTTTATGGACTCAAAGAAGGAGGAAATGAGCTTCAAATGAGTGGTTTTGAGTTTGTGAATATGATTGATTTTGGATTGAAGGATGAGAAGTACATTACGGATTTGCTTCTGTATTGTAGTCATGAGGTGATTTCAATGATGAAGAAAATGGAATACATGCCTAGTATGGGTCTTGGAAAAGAATGACAAGGGGTGGCTGAATTCCCCGATTTCAAGACTCAACTGACTAAGGAAGGTTTAGGATTCTTTGAAAGTTGCGACAGAATCAAAAAGAACCTTGGTACCCTAAATGGGAACTTTGTGAAGGAAGGAGGAGACTTTCCTTTCTATGGCTTTCCCAAGCTTTGGGTGGATAAGGACGGAAAAGTGAATCCTAGTAGGGAGATATTGTTCAATGAGAAGCTTACTTTCAAGAAAAAACCTACTGTGGTGATCAAGGAAATGCATGAGTAGGTCGAATTGATGGACTATGTGGATGCTGAAGCAATGGGAGCTATGTTGAAAGTGGAGGGAGATATGCTTGCCATTGCCATCAAGAAGCCAAGTGATCCTTCTACCTTCATCATGCCTGTTGATGGGCAACTTAGCAATTGGACTTGGGTTGGGTTATCTAAGAATATGGGAAATGAATTTTGTGATGCAAGTTTAGATGTACTTTTCAACATTTTTATTAATATGAATTCCAATTTGGCTTATTTTGATGTGTCTCGTAATATTGAAATTATGCACTTAAATGATTTTAATGACTTTGAAAATGAAATTAATAAACAATTGGAAGAGAAAATTGAACTTGTGGAACCACCTTTTGAAACTTTTAATTTGGGCAATGATGAGAATCCATGCTTAATTAAAATTGGCTCAACCCTAAGTAAAGAAGAAAGAAAAGATCTCTAAGACTTACTAACAGAATTCCAAGAAGTGTTTGCATGGTCCTATGAAGATATGTTTGGTATTGATCCTAACACCACATTAATACCCACACTCACATGGTTCTTGTCAAGCAGAAGTTGAGGCATATGAGAACCAAGTGGCTCCTTAAGATCAAGGAAGAGGTCATAAAACAGTTGAAAGTAGGATTCATTAAACCCATGCACCAAGCCAATTGGATAGCCAATGCTTTGCCTGTACCCAAGAAGGATGGAAAGGTAAGGATGTGTGTGGACTTTAGATACCTAAACAAGGCTTGCCATAAGGACGATTTCCCTTTCCTTCATATAGATGTCTTAGTGGATAACACTGCCAGTAGTGTCTTGATGTCTTTTATGGATGGTTTCTCAGGGTATAACCAAATCAAGATAGCTCCTAAGGACATGACCAAGACCACCCTCACAATTGAATGTGGGATCTATTGTTATACAGTGATGCCATTTGGGCTCAAGAATGCGGGTGGGACCTAGCAAAGAATGGCCATAGCCCTGTTATATGACATGATGCACAATGAAGTTGAGGTATATATTGATGACATGATCGTGAAATTTAGAGGTAGAGAAGGCCACATAGCTAATTTGAGGAAGTTCTTCGAAAGGATCAATGAGTTTAGACTGAGATTGAATCCACAAAAATGCACATTTGGAGTAATTGCTGGGAGATTGCCAGGCTTCTTGGTAAGTGATAAAGGGATAGAGGTTGACCTATCAAAGATCAAAACCATATTGGACATGCCTCCACCCAAGTGTGAGAAAGAGAAAAGAGGATTCTTAGGACGGTTACAGTACATCAGCCGATTCATCGCCAAGTTCACCTCCACTTGTAAGCCTATCTTCAAGCTCTTTAGGAAGAATGAACCCCATATATGGAACAATGAGTGTTAGAAATCCTTTGAACTTATCAAGGAATACCTTCTCCATCCACCCATCCTAGTGCCCCTGAGGCATGGAAAGCCACTAATACTTTATCTCTCAATCATAGAGAATGCGGTTGGAAGTATGCTTACACAAGAGGACAATGATAAGAGTGAGAGATCTGTATACTACTTGAGCAAAAGGTTTCATGATTATGAGACTAGATACACACCCATAGAAAAGTCATGTTTTGCTCTCGTGTGGGCCATACAGAAATTGAGACATATCATCCTACCTTTCCAAATATGGATAGTAGCCAGAATAGACCCATTGAAGTACTTATTTGAGAAGCTAACCCTAAATGGAAGACTATCAAGGTGGTTGATTCTATTGGCAGAATTTGATTTGAAGTATATGGCTAGAAAAACCATCAAAGGAAGTACCATTTCAGATTTTTGTGCCGAGAACCTTGCAGAAGGAGAAAATGGTAAAGAAGCTTTCCCAGATGAGGATATTTTGGATATCGAACTAGGAGCATGGAAGATGTACTTTGATGGAGTTGTGAACCAATATGAGAATGGGATAGAAGTACTTTTGATCACCCCCAATGGATCTCACATACATTTGGCTGTAAAGTTGAATTTCGAGGCAATTAACAACATGGCAGAATATGAGGCTTGTATTGCCGAAATGGAAGCACTTCAAGAGTTAGGGATAAAGGAGGCAGAAGTCTTTGGAGATTCAACTTTGGTGATAGTCTAAGCACAAAGATTATGGAAGGTGAAGGAAGAACACTTGAAATCTTATCAGCAATATTTAGAGGATTTGACCAAAACCTATGACAAGATTGAATACAATATCATACCTAGAGCTCAGAATCAGTTTGCAGATGCCTTGGCTACTTTAGTTTCAATGGTTGAAATACCCGAGGGAGTGTGGACGCGACCTTTAGAGATTGAGCAGAGCTATGAGTTGGTGCACAAGGAGAATGTAGAGTCTTTTTTTTTTGGCTATGGAAGAGGAAGGAATCCCTTGGTATTATGACATCATGAAATTCCTCGAATAGGGGGTATATCCTTACGATGCCGATAAGAGAGAACTTCGTTCGATTAGAATGATGGCAATGCAATACATCCTATGTGGAGGTCAGCTCTATAGGAGGTCCTACGATGGTGTGCACCTTCGTTGTCTAAAGAAAGAAGAAGCTGAAAGAGTCAAGGAAGAAGTCCATCAAGGGATTTGTGGTCCTTATATAAATGGAAGGATGTTGGCCAAGAAGATTCTAAGGATGGGATACTATTGGAAAACGATGGAAGTTGATTGTGTAGACTTCATGAAGAGTTGCCATGATTGCCAAACACATGCAAACTTAAACCATGTACCACTTAGTGAGCTATACAACATGAACTTTCCATGGCCATTCTTAATATGGGGCATAGACATGATCGAAAGAATAGCCCCCAAAGCCTTAAATGGGCATGAGTATATCCCAGTGGCAATTGACTATTTCACAAAGTAGGTAACGGCAGCCTCTTACTCTGTACTAAAGGCCAAGCATGTGACTTGATTCATAAAGAACAACATCATTTGTCGATTTGGGGTACCATAAGAGATCATCTCGGATAATAGTTCCCACTTTGAAGGGGAAGTTCGAAGGATCATGGAGTTGTACAACATTGAACATCACAAGTCTTTACCATACCGACCATAGACCAATGGGGCCATAGAAGCAACCAATAAGAACATCAAGAATATCCTAGCGAAGATGGTAGTGACATACAAGGATTGGACCGAAAAGCTTCCATTCTCCTCATAGGGTTATAAGACTTCTATCCATGCATCAACTGGGGCACCCCCCTACTCTTTGGTTTATGGGAGTGAAGCAGTACTTCTCGTTAAGGTGGTGATACAATCTTTAAGGGTGCTAGTAGAAACTAAGGTCCTAAAAGAAGAATGGATGGGAGAAAGATATGAACAGGTGGCTTTGATAAATGAAAAGAGAACTAGAGTACAATACCATGCACAGGGTTATCAAAAGAGGTTTGCTAGATCATTTAACAAAAAGGTGAAGCCTAGAAACCTTAAGGAATGAGATCTAGTCCTAAAGGTACTTAGAGACGAGACTTTTGATCCAAGAGGAAAGATGAAGCCAAGATGATCAGGACCTTTTATTATCAAGAAAATCATTTTAGAAAGAGATACTAGAATTACCGACTTTGATGGAGAGGGGATGCTTCACCCAATCAACATGGATAGACTTCAAAAGTATGACATTTGAAAAAGAAAAAAGAAAAAAGAAAAAGCCTACTAGGTTGAAAACCCGAATGGGTGGCCTAGGCAAAAGTTAAGGTAAAGAAACCTCGCTAGATTGAAAACCCGAAAGGGCAGTCTAGGTAAAAGATAGGGGAAAAGACTATGGGCATGGTGAAAATTCCCACAAGGACGTCATGGGAAAAGGTTACATGGCAAAGAAAAAATAAAATAAAATAAATAAAGACAATAAGCAAAGATAATAAAGTGGTTGATTCTCTTATTGCTCAAATTAAAAGATACTAAATTGTTTCCATAAGGGATTTGGAACATTCCAATCCCTTATTGAATTCAAAAAGAAAAGACATGAGAATGATAAAGTGCAGAAAAGTTAAATTTGGGGCAAATCAAGGTAGTCAGTCAATCCTCTTTCTTTTGTTGGACTTCTTGTAAGCCTTCTCTTCCCTCTAAGGTGACATCATGTCAATAGCTAACCAAGCTCTGTATCCTGAAGTAGGATGGAGAAACTGAGGGAAAGGGATGTCCTTAGCCACCATCCTCTTCAACCAAGTCTCACGGATTCTGTCCAAGATCCTGTTAGTAAATGCTAAGGTATGGAAGATGCTTTCATCATTGGGAACACCTTGGTGGTCACCAAATTGTCTTGCAATACGACATATGGAGTAGTAAGAGCAATGGAAAAGCCCAACCAAAGGAACAAAGTTGTCTTTGAAAACGTACTTGACCATGTCTGTAATGCGCCACCATTTCACCACCCATTGGATCCCTGAAGGGGAGAGATGTTTCAGGAACTCAATAAACTCATTAGGATCCATCTCCTTGCTCTTGAGCTTGTGATCACGATAATGATTTGATTGATATTGATTAGGAAGGACAGTGGGAGGATGAAACAATCGAAGCCTCTTATATAGCCATATCTGAGGGTGAGAAAAAGAAAGCATGAGTGTTGAGTGGAAAAAGGAGAGATAAAAAGGAAAAAGAGAGAGAAATATGCAAAGACAATATAAGGAGCCTCAATGGGTTGAAAAACGAAAGGTAATCCACGCAAAAATAAGAGGGATCTTACTAGGTTGAGAACCTAGGCAAAAGTTAGGGATTATACCCAAAGGAGGAGAGGGCTCCCTGCAAAGAAAGTTGCTTCCCCCCAACGAATAGCATCCAAACCGGTGAGAGTTTTGGCCAAGATGATACTTACAGGACTTCCCTTCTCTAGATTGTTGACCATCAAAATCATCTGTTGATCTACATGAGGTGTCTCATGCACCAAAAAGTACCTCATAAGAAGGCATAGCCAGAAAGCATTGAGATAATATAAGAGGTGCACCCCAGCCAAAGGAGCATTCCTCTAAGAAAAGTACGTGAAAACCTTGCAGATGTTCAACTTGTTAAGCCTGCACCATCTCTGAGCCATAGCAAGAGGAATCCCCATGTGTTGATAAGCCATGTCAAAGAAATCTTCTTCAATAGTGGGAAGAATGAAAGTACTAATGTTGGGCTCGCCCATGATTGCACTAAATTCTTCAAGAGTGGGGTATATTTCCACACCATTGAATTGGAAAACATATTGAGTAGGAATCCAAAACTCGGTGGCAGCATGAAGAAAAGGCTTATCTACTTTGATTTTATGATAGGAAGTGAAGCAAAAGAGACCAAAAAATATGATTCTAACATCAGGAAGCCTTGGAACGCGTTTTCTGGGTTTTGAACACATTTTGTGAGGGTTTAAAGTCACCCAATAGTTGTTTTATACTTAAGAGAGGTAACTAGAGTTTTCTGGCCCACGACATGCGTGTGCAGGGTCAAACATGTATGCACAAGGTCAAAACCTAATTTCGCATGATCGTGTATGCATGTGCAAAGTTGAAGGAAGAATCAAATTCCTTGTCCCATTTGGATTAGGGTTTCTTCACCAAGGCTTCTTTCATGATTCCTATGACCTAAAGGATTACTCAAGGCACACTCAAGCTCAGATTTTCAAGCATCAATGAAAAGAGAAAAGTAAGACAATGTGTAAAATTCCCAAGAGTTGTAAAATAAGTACATGTCCTAAATAAAAGTAGAAATGTAAAAAAATGTTCTTAAATACTACCCAATGTCTTAAATAAAAAATAAGCACAGAAATACATGCTAATAATAGAAAAAATGAAAAAAAAAAAAAAAAAAAAAAAAAAAAAAAAACATGTTGTGTGTCTGTTTATCTACAGGATCCCTGGTAATACCTCTTCCTTGGCTGGTAGCTAGGAGTGGTCTCTGGGTTATCATCATCACCCAAATGGGCAAACCCTCCAGGACCATAGATTTGCCTGGAATACTCGGTCACCTCCAGCTTGAGATTCCCGGCCAGCCAAACCAGCTCCTCGTGCTCCTCTACAGTGGGCAAAAATTTGAGAAAAAGATAGTGTTAGAATAAGTGTTGAGAGATGCTAGAAAAGAAAAGATAAGACAAGGATGAAAGAGAACTCACCACTCGTGTACCTTTAGGAAAAGGGTAGCCTACGACATTTGTGTTACGCCCTACAGGGCGCTCATGAGCAAAGCCATCAGGGCCATAAGCATAGACCTACCAAGGTAGATGAAAGGGGTCAACAGGGCCACCAGCAGCAAGACCAGCCTAACATAAGCATCACATTTGAGTACTTCCATGTGTAGAAATGCAAGAAAAGAGGAAGGGAAGTAAAAAGTAAAAGGATACATACCTTCGAAATGAGGGAAGGCATGAGACGAGTCTCGCTAAACTCATCATAACCCATCTCATCCTTGAGCCGCTCAACATAAGGAATGTTATTCCTCCATAGTTTATACTTAGCATTAGTAATGGAGAGTAGGGGAAGCATGAACTGTGGAGGATCCATCAGAACCCGAGGTACATCCTCACCCGACTATTGGCAGCATACCCTTTCCGCTAGGTATAAGACCCTCAAACTAGCACCCTTTAAAGGCTGGGTGATCCCAAAAGTAATGAGGGCAACCATTTCCAAGGCAAGATCTGCAACAGGAGTTGCATCGGCCAAAGGACTCCATATGACCTGTAGCTACACATAGGGTTAGAAGAAGAACCCTAGGAAACATGCAAAAGAAAAAAAAAAATAAGAGAGAGTAGGATCTTCACTCACCTCATCAGAAGAGAGCCCATCAAAGTGAGCCTTAACCGAGGAGGAGCTCTTCAAATCCTCCTCCACTCCACGGGCAATGAGCCTGTATTTGATGGCCTAAAGCTGAAAAGAAAATGCGCAATTTGCAAGATGAACAGAGGACAGTTTACAATATAAACGAAGAGCAGTATGCAAGATAACAATATGCAAGATGATAGTTTGCAAGAGAGAAAAGTGACAGTTTGAAAGATGACAGTGTGTAAGATGACAATTTGTGAGGATGATAGTTTGCAAGGTTAAGACATAGGCACATAGTTTGCAAGGTAAGAAGCTACAAAGGAAAAGGAAAAAAGAACTAACCTCAAGGAGCTTCCTGGGCCCCACTAGCTGGCGTAGAGTCCCGCGATTAAGCATTTCCAAGGAGAAGTGAAGGTATGCAAGGTAAGCCTGACCCTAGTTGGCCTCCCAAGCATCCTCAAAATCACGGAAGAGAGCAGACCACCTCAAGGACACTGTCTGCCCTCCATTGGCAAAGAGATACGCCCCTAGTATGTACAGCAGGAATGCCCTAGCCATCTAGGCACAGTCATCAGGCGTCACTTGTGGAAGAGGTTTGTAATCCATCTCGATATCATAATAGCGGATATTATCCATCATGTTCCTCCGCCCTAGCAGGTCTATGCCCAATTATACACCTGACTCGCCCTCCAGATTAATGATTGACCTATCACATTGAAGGTCGGTCATTCGATGGAAATTGTGAGGAGTCACCGTTATCTCCCTATTTGCAATGTGAAAGGTATGGGTAATCTCCCACCATCTTTCAACCAAGGATTGCACCAAGATGGTGCTAGCATGGCTCTCCAACAGTAGGTGGAGAATGGGCTCAAAGCCTGCTGCACGTACTAAGGCCCTCGTCTTATAAGTTATGGCCCTATACCACGAAGCAATGCAGTTAATGCTTCCCCTACCCAAGAATGGAGGTAGGATTTGCAAAAAAAGATGAAAGGATAGCATGAAAATCATAGTTGGATAAGGAAATAGGAGAAAAATGAGACAAAATAATGAAAATAAGGCTTTTTGAGTGCCAGCATACGCACGCAAGTCCGCATATGCGTACGCAGGGTCCCTACATGCGTACGCAAGTTGGATGCTTCCATATGAACTGAACAACACAGACGCGTACGCATAATAGAGTATGCATACGCATGAATAGAGTATGCGTAGCAAGAGTACAGGCTACGCACCTAGGCCCAATACATGTGCATGCATGAACTTAGACAGAAAGTATTCTTCGATATTTCCAACCCTCCCTTGATCAAAACCCATCCTAAACATGTTCCTATCCCTTCTAAGGCATCAGGTTCTCATTTAAACCCATCTCACAGTAAAGCCCAATCATTTACATGTCTAAAAACATATTAAAATGAAAGATCAGAGCAAAAGTTGAAAATGAGGAAAACTTGTAAAACTCACCAATCTAGCTCGTGCATTCTCCAAGAGATGATCTTGTGGCCTGTAGATTAGTGGAGGAGACTCATTCAACCTTACAGCCCTATTCCAGCAAGTGAGGTTGAACACATCACCAGAAATCACATAGGAAGTTTTTTGGTTTTGGACTTAGGTGCCATGGGAAGAGATGAAAGGATTTGAGAGAGTTTAAGAGAGGAAAATAATATCAAATTGTCAAAGGATGAGGAATGAGAGAGAGGTAGAATTTTTTGTAGAGAGAAAAAGGGAGTTGAAGAGTTAGAGAAGAAATGAAAGGGTGAGGAAGATGAAGAGAGATGAGAAGAAGAAAAAGAAATAGTGGGTAACCATTGGAGAGAAATGAAGAGATGGAAGGTCTGGTAACTAAACTACATATAGTTTAGGACCACCACTAAACTGTGTAGTTTAGCAACAATAAAAAAAAATTCAGATTTTCAGAATATCCCTAGTGAACTCTCACAAGGTGGGAAATGCAAAGAAAAATTCAAGAATGCATCCAAAAATGACAAAAATACCCTTAGTTGGGTAGAAGACACAAGGACTCTCAAAGCGTCCCTAGTGGATTGAAAGGATCAAGAACATCCCTCAGCAGATTGGAAATCACAAAGGCAACTCCTTCGTGAGTTAAGACCATAAACCAAATCTCCAGTAAGCTACAAATGCACAAATTTTCCCAAGTATCTTAGAGGACTCCCCCGAGGGTCCAAGGCTCAAAGGCAACTCCCTCAAGGGTTGTGAAGAAAAGAATTCCCCCATAGAGTTGAGGAAACTCCCTCGTGAGTAGAATCAATACCAGTTCCCTAGTGAGTCATGAAGAAGAAGAAGAGAATTTTTCCTGATGGACTACACACCATTAGAGGCCTCCTCGTAAGTCAAAATCACCAAGTCGGCTTCCCTGTGGGCCACCAACACATTCGTCAGCAAAGTTATTGTCCCTAGTATATCACAAACCAAGGACTTCCTTGTGAGTTAGAACTACCAAGAACTTGTGCACATATCCTCCAGGAATTGAATATGCAGGCACAAATCCTACACAAGTCAGAAGAGAAGAATATAGAACTTGTGCACATATCCCAAAGGAATTGAATATGCGGACACAGTAAAAGAGGTAGAGATGGAAATAGAAGACAAGTATCACCCAGAGACGCAAGCCACCCTATGGACACAAGGGGGAGTCGGCGCCTAGTTTTTGCAATGGTCTAAGAACCATGACCATAGCATCCTTTCGAAGAAGGACCTTTTGATTTTACTACCAAAGATATGAGTTCAGAGTTAAGGTAGGGTCTTGGGAAGGTGTTAGGCACCTAAAAGCGCCAAACCCTAAGGTTGACCTCCTTTCATTATGTCTTATGTCTTAACCTTATTAAAGGCACATTCAACATTGCATCTATACTCACACATACGCTAGCATACATCCCACAATCAACATGACATCAGTCATCCCAAAAAGACCTAATCATACATCTATCATGGCATAACATAAACCCTCACATGTTACTATCATACATATCATATCTAAGGCAGCACATAGGCATAGCAAGATCCAAGCAAACATGTGATTGCATCTATACTTCAAGAAGAACTCAACCAAACAAACTTGTTTATCTCCATCATCAAGGCAAAATCATATTCAAAGATGCATATTTATGTGAATGCATGACTTACCTCACTTACCTTGCGGTATCTCAGCACCATGACAAAAATGCGTGAACATGTGAATGCATGTTCATGGCATCAAAACAAAGAAACACAAGATAAACCCTAATTTAATCATATGAAAGACAAGCAAACAACAAACATAGAACAATGACTCATACTTGAAAAAGGGATCAAAACAGAGGCATAATATGTGAAACGGATGAATAAAACGAAGCAGAAAACTTAAACTAGGGTTTCTGCGCAGCAGTATGCGTGCGCATGATCAAGCCTGCATATGCATAATCCAACCTGGGCATGCAACCAAGATTATGCGCACATGGGTTTTAGCCCAAAAACCCTAGCCACGAACACAGCAACACAAAAAATAGACTAAGACTTCAAAACAATAAATCTAACAACTATCATGCTTTAAAACATAAAAACTACACAATCTAAACTAAGAACAAATATCAAAGATAAACAAAACAAAATCTATTCCTAAACATGCATTGGATCTAACAACAAACAAGAACAACACTTAATACATCAAAACATATTCATCAATATATCAAATTATATCAACTTTCTAATCAAAGCATGATGAGACAAAACAAAATAAAATCAAACAAAAAAAAATGTTTCTAAGCATGATTAACATATAAATTAACTAAGTACAACAAAAACACAAATTATAAAAGAACCAAATCAAGGAAAAGCAATGAAAAGAGACTCGCCTTGCTATAGAATATAAACTTGATTGATATTTAACCGGCCCCTCAATGCCTACACAACAAGCTTCAATGAGATATCAAGGTAAAAGAAGATTTCAATAGTTTATAGGTAATCACAACTTAAAAGCAAGATTAGTTTTGAAAAGGGTTTTGAGAAATCAAATTGGGAAAACATTTTCTACCTTAAAACTAACTAAAGAGAGGTTTTTAATTTGTAAAAAACGTGCAAAGGTGTGTGTGTATTTTGGAAAAGAGAATTAGGATTTTAGAGAAAATGTAGGCTAAAAAATGGCTCTCTCTAGCTAGGGTTTTGATCGGAGGCATAAGATGAGTATTTATAAGTTAAAATTAGGGGTTTCAGACTTTTTAATGATCCTTGGACGTTCTCAAGGATCCATGGGCCGACCCATATCAAAACATTATGTTTTGGGCCCTTAAAATCCTAGAAAATTGGACTGCCCAATTGGCCTAACTTCAAATAGTCATAACTCACTCATTTTAAGCCAAAATTAGGCAAAATTTGTGTTCAAATTGAAGTCTAGGATGTCTACTTTCCAATGAGATAAACTTTATTAAAAAAATGCTTTATGGATCAAAAGTTATGGCCAAAAACGTGTGTAAAAGTCATTTTTCAGCATCATTTTCAAAGCGATTTGAGCACTTTAGAGTTGTGATTACTTCCAAACTATCAAAATAACTTCAATTACCTTTTGTAGACATGTCAAGTTCATCATTGGGACCAGGAACTAAAGTTTATTAACCGGGTGCAAATAAGGTGTCTACACACCCAGTGAAGTTTAAGGCAAGAGCCCTAAATAGGCACCACAAATATGTATCCTTTTAAGCTCGTAAGAGCACCATGTTTGTCTGGCTAATGGTTGCAGCTGTTGGCCATGTTTGTCTTTCTTTCTCAATGACTCTAGGATAGTGAGTCACTCACCTTTTTCTTATAATTGGCAAAACAAGTTCTGGGATTGTGAACCTATCGTTGCTCGTTTCTAGAGTAACACAAAGGTGGGACTTTAGACATACGAATCTTACGCAACTTTGTGGAGTTGCATCCTGCCCCATGTATGTGTGTTGTTTGCCGTGTGCGTGGGTTGGGCTTGAGTCATACGTCGAAAAAAAATGTTTTGTCTCTTATTCTATTGATTCCATTAGTGGAGCTCACAAATTAAAAGAGGGGGCATTTGTAGACACCGCATTTTGTACCCTTTACAACTCAGGCCCCCGTTCCCAATGATGCTAAAATTCTAAAGCCCAAGGTTGGAAAAGGGTCCAATCAGATTAAAATTGACTTAAGGAAAATGTTTTAGGAAAAATATAACTCTTTTATGAATAAAATATGCTTTTTTTGGAAAATAAAGACCATGGAAACCCTAAGGCATGCGTATGCATGCACACGTATACGCACGCATGCTCAAGCTCTGAGTACGCGTGCTTTATGCATGCGTACGCATACATGGTCATGCGTACACATGTTAGGGTTCCAGAAACTATGAAAGGCATGTTTTCTGCATTAAAGTTTAGGTTTTGGAATGAATCCCACATCGATTGGGAGCTGTTCCAAACCCCCTTTTTTTAACTATAAAAAGCCATACATAGTAGCTTTTCAAAACACACAAAAAATCCTATGGGAAAGCATTAAATTCACTAGAAATAGTGAATCAAAGAGGGAGCTTTTCACAAAACATCCTCAAGTCAATATTGTTCTAATTGAGGCCTTTTTTGGCCTTGATATTGGAGTTTTAAGATTACTAATTACTTCCTTGTTTGATTGTGAATAGATTTGACTGAGGAGAACGGTCAAAATCAAACTAAGGAGCTTTGTGTTTTGAGGTATATGTTCTAAGTCCTTTTCCTTTCTTTTCTTGTTTATTCTACTTGTTTTCTTTGTTTTTCTTGTTAAGTTTTGTTATAACATGCTTGCTTAGTTTAGGTTTTCTTTGCTTTATCATTTTATTCATGTCAGGTTGTTAGTTTAAGTTTTTTGCTTTATTTTGTTGTTGTTTTCTAGGTTAGGGTTAGAGGGTGTATGCGTACGCATGCTTTCTGCATGTGCACGCATACTCAAAGTATATGTACGCATACAAGTAGGTTGTGTACGTTGGCCCTATGTATGCGCACGCTTACTCGTGCCCAGAAACCTTAATCCGACCCTTTTGCTTCTATTTCTTTATTCTGTTTGTACACTATGCTTCTATTTTGCCCTATTTTCATGCCTAGAAGTCTCTGCCTTTCATGTTTGTTTGTTGTTTATCCTTCACATGTTAGATTAGGGTTTTTTTTTTTTTTTTTTTTTCCTTTCTTTCTTTGAAATGCTATAAACATGCATAAGATATGACCATGCATTAATGCATAGGTGCTATGGTGCAGTGAGGTAAGTCATGCATTCACAAGAACATGCATTTGTTTGAGATATGATCTTGATCTTGCCTTGATGAACATGAATAATATTTGTGAATGCTTTGCTTTGGATGTGATAAATTGTTTGTTTGATCTTAACATGCCTATGTCTCAGTTTCAGATATGACATGTTTGTTTAGTTGCTGACTTGAATATGATGATATGAGTTGCATGATAGATGTATGCTAGGGTTTGGGGATGAAATGCCATGTTGTTTGCTTCGATGTATGCTAGTGTGTGTGTGAGTAGAATAACGATGTTGAATTTAGCTTTAACAAGATTAAGATGTAAGACACAATGAGTGGAAGTCGATCCATGGGTCGGGTGGTTTTGGGTGCCTAATACCTTCCTATCCCTATACCTAAACTTCAGACATGGGCTCTGGTAGTAAGATCAATCCTTCCACAAAGGGCGCTATATAGATGGTTCCTAGACCTAATCTAGGTAGCAATTCCATTTCTTTTCTCTACCCCTGTCCACTCAGCTGAGGCGTACTCCCCCTAACCCAAGCTTGTGCCCATAACGCCCCAAAAATTTAAAAAAAATTTCTGGGTTTAGTCGCACATTGGGTTCTTAGCAATGTGATCCTTGTGTGCTTATGTCTCTAGGGTGGGGTGTGTGCATGTGAGTCCATTTTTCTTATTTTTATTTTAGGAGTCGCCACCGACCATTGGTTTTGTATTAGGTCACCTAGAGATCTAATTCATTTTGGATTACCTAATTAACTAAACCAAATTTTAAGGGTTTATTAATTAAGGCAAACTAAAAAAAGTCTCAAACCAGACCTCATTTTAATTTATTTCAAACATTATCTTTTTGTGAAGAAATAGAATACTTGGCTTTTGATTTTTTTGAAAAGGTTTTGCAGACAATATACATACATATATACATGTGAGTAATTATTTACTATATAGCTCGCATATGAATATTAACTCCAATGAATATCTACAATAAAAGCATGTGAAGTATATACATAAGTAGCATGTGGAAGAGCATACAAAAATAATTATAAGAACATGTGAGTAGAATATCTAATATATAGGTAGCATGTGAATACTAGCTATTGTAAATAAACAAACTACAACACAAAAATAAAATGAGGGAGTTGCAAGAGTAGCACCTTGTTGTCATCCACAATTTTCTCATTTTTTATCATGCAAAAAAGATAACAAATATAATACATTAGAGCCAAAAAAAAAAAAAAAAAAAAAAAAAAAAAAGAGAGAGAGAGGGACAATGTAAGCTTGATTGGTGTCCAAGAACTCAAGGAAATGAGCCATAGACACAAATCTTTACGACACTATTCTAAGAAACAGCTTGAAATTAGAATGTATGAAGAGATACTTACAACGTTAACTTTTATTGTTTTGAAAATGCACAACGTTAACTTTTAGAATTTCTAAGGTTTTTTTTTTTTTCAGAATTTTCTCACTCTTTTTTCTATTTTTCTCTTAAAAAGTTCCTATTTTTTGCAAAAAATGAGGGGTTATTTATAGGGGTTACACCTAGCTAGCCTCCCATTTTTGCCACCTCATCGGCCTATTTTGTCTTTTTTCTATTTTCTGTTTTGATTTTCGCGCAGCTATTTGGAGGCCTTTCCAAACATCATTTTCTTCAAACGTTATATTCCTGGAAAGCTCTGGATGTCTAGTTTCCAATGGTCCCTACCTTGCCAGATTTGGAACTAGGGTCGTTAAAATATCATGCTCGAAAAGAAGGTGACGCAAATCTGAAAAATTCTGTGACGTTTTTTTCTTGAAAATTTTGTATCTTCCAATCCAGGGTAGATATTATCAAGCCCTTTTTATGAGAAGTAGTCAAGACCTTTTTATTCAAGATGGTCTAGCCAGATTACTTCAGTTCCTACCCAAGCGGTACAGTTTAATGCATGAAATCAGGCAAAAAATTGCCTATTTTTCCTGGAAAAAAGGTGAGGATTTTATTAGGGTTTTGGTATTATGGTGATATCTCATCCGTTTTAACTCCAATTTCAGGAGCCTTATTATTCAAAACATGGTATCGACAATCATTACTCATAACTTAACTCTCAAAATCAAGAGAATCCTAATCCCACCTCAATGAGGTTCCCAAAACACATCATTCACACATTAATTAACACGATGCACATAACCAAGAGAAACCATTATAAACAACATCAGGGATACAATTAAATGAACAATTTGTAATTCAATAGTGTAGCAGCCTTTTATGCTTTTGGGCTAAGGCTTTCTGCAGTAGGTAGAAGAGTTGGGTCTGGCTTGTTATCTCCACAATATCTACTCAGAGCCAGTCTATGCACAAGACAAGACACCCCAAAAAGACAACAAGCAATGTATATATGTGTGTGTATATATATATATATGGGTTATAGTAGAAAAGTAATTACAAAAAGTATGTCAATGGTTAAGCATAGTTGGAGTGGCAGAATCAATATATATAAACAAAGAGTCTCTGTAGGAAGTGAGCTAAAGAGAGCCCAAACCCTAACTTATAAAACCTTATTACCAGATTAGGCCATAAAGTTGTACATTTTGAAGGAAGGGTCAGCATAGCTACTTTTCATTCAATGAAATTACAAAGAATGGGTTTGTTACTTGAGGTAGGGAAAAGATTTGCCTATTGATGCATGTTGTTTCTGCCGTTTACACCCTTCTATTTTCCCAAGTCTTATTTCACTCTTTCTCATTTCTCTCTTATTTCCTTTCAACTCTCTGTTCAAATTGCCTAAGTCACTATCCCTCTTCCTCTTATGGATACGGTTCCTATTTATACACCAAATTAAGCTTGTGTGGTTTCTCTCTTTTACCCTTATGGCTCACTAACCATTTTTTCTAATGCAATCACTCTTCAGAGGTGCCTACTACCTTTCTAGCCGTATTGGGGTTCAACCTTCACTACCTCTGAGCATGTACAAAGTTTTCTCTCTCTGCCAGTACTTATCCCACAACAAATTCTCATCCATTTCATTCTGTCGTGTATCTCTCTCACCCCTTTGAATGGTAAAACCTTAGGCCTCTTTTTACCAACCTCTCTAGCATGTATTTAGTGCTCCCAGCCGGTTTACTACCTATTTTGGGAAAATATGCTTTCCCAGCAAAGCACCTCCCAAAAGAGGTCCTCGCAGGATACCAGAATAAGGCTCTTTTCCCCCTTCTCTTATTCCTCCAGCCATAGGCCCACTTCCCTTGCATCGGCTGGGTACAAGTTGGTGGTGCTCTGACCATTGCACTTTTGTCTTTTCTCTTTAGGCTTTGTTTTCTTACTTTCCCATGTGGTTGCTGCCTCTATTATTTGATTTGTTTGTCTCTTTTATTCTTTGTCTTTCGGCTTGCAATTGCCCCTTTATAGAAAATGGAGTGGGCCTGCTGGGCTCGCCTCACTTTTTCTTACTGGATTCGACCTATAAGCCTTTCTAGGTAGGTCTCTCCCTTATTGTTTTCCATTAATTCCTGCTAAGTTGGCCTATTAGGCCTTATGCCTCATTTCTTTTTCCCAATGGGCCCATTCAAGCCTATTCTTATTTCTTGGAGAGGGCCATCTCACCGTGGCTGATTCTTCCACGTTGCCCATATCTGGCAGTGGGTCAATGGACACTCCTCCTCCTTGGGCCTTTGTTTGGGCCACGATTATTCACACCCTGGGCCTTAAGGGCATGGCCCTATTTCTTTGCTTCTATTATATAATTTCTTCCTTTTTTTTCTTGGTTTGGTTTGGGCTTTTCTACCTTTGGGCCATTGGGTCCATATTATCAAAAGCGGGTATCAACATTTAGCCCCATAAGCATGTGAATTCTTCTGCAATTCACATGTGAACGTCTCTCCTATTTCCTTCGCAGGTTTTTTGAATAGTGGTCCCAAACTTTTGTTCTACCCTTTTTTGCAGCGAATAGACCTGTCTTTTCAAATTTCCCAATTTAACTGCTATTCCGACACACAGCCTCTGATTCATTTAATACGTTACTTCTTTTGGAGCGAGTCCCACCACTTCCCATCATTAGTCTCATTGCAACCCCTCCCTTGTCACTTTTCCCTTTTCACGAAATCCCTCTATCCCCTTTTCTCCATTTCACCTTCACACAATATCTCTCTCTCATGTCTTCGGCGAAGAGCAAGGGTTCTTTTTGCCACTAAGGGAAAGAGTCCGTTGTTGAGAAGTCTCCCCCTAAGAAGGAAGGAGATGAGAAAGTCTCTTCTGCTGAATTGGATCATTCCCAGGGTGAGGAAGGGGTTTGCAACCTCAATAGTGAGTGCCCTCCTCTTTTTAACCTTTGGTACGGCACTCACAACCATTTTCCAGTGATGGCTGATAGCTATACATACCCTTCGCCGGATTGGGTTTGGTTATTCTTAGAGCAAAGAGTCACTAATGTGTCTTGGGCACCATTGCCGAGCACCATCTGCAGACATCGTATTATGTACTCCTTACAACTCAGACCCCAATTCTCTAATAATGTTGGAATTATAAAGCCCAAGGTTGGTTTAGGGCTCGATCAAATTGAAATAGACTTGAGGAAAGTCTTTTCAGAAAAATATAACTCTTTTAGGAGCTAAATAAGCTATTTTTGGAAAAGAAAGGCTATGGAAACCTAAAGGCATGCGAACGCATACACGCATATGCACAAGCATGCTTAAGATCTGCATGTGCATGCTTTATGCATGCGTATGCATACAAGGGCATGCGTACGCATGCTAGGGTTCCAGAAACTATGAAAGACAAGTTTAAAGTTTGGTTTTGGAATGAATCTCACATCGTCTAGGAGTCGTTCCAAACCCTAATTTTCTAACTATAAAAGCCATATATGGTACCTTTTCAAGACACATAGAAAATCCTAAAGGAAAACATAAGATTTACTGGAAATAGTGAATCAAAAAGGGAGTTTTTCACAAAACATCCTCAAGTCAATATTTTTCTAATTAAGGCATTTTTTGGGCTTGATCTTCGAGTTTCAATTTTACTAATCACTTTTGATTTAATTGTGAATAGATTGACTGAGGGGAACGGTCAAAATTAAGCTAAGGAACTTTGTGTTTTGAGGTATAATGTTCTAGTTCCTTTTGTTGGGAAATTTAGACCCCGGTTGATAGAATTAACAAGTTTTAAATCCAAGTTGTTAATTAGATTTATTATCGATAAAATTTTTTAAAACAAACAAATATCAATATCATGTCAATAATCATGCAGCAGAAAAGTAAATAAGACAAGATATGATGATCCAGGAAAACCAATAAAACCAACCAGTTTCACAGTAAAAAACCTAGGGGGAAACCTTCCCGAAAAGCAATCCACTATAGTAAAGAGAAGTTTCAGATCTAGTACAAAACCTTTGTCCCTAGACTCTACAATTCCCGTAGATGAACTCACAGCAGAAACCTTCTACCGCTTCAGAACCTCTGAACTCTTCAATATATGAACACTACCCTTTTTGTTGATGCACGAATCCCAGTACATGACTAACCAATTATGCAGATCCCAGTATGTGACTTAATCACCAACTAGAAAGAAGATGTTGGCTGCAAAGTTCTTCACTTCATTAAGAATTAAGATCAAGAAGCACTTGGTTACAAAACCCTAAGGCGCAAAGATGCAATAGCTTCTTTTAGAGAGAATAAGGCATCGGTCACCTTTTGCATATGTTCTCCTTGTATTCTCTTATGTGACGGCCTCTAAAATAAGCCTTATATAGGTCTAGGGTTGTGAGAAAAGAAACCCTACACAAATACATAAGCCTGGCCCAAAAATCAAATCTGAAAATCTGAATTCCCGTAACCTCGATAGATACCTCGATCGATCGGGAGGTGTCAAGATTTATTAAACCTCGATAGATAGCTAGGTGTCGAGGAGATAGAAGATTTCTCGATCGATCCACCAGCTGTCGAGAAGGTGTCTAGATTGCGATAAAAAAACACCTTAAGAGCTCGATAGATAGCCAGCTGTCGAGAAGGTGTCAAGAAGCTGTCGAGATATCTGTCCACAGGTGTCGAGCTATCTGTCCAGCTTTAATGAACACCTTTTCTTCACTTGTTTCTTAGTCCAATCTTCATGGCTTTAATACTAGACTTAAACAACATGTTCCTTGAAGTATTAAACACATCTTAGATCTACCCAAATACAAGTAAAGTGCGCTTTGTCAAAGGATTAGCCAACTACATAAAATATGTCCTTAACAATCTCCTCCTTTGGCAATCTGTGACAAAACCACAGCAAACACATGAACATATGAGAGAAGTCATAAATCACTCAACTCATACTCACTTGTTACATACAATAAAATCTATCTTAACACAAACTCTCGAAAAACTTTGCAAGAAGAGAGTTTATGGCAAGTAGACTTTGACAACCTGTATTTCTGAAACACTTTAAATAAAACTCATCAAGGCATCTTAGTGTGAAACAGAAATAATAAATTGCATACAAATAAAGAAACATGTGTATAAAGATAGAAAAGAAACAACACATGTAAGGATAGGTGAAAGAAACATACATTAGCATATAAAGAAGATAAGCACAATGTTTGTAAACATGGTCACAAGACCCAAGGTACAAGAACAAGGAAGTAAGCACTCTCCCTAACAAGATGAAACACATCTCCCCCTTACAAAGGAATGTATTTCTCCCCCTAACATGTAGAATCTCAAACTCCACAAATTCTCCCCCTTTTTGTAATGATTGACAAAGGGTACAAGAAGCTAGAAAGCTTCACCCGAGAAACATAAAAATGATCAAGGATGATCAAAGGGGTACAAAGAATCCATATAAATGCATGAATGTAATGAAACAAGATGCTATGGATGACAAGACAATAGAAAGATGCAAAACACACACACACACTAAACAAGTCTAACCAATTTTATATTTCAAAAACAAGTCATGACAGTTTAGTGAGCATACAAAAGCATATGTAAACCTAGTGATGGCCAAATCACATTGTACCTGCACATGTATCAAGAGTAGCAAAGAATATTGCGTGTTGTGTGTGAAAAACATCGCAACATTGCATAAGTGTATACATGTTATGACAATTTGAGATATGAGAAAATCACTTTAACTCACACACAATCATAACTGTTTGATGGGAACTATCACCTTCGAGGTACATCCTATAACTCCCACATCTCCTAGAATACACGCTTGCAACCATATTTAAAGCATTTTTAATCTTTTTGCTTTTTATTTTCTTTGCATATTTTCTTTTTAAGCATATCATGCATAGGCATAAAAGAGAGAGAAAAGAAATACCCATTGATATTTGACATTCCAATTTTGCTATGCCGAAGCACACAAATGTCATTGACATCATACTTTTGCTATGCCAAAGCATATAGATGTCTCTCATGATTGGCGGGCAACAGTGTTGAGATGGTTATTTATGCCTTTCTCTTAGGATTTTTTAGTCCTACCCGTCAAAAAGAGTTATATGAGTGTTAAGTCTAAGAGATAACTTAATCTTACTCATCACAAACAAGAGCCACAAAGCTCACTTGCTTAGTTGTGCATAGAGATACTCATCTAAGTTACAAAAGATACAAAGTTTAGAAAACTTTGTTTCAATGGCCATCCAAGGTACATAAGTACCAATGTACACAAAACACACACTGTTTTTGTATTTTTCTGATTTTTCTCCTTTTATTTTGAAAACCAACAAAATAAAGACTAAACAACCAAACAAAAACAGACAAACACGTGAGAGCAGAAAGAAAAATGCATATGCATGAAGGCATGATAGAAAGATGCAGATGCATGAAAGCATGATTCCAAAAACAGATAAGACATCAAGCAAAGAGAGTCCTACTTTAGATAGAAAGAATTAAAGCAGAGGACAAACAGAAAAGACAATTAAGTCTTAGGCTCCTTTTTCACTCACACAGCACGAGTCTTTGGTCGTGAAGATGAAAAGGCATGTGTCCTAGTTTGTCTACTAAAGGACATAGAAGAATTAGAATTCTCTTGAAATTAAGTTAAAAAGCTCAAGACTTTTAATAACTCTCTAAACAAAGGTGTAGGTCCATGAGAGGAAACCTGTGACCTTTTGGACAATTGCTTATAAGGATACAACTTAAAGCAATTGGGACGAATATGTCCAAAAACACCACAATGGTGACAAACATGAGGTTTAACAAAGGATTTAGAATTAGCCAGATCAGTTTTGGATTTCATACCTTTATTACCTTTCTCAGATTGTGGCACAAAGACAGTCCTTGATCCAGAAGCCGTGGAAGAGGAGGAGCTGGAGGAAACAGCAAATCCTAAACTAGTCTTATCAGAAGTAGGCTTTTGAGCACTCAATACCTCATCAAGCTTTGCACTAGACATCCTCTCTATTCGAGTTCTAGCTTGACTAAGCTCAATCTCAAAATTCTTAACCTTCTCTTCTAATGAGGTGTTCTCCATAACAAGAGTCTCAACTAACCTTGTAGTCTCATCTAGTTTGACTAACAGATATGTTTTTTCAGTTTTTACCTCATTAAGCTCTTTTCTACAAAGATGAGAAGTTTTTTCAGATTTTATGAATTCAGTGCATAGCTTATCATAGGCTTCCTGAAGTGTCATCTTCTTAGGTACTTCATCACCAAAAGAATCCACACTGTCACTAGCACTCTCCACAATCACCTTATTGGTTATGGCAGCAAAGGCCATAACGTGACGACATTCATCCATATACTCATTAGAAGAGTCATCCTCAGTATCACTCCAGGTAGCAACCAACCCTTTATCTTTAGACTCCTTGGTCTTTTCCTTCATGAGGTAGTTTGGGCACTCTATCCTCATATAACCAAAACCTTTGTACTCATGGCATTGGATGAGGGGTTTCTCATTCTTGCTCTTTCTAGAGGATTTAGATTTCCTAGGAGGTTTGCCTTTATCCTTTTTCCTAAACTGAAGAAGCTTGATAATCTCATCAGTTATGAAGGTTAGATATTCATCCTCATCTTCACTTTCATCTTCAGAATCCTCAATCTCTTTCTCTATACCCGTAAAAGCTAAGTTTTTACACTTTCCACCTTTTCCCATCAAGTCTAATCCCATCTCATAGGTTTAAAGGTTCCTTACAAGCTCAGTCAAAGGAATTTGATCAATGTCCTTTGCTTCTTCAATGGCAGTGATCTTTGCATAGAATCTTTCAGGTAAGGACCTAAGGATTTTTCTAACAATCTTGGAATCTGCAATACATTCTCCAAGGTTGAAGGCAGAATTCACAATATCCTTAAGTTTAGCATAGGACTCATCAAAGGTCTCATTCTCTTCCATCCTTATTTCTTCAAAACTGCTAGTGAGTTATTAAAGCTTCACAGTCTTTACTGCCTTGGTACCTTCATAGGTGGTCTCAAGAATGGTCCATGCTTCCTTGGCAACTTCAGTGGATGATATTTTCTTGAATTCTTCATTGGTCAACCCACAAAACAAAGCATTCAAGGCCCTACTATTGAAATTTGCAGCTACAATTGTTGCATCATCCCAATCCACAGGTGCTTCCTTTGGCTTAATCCAGCCAACTTCAACAGCTTGCCATACCTGTTCACCTAGAGCCTGCAAAAAAACTTTCATACAAACTTTCTAGTACACATAATTAGTTCTATCAAATAAAGGAAGTATAAATAAATATTGTCCTCTATCCATGACAACAGGGGTCAATAAATCACACTCAGGAAATTAATCCAATCAAAGTGAACCCGCTCTGATACCACTTGTTGGGAAATTTAGACCCCGGTTGATAGAATTAATAAGTTTTAAATCCAAGTTGTTAATTAAATTTATTATCGATAAAACTTGTTAAAACAAACAAACATCAATATCATATCAATAATCATGTAGCAGAAAAGTAAATAAGACAAGATATGATGACCCAGGAAAACCAATGAAACCAACCAGTTTCACAATAAAAAACCTGGGGGGAAACCTTCCCGAAAAGTAATCCACTATAGTAAAGAGAAGTTTCAGATCTAGTACAAAACCTTTGTCCCTAGACTCTACAATCCTCGTAGATGAACTCACAGCAGAAACCTTCTACCCCTTCAGAACCTCTGAACTCTTCAATATATGAACGCCACCTTTTTTGTTGATGCACGAATCCCAGTACGTGACTAACCAATTGCGCGGATCCCAGTACGCGACTTAATCACCAACTAGAAAGAAGATGTTGGCTGCAAAGTTCTTCACTTCATCAAGAATGAAAATCAAGAAGCACTTGGTTACAAAACCCTAAGGCACAAAGACGCAGTAGCTTCTTTTAGAGAGAATAAGGCATCGGTCACCTTTTGCATATGTTCTCCTTGTATTATCTTATGTGACGGCCTCTAAACTAAGCCTTATATAGGTCTAAGGTTGTGAGAAAAGAAACTCTACACAAATACATAAGCCTGGCCCAAAAATCAGATCTGAAAATCTAAATTCCCGTAACCTCGATAGATACCTCGATAGATAGCTGGGTGTCGAGGAGGTGTCGAGGAGACAGAAGATTTCTCAATCGATCCACCAACTGTCGAGAAGGTGTCGAGATTGTGATAAGAAAACACCTTAAGAGCTCGATAGATAGCCAGCTGTCGAGAAGGTGTCGAGAAGCGGTCGAGATATCTATCCACAGGTGTCGAGCTATCTATCCAGCTTTAATGAACAGCTTTTCTTCACTTGTTTCTTGGTCCAATCTTCATGGCTTTAATACTAGACTTGAACAACATGTTCCTTGAAGTATTAAACACATCCTAGATCTACCCAAATACAAGTAAAATGCGTTTTGTCAAAGCATTAGCCAACTACATAAAATATGTCCTTAACACCTTTTCCTTTTCTTTTCTTTATTTTGATCTTCTTTTCCTTGTTTTCTTTGTTTGTTTGTGTTATAAACTATTTTTTTTAGTTTAGGTTTATGTAGCTTTTTTGTTTTTGAGCATGTTAGGTTGTCAAATTTAATTTTTGTTCTGTCTGTGTTCTTTTTCTTCTGGGTTTAGGGTTTAGGGCGTGTTTGCATACGCATGCTTACTGCATGTACACGCATACTCAAAGTATGCATACGCATACAACTAGGTTACGTACTCAGGCCTTATGTATGTGCACTCATACTCATGCCTAAAAACCCTAATTCAAGCCCATTTTACTTCTGTTTCTTTATTTTATTAATATAGTATGACTCTGCCTTGTCTTGTTTTATGTTTATGAGTCCCTACCTCCGTATTTGTTGCTTTGTTTGTTCTTTGTATGATAGTTTAGGGTTTAATCTTTTTGTTTTGCCATGAACATACATATAGCATGTCCATGCATTGATGTATAGGTGTTGTGGTGTAGTGAGTCAAGGCATGCATTTACATGAACATGTATCTGTTTGGAGATTTGATTTTGATCCTGCTTTTGATGAATATGAATGTATGTTTGCAATGCTTTGCCTTGGATATGATAGCATGTTTGTTTTATCTTAACATTTCTACGTCTCCACCTTGGATATGACATATGTTTGTTTGTTTGCTGCCTTGGATATGATATGATAAGATGCATGATAGATGTATGTTAGGGTTTGGGACAAAAAATGCCATGTTGTTTGCTAGATGTATGCTAGTGTGTGTGTGTGAGTCTAGAATACAAGTTTTGAATACTCCTTTAATGAGATTAAGACGTAAGACACAATAAGTGGAAACCGACCCATGGGTCGGGTAGGGTTGGGTGCCTAACACCTTTCCATCCCCATACCTAAACTCCAAACACGTGCTTTGGTAATAGATCAGTCCTTCCACGAAGGGCATTATATTTATAGTTCCTAAACTGAATCTAGGCAGCGACTCCATTTTCCTTTTCTACCCCAGTCTACTTAGTCTAGGCGTACTCCCCCCGTTGCGCCCACAGTGGCAACTTTATTAGGGATAGAGAGTTTGATTCCAATGTGTCTTATTTCTTAATCTTGATAAAGGCTTGTTCAATATTTGTTTACACACACTTCACTTGGTTCTTTTCGTCCCTTTCATCCAGTTGGTGATGAGTGGGAAGATAAGTACGCTCCATTTGGGCCAAAATCTTCTGAAGTTCATCCCACCAACTCACAATCTGTGCCATTGCCTATAATAGGCTTTGAGTACGTTAATGGTTTGCCACTAATCCACTGTAGTCCATTTAGGCCCATGGTTGGAATCATGGCCCACTTAGTTATGAGTAACCTATTGATCTATCCCTTTAGCTCTAAGGAGCCTACCCATACTTAAACAGATCCTAGATCCTATCAATAAGAGGGTACCCTTTATATCTCTTGTTTGTTCAACCATATATCTTGTGTTTACCTAATTCTAAAGGACAAATAAAAGATGCAAAAAATTTGAGGATGACCTAAAATTTATGGCATACTCTAAGATGTTGGGATAAAAGGAATGAAGTTCTCCCATATAAGAGGCTTGTCCCAAAGTCCAAAGGTATATCTTGACTTGAAAGGTTCATGAAACCATAGCCTAGTTGTTATCATAAGCCTAAATCAAAAGGCCTCTTGAAAAGGAGAACCTTGGGCCTAAGGTAACAAATATGCTATAGACTTAGCATCCAACATCCTACAAAGCCAACATGAAATTCCCTAATCTTAAGCCTCCTTGTTGTATGCCAAGGCCCAAAATGATGAGAAATTCATAGACTTTGAAAGGAAGGCTACAACATATTCTAGCTAGAGAGCTACTTAAAAAGAATAATGATAATAAATGAAAAAAGAAGAAGAGCCCAAAGGTGATGGATACATTGTAGGTCCATATTTGAGACAAAAGTTTGAAAATCTCTAAGCACGTTCTAATGAAAGCCCACAAGAGTAAGATGAGAGCTTTGTTGTAAATGGACTGAAGCCCAACGAAACATGGGGCAAGGTTCATGAGAGGAAAGGGAGTGATTTTGTAATTGGGCCTTCATTAAAATGGACTTAAAGATTTTTCTAAGAACATCTAAATAAGGGAACCTTTGCTAGGACATGTGCTTATGCTTTCAATGGCTTCTCCTAGTTTTCCCACGTGCCACAATGTTTGACCACGTGATTCAGGAGGATATTGCTTGTGTGATGAGTGAAGGAATGGTCCACTTCCTTCTTCCAGGGCTAAAGCATGTTCTTAGACCGTGGACCTTCACTAGGGCTCATGTCAACGACTTTTCTAAAATGGGAAATGCAAGATCATGGGAGGACTATGACTAGCCAGAATGGACCTTGACAGTTGGGACCACGCAAATCACCCCTACTCACATCTTGATTGAACGAGACAGAACCCCACCTCCCGACGTTGTGCAGTATCTTGTCCTAGCCTAAGAGAAAGAGGAATACGAAAAAGATAATGATGAGGAGATTAGCTATTGGAGCAGGATTAACTATGACTGGTCCTTAGACAAGGAGGATGAGGCCTCTTCCAACGAAGAGGGATTCTCATGGGATATTACTAAAGCCATTCGTGTTTTGGGGCCCTTGAAATATGATGACTAGTTTGTGGAGCTACAAACTCTCTTCAAGGAAGAAAATGAGGAAGAAGGCGACGCCACATAAGGAGAAAGAAGGATAGAATTCATAATGCCTTCTGATGGGCAATTTAGCAATCAGACTTGGGTTGGGTTTTCTAAGAATATAGGAAAGAAATTTTGTAATGCAAGTTCGAATGTACTTTCCAACATTTTCAATAAGATAAATTCTAATTTGGCTTATTTTGATGTGTCCCATAATATTGAAATTTTGCACTTAAATTATTCTAATGGCTTTAGGCCCTAAAACCTGAAGTTCTAAGGTTCTGGAATGGGCCCTGTGTACATAGGTTTGTGTATGTGTACGTAGGTCTGTGCATGTGTACGCATGAAGTTTCATATGTTCACACAGCTCTGATAGCCCGACTTCAAACGGTCATAGCTCACTCAATTTAGTCTAAATTAGGCAAAATTTGTGTTCAAATTGAAACCCAGGATGTCTATTTTCCAATGCAATAAATCTCATTCAAAATTCTTTGTGCATCAAAAGTTATGGTCAAAACAATGAGCAAAGGTCATTTTTCAACATCGTTTTCAAAGTGATTTGAGCACTTTTGAGTTATGATTACTTCCAAACTACTAAAATAACTTCAATTACCTTTTGTAGACATGTAAAGCTCATCATTGGGACCGAGGACTAAAGTTTATTAACCAGGTACAAAATAAAGTGTCTACAGATGCCCCTCTTTTGGCTATACTTGCTCTGCAAGTGTAGTCAAAAGCCTAAAGAGACGAACCATTTTGTAGGTTAATAAACTTTAAGTCCATAGACACACACAACACAAACACAAAACATGCAAGCAAACAAGCAAACATAGGGCGTGGGTGCAAAATTCAATCACTGGATTCTTCGAGTCCTTATTCTCCTTGGTTCGTTATCTGGAACCTTTGGTAAAAGGGAAAACAAAAAAAAGTGGCTACAATCTTAAGCCAAAAAGAAAACTCATTACATTATCATACCATGTTATCTTCACATCAACGACACATCATGAACACAACAAGAATGGTGACTATCCTAAGCCAACAGAAACACATCAACACATCGTAAACACAGCATCAACGGCTACTATCCTAAGCCAAAAGAAACACATCAACATATCATAAACACAACATCAACGGCTACTATCCTAAACCAAAAGAAACACATCACATATCATGTTATCAACACATCATCACAACATCATAAACACATTAACAATCATAAGCACATCATCATATCATCATAAAAAAGCTCAAAAAAACTCAACATCACACATCTAGGAATTCATCATTCAAGACAGACAACACTTATTTCCAGAAAAATTCATTATCTAAGGAAATCAAAATCATTTAAGAAATTCAAATCCATCCATTTTTGAAAACTTCTATTTTTGAAATTTTTCTTAGATTTTTGAAACTTGAAATCTTTCTTTTGAAATTCTCCTTAAACTTTTGAAATTCTTGACTTTCTTCTTAGGTGCCAATCTCTCACTTGAATTTTTAAATCTTTCTTTTGAACTTTGAATCTTTTAGATTTTTCACTACGATTAGGTGACATCAACACAACGGGTCATATCAAGTTTGGTCCAAACAAATCATGATAGAACCAAGCACAACATATCACATCAGGTGTGGTCCAAACACATCAAGACAGAAGCAAGGTACAACAGGTTATATCAGGTTAGGTTCAAACAAATCAGGACTGAAACAATCACAACATATCACATCAAGTTTGATCCAAACACATCAGGATAGAACCATAGGTACAACATGTCACATCATTCCTCAAAATCTTCTCTTCACTTTTTTTCATCTCTCTTTTCTTTTTCTTTTTTCCTTCTTTTGTTATTTTCTCATCATTTTTTTTTCTTCTCTTTTCTTTTTGATTTCTCTCTCCTCTCTTTTTTAATCTCTCATTCTCATATTCTCATCATTTCTTTTTCTCTTCTCACATTTTTCCTACTTTTTTTTTCTTCTTTTGTCTTCGTCTTTATCCTCTCTTTTTCTTCTCTTGCTTTCCAAGCCCTCGTTTTTCTATTTGAATCTTCATCTTTCATTCTTTTTTTTTTTTAATCCCATTTTTTTTTGGACTTCTAAAAATTGCATTTTTTTTCTTTAGATCATTAGTAAGGAAGAGTTGATTAGGCCATGGGTTCGTTGCATTCTTTTCTTTAATGGGGGCACATATTTACTCAACACATCATTCATTCACCTCATTGTTATTATTATGCACCTTTTGCCTTTGGATGGCCATCAATTCCTTAGAATTCCTAACACATCTAGATGGAAATCAAAGGTAGTTGAAAGAGACTCTAGACCAAAGAATTTTCAAACACAACAAGACTTTAAAGATAGTAGAGCACAACATGATTTGAATATAAAGAGGACCTTGAAGAAAATTTGAAGGAGTTGAAGAAATGAGGTAAAAACAAGGGATCATAGATCTAGATGATTTTGCACACCAATGTGTATTCTCTTTGAACTAGTTTTGCATGAATCATCTACCATCTTCATTGATTAGTCCAAATACGAATTTAATATTTGATCGTCTCTAGTCAACTCAATCATTGTCCTTGTTTTAACATGCACAGCTCACCTCTCTCATTTCCCTCTTATTGTATTCTCCTAAATCAACTAATCTCTCATGTTTGATCACTTTTCTCCTCATCATGGTTGCTTTATCTTGGAGTTAATCTCATCTTCCCTTGTATGTTCATTCATTTGTCATTTCCATTCATGATTTGCCCCTAGCTTGGAGTGAGATCACCATTTTCCTCATTGCTCTTCTTCACTTTTTTCAAGGTGCCCTAACTTTTGCCTAGGCTGCCCTTTCAGGTTTTCAACCTAACGGGCCTTTCTTCTTTCTTTTCTTTCTTTTTTTTTTTTCTTTTCTTTTTCTCTTTCTTTTTCACTACTAAGGCTAGGCTTTCCAAAATTCGTAGGGCTAAACAATCTTAACAGATCAAAAAGGACTTGCTTATGGACCGTAACGAGGTTGAGGTTTTAGGGCTTAAGAAAGAAAAGGTATTTGAGACTCAAATTAAATTTTATTCTCAAGCTATCCTAATTGCCAAGGATTCCTACTCATCTCGTGCTTGCATTGTTTTCTTTTTTTGCATCCATTTTTCCTTGTCCCTTTTGATTTCCACTTTCATTTCCTTTTCCTTTCTTATTTTCTTCTATCTCTTCCTTTCTTTCTTTCTTTCTTTGTTTTTCTCTTTTTTTCTTTTACCATGCCCTTTGTTAGGAAAAGATATCCTTTAACTTATAAATCATCCTCACATTCCTCTATCATTCATCCACAAAACTTGCCCCTAGTATAGAGTTGATCCTTTCCAATATTAAAGTATGCCCCTAGTGTTAAGGGTAACCTTTTCAAATCACCATCTCTTAAGAACATGCCCTTAGTGTAGGGGGTAATCTCTTGGCATGGGTATAAAGAAGGAATTCATCTAGACTCAATGAGGTTAGCAAGTGGAAATAATCTCTCATTGTAAAAAGGGTAGCAGAAAAATGGCCTCTCATCCCTTCAACCTTGATTGCTTAGCCTTTCTAAACCTAGGTTTGCCTTTTCATCTCATCAAGTTCTCATCATTGTAATGTCATCCATGTGAAACAACAAGTTATTCATTCAATTTCTCTTTCCCATCTTTCAACTCACTCATGTCTTGTGCTTCAAGGAACCTCTCATCACTCATCCTTCTTATTCTTGTGTACTCTTTCACTTGATCGAAGCCTCTCTTTCTTTTTCTTTTTTTTCTCTTTATCTCTCACCCCTTTCTAACTTTCATGCTTGCTCTTTATGAACAAATAAATTAAGACAATCTTATCTTTTGATTCCTTATTTGGATTAACCAAAGTGTTAGGTTTAAGGATTCATTCATTTCAAAACCAACAAAAAGAGATCACATGATACACGTTATATTTGAATGACCATCTTTATTGAAAGTGAAACAACATTGACTTGAACATTCGAAGGAACATGATTGAACAACAAAACATATGGAAAGACTCAACAAGACATTTTAAACAAAGACTCAACAACATAACAAAGGGAAAGACAAAACAACATAACATTAAGAAAGACTCAAATAGACTTGACAAATTGAAGACACAACAATTGAAAAATACTCCCAAAAATTGAAATGGCTCATCCTCTAGCAAAGGTTTTATCATGGATCAAATTTCTTAAGAACATTCCTTCATTTGGTCTTGCTTCATCTCTAGCGTCTTGGCTTGGTGATCACCCCACCATCAATCAAATCTTGAATCTCATGCTTCAAACTAAAGCAATCATCTGTCTTGTGTCCTAACTTTTGGTGAAATGCACAATACTCATTCATGTTCCAATTGCTTAGGATTGAAATTGGAAGAAGAGTAGGTTCAAGCGGCTTGAGATAACCCTTCTTAGATAAGCTTTCAAAGGCCTCTGACAACAATATGTAAATGTCATCAAATTCCCTTCTCTTTTTGTGGGTCTCATTGGCAATAGTTTTCTTTATCTCTTTTGTCTTGCAAAAGACATCCTCGGCTTGTGGGCCTTGTACTTCTTCAATCCTTCGTAGTCTAGTGCGTATATCCTTTATTAGCTCCTCAATTTGAACAAGTGTCTTGTTCATGATGTCGATACCTTCATCTATGCTCGTCATTGCTTCTTGGTATCCTCCTTAGCGAGTAGACCTTGACAAGATTAGGGATGAGCTTAGAGATTATTTTGAATGTCCCTGAAAATGAATTTGATCAAATAAACATGTGCTCCCAATGTCTTCAAGTTTTGGACACAATGTCTTAATCAACTTTTCTTGCTTGCATCAAAATGTGGACTAAGTCTTGTATCATTTTATCTATCTTGGCTTAGAAATAGAATGAGCTACATCAATCTTTCAAAATTCATGTTTTTCCCTATGCTTAAAGCCCAATTACATCATTCACACTTCTCATTCTCTCATCCTTCCTCACTTGGATCCAAGCCCAACATTTTTTTCTTTTTCTTTTCTTTTTCTTCTTTTTTTTTATTTTTTTTTATTTTTTGCCTTTTTTTTTCTTTGGGCTTTGAATCCAATTACAAGTAACTCATCTTGCCCTCTCATCCTCATTTGGGCTTAAGCATAGGTTGTTCGTGAATTTTGCAAGGTTTGTCCACATCTTGTGCTCTATTTAACCTTATGAAAATGGTCTCATCAAACAATTTAAACACAAAGATCAATGCCCCATTTATAATGCAAGCCCATCATGCTTTGGAAAATTTCTTTTCTTATGAAAAACTTGTTTGAACTTGTATTTAAAATGAACCATGATATTTAGAAGTCCACATCTTTTCTTTTTTTGATTTTTTTTTTTTTTTTGAAGAAAAAAAGTGACCAAGCTTTATCTTAACACATCAAAATCTTTTACTTGTCCTATTACAAAGCCCATCTTGAATGTTCACTCTCTCCCTCTTTCATTCTCAAATGGGCCTTGCCTCTAGTTTGAAGAGTTTGGTCAATTGGTTCAAAAAGATTTCCACTTTTAATCCTCATTGGGCTCTTGGTGAGCCACCCATGTCTTTGGTTTGTAGGGTTCCAAAATCTTCCCAAAGCATGGATTGGTTCACAACTTTTAAATAAAGCCTATAACATACTCATGATCTTGGGCTCTCTTGCTTTTGAAATGGGTTTTTGAATTTCGACCCCAATAGCTAGGGTATGTTATGACTTCATGGCCCAATGCTTTCCTCCAAAGTCTATGGTATACTCATGATCTTGTGTCCTCTTGATTTAAAAACAAAAAAAAAAAAAAAAATTAATGGGCCCAAACTTAGAGTCTATCATGGCTTTGTGGATCATCTCTCATCTTCTTTTTGATTTTTTCTTTTCAAAATTTTTTTATTTTTTATTTTTATTTTGAAAACTTTTCTTCCTTTTCTTTTTGAAAATTCCTTTCTTGCAAAAAAAATTATTTACAAAATATATTTTTTTTAAATTCTTTTCTTTGAAAACCTTTTCTTTGCAAAACATTTCTTTTCTTGAATTCTTTTTCTTTGCAAAAGATTTTTTTTTTTTTTTTTTTTTTGAAAATTCCACTTCTAAATAAAAATTTACAAAAGATTTTTTTTTGAAAACTTTTATTCTTTGCAAAAGACTTTCTTTCTTTTTTTTTTTTTTTTAAGTAGCCCTCTAGCTAGAACATATTGTGGCCCTCCTCTCAAAGCCTATGAATCTCTCGTCATTTTGGGCCTTGGCATACAACAAGGAGGCCCAAGATTAGGGAAGTTCATATTGACTTTGTAGGATGTTGCATGCTAAGTCCATAGCATATTTGTTACCCTAGGCCCAAGGTTCTCCTTTTCAAGAGGCCTTTTGATTTGGGCTTATGATAGCAACTAGCCTATGGTCTTATAAACCTTTCAAGTTAAGGCATACCTTTGGACTTTGGAATAAGTCTCTCATATGTGAGAACTTATTTTCTTTTCATGCCAATATCTTAGGGTATGCCATAACTTTAAGGTCACTCTTCCATTTTTACATCTTTTATTTGTCCTTTAGAATTAGGTGATCATAAGATATATGGTTGAACAAACAAGAGATATAAAAAGGTGCCCTCTTTTGATAGGATCTAGGATCTCTCTAAGTGTGGGTAGGCTCCTTAAAGCTAAAAGGATAGATAAGTAGGTCACTCACAACTAGGTAGGTCATGATTCCAACCGAGGGCCTAAGTGGACCTTTGTGGATTGGTGGCAAATCATTAACACACTCAAAGCCCATCATAGGTAATGGCATACATTGTGAGTTGGTGGGATGAACTTCAAAAGACTTGGGCCCAAATGGAGCCTTCCATCTTTTCATTCATCACCAACCGAGGTAAAAGGACAATAGAACCAAGTGAATGTGTGTGCAAACAAGTATTGAATAAGCTTTTATTAAGGTTATGACATAGGACATATAGGAATCAAACTCACAATCCCCAGTGGAGTTGCCACTTTGGACGCAACGAGGAGTCGCCACCTAGTTTTTACAATGGTATAGGAACCATATATATAGCGTCCTCTCGTGGAAGGACCATCAATCTTACTACTAGAGATATGAGTTCGGAGTTAAGGTACAGTCTTGGGAAGGTGTTAGACACCCAAAACTGCCCAACCCTAAGGTCGGTTTTCTCTCATTGTGTTTTATGTCTTAACCCTATTAAAGGCACATTCAACATTGCATCTATACTCACACACACGCTAGCATACATCAAACAATCAACATGGCATCAAACATCCCAAAACCTAATCACTCACCTATCATGGCATATCACAACCCAAGCAGACATCTATCTCATCTCATCCAAGGTAGCAAGCATATCACAATACGTTAGCATCAACAAGGCATTAACATCAAGCATATCCCAAACATCCAAGCATAGCATCATGGTATTAACCAAGCATATTCATCATTTTCATAAACCATATCATGCTCATCATCCCAATCAAATGCATGTTCATATAATTATGCATGACTTACCTCACTTACCTCATAGCACCACAGCACCTATGCATCAATGCATGTTCATGTTCATGTGATTTATCCAAGATATAAACCCAAATTATCAATATATCAACCAAAGCATGTGAAACATGTTATTCTACTAACCCTAGACCTAAACATGTGAAAACTAGACACAACAAGACCTAAATCTGGGTTCTAGGCACGAGAATGTGTACACATCGCATGCCTCTAGTATGCGTACGCATACATGAGTATGCGCACCATATCACCCAGAAAAAAAGTTTTAAAGCAAGCAGCAAACAACAATCAAACAAAACCTAGCATGCTTCTAATATATAACCAAACAACCTAAACTAACAACAAAGATATCAAAGATCAAGAAAAATAAAGATATATATATATATATATATAAATAAAAAAAAATAAAAAAACAAACAAACAAACAAACAAAAAACAAAAAAAAAAAAAACAAAATCTATTCCTAAACATCAAAACATGTTCATCAAAACATTCAATCATATCAACTTTCCAATCAAAATATGATGAGATAAAACAAAATAAAATCAAACAAAACAAAACATGTTTACAAGCATGAATAACATATAAATTAACTAAGAACAAAGAAAACACAAACTATAAAATAACCAAATCAAAGAAAAGCCATGAAGAGAGACTCACCTTACTATGGAACACAAACTTGATTGATATTTAACCGGCCCCTCAGTGCCTACACAACAAGATTCAATGAGATATCAAGGTAAATAGAAGATTTCAATAGTTTATAGGTAATCACAACTAAAAAACAAGATTAGTTTTAAAAAGGATTTGAGAAATCCAATTGAAAACAAGTTTCTGCCTTGAAATTAACAAAAGAGAGGTTTTTTTTTTTTTATGATTAAAAAACTTGCTCAGGTATATGTGTGAGTTTAGAGAAGATGAAAAATAGTTTTTAGAGAAGATGGAGGCAAAAATCGACTCTTTCTAGCTAGGGTTTGAGTTTGGGGGCATAAGGATGTATTTATATGTTTAAACTAGGGATTTTAGGCTTATTTTTAGGGTTTTGGACGTTCCAAAGAGTCTAAAGGCCGGGCCCCATCAAAGAGGGAGGCTTTGGGCCCTAAAATTGAAGTTATGAGGTTCTAAAATGGGTCCTGCATTCACAGGTTTGTGCATGCGTACGCATGAAGTTTCATGCATACGCATAGCTTTGATGGCCTAACTTCAAACGGTCATAACTCACTCAATTTAAGTCTAAATTAGGAAAAATTTGCATTCAAATTGAAGCCCAGGATTTCTACTTTTCAATGCAACAAATTTCACTCACAAATTATTTGTGGATCAAAAGTTATGGTCAAAAGAATGAGCAAAAATCATTTTTCAGCATTGTTTTCAAAGCGAATTGAACACTTTTAAGTTGTGATTACTTCCAAACTACCAAAATAACTTCAATTACCTTTTGTAGACATTCCAAGCTCATCATTGGGACCGGGGAATAAAGTTTACTAACCAGGTACAAAATGAGGTGTCTACAATGAGTTGGACTATGATGAGTTCAACGACACTCGCCTCATGCCTTCCCTCACTCCTACAATACATGCTTCCCTTTTTCTCATTCCTTACTCTTTTTTTTTTCTTTTTTTTGGCATTGCTTCATAAGATGATGTTCAAATGGGATACTCATGTCAAGTTGGCCTTGCTGTGGGTGCTCCCATCGACGTTCCTCATCTTCCTTGGTTGATCTATGTCTATGATCCTGACGGTTTTGCTCGTGAGCATGCGGTGGGCTGTAACACAAACGTCATGGGTTACCCTTTTCCCGAAGGTACTGTTAGGATTTGTGCCCTTAAATCCTATTGTATGATGCTATGTATGACATTATGTACGACTTAATGTTGTGATTAATAAATTTTTATTATTATTATCTAAAATAATGATAACATGAATATTTGGACATTATCATATAGTCCATGAGATGCATAGTATGTAATTTATGTGATTTAGTCACAGAAGATATAAGTTACAAGTTCTTTGTAAACTCAGAATTTTAGTTCGTAGTCGGTGATGAAATTGGGCATTTCATCTGCGGATACTATAACATATCAACTAAGATGATTTGTCTTGATCATGAAAATGGAGACTTCTAGTTAATGTGTTAATGTGTTTTAGGAGTTAAAACATATTGAATTGGATCATTGTGAGATTTATTATTCTCCTAACGACTGTCAAATGAATAATAAATCTCACGACTTCTATTTACATGAACTCTTAATCTTGAGAGAATAATGGATCTGATCATGAAATGTAGGTTGCTTTGATATATCAGGAGTGAGATCTAAAGTCACGATCAAAACCTCAGTATGTTGGGTAGCCACATTTAGTATTGATGGAACATATATTCTCAAGATGAAATTCATAATCTCTAAACGGAGATATAAAATATTCCCTTGAGATAAGTTTAATGAGTTTGGTTATTCAGAGTGTTAAGCCTAACCACTTTAGTAAGAAGTTACTAAAGTATATATTTATGAAATTAGATTTCATAAATATATGATGAATAACTTAAAGGATTAAACCGAGTACTCAAGGATTAAACCGAGTACTCAAGGATTAAGATGTAGTAATCTTCAAAGTAGTAGTCTATATTTATGCTTTTGTATTACTACGAATATTTTATGAAGGGGTTGCATGTATAATAAAGTCTTGGGATATAATTTATTAATAAGGCCTAGAGTGCAATTATATTTATATAGTGGTATTAAATATAATTAATGGTAACTTTGGACTTGTCAAGAGTTGACAGAAAAGCCCAAGGCCCATTGGAGCTAGTGTCTTATTGGTCCTTTTTGGTCCCACTCCAAGCCACACACTAAAGCCCAATTGGAAAGGCCTATTAGGCCAACTCAATTAGATAATCAGTTAGTTATAAAGGGAGAAATATACAGAATTTTTTATTAGAAAAAAAAAAAAAAAAAAAAAAAAAAAAAAAAAAAGACATCATTGTGAAATGGTGTATATGTGTGAGTGAAGCCACTCAATTATTCTCCCTTGGAAACTGATTGAGAGACTACACTTCTTGGGCGTAAAATGTAATTGAAGTGAAGATTAAAAGTGTTCCCAAGTACTTATAATCTTTTGTTGAATTTAACTACACCAAGGTACGCTATCTTGTTCTTAAATTCTGAAATTTACATAGTGCATGTTATCAATCATGAATGAAATAGATCCATGTTTGTTGCTTCCGCTGTGTGTTTTATATGAGATACAAAACCAGATTTTCCAACAGGTACATGAGCGATGAGTTCTCCTTCATTCTTGTCTCTTTCCTTTCTATTCCTGCATCCCATAATACTTGTTCTAACACCTTTTTTCTTTCAAAATTCAGCCCACTATATAGGAGTATGAGGAGCTGGTTTGGCCTACAAGGAACCTCTAGCTGAAGATGACCGAGTATTCCAGGCAGATCTATGGTCCTTGAGGGTTTGCCAACCCGAGTGATAATATTGATGATGATGATGATGATGATGATGGTGATGGTGGTGGATATTTAGAGACTACTCCTAGTTACCAACCAAAGAAGAGGCACTTCCAGTGATCCTGCAGACAAATAGACAAACAAACACAAACACAACACTTTCTTTTTACTTTTTTTTTTATTAGCATGTATTTCTGCACTTTATCTTTTATTTGAGACATTAGGTTGTATTTAAGAACATATTTTACATTTCTACTTTTATCTTTAACATTTCTGCTTTTATTTAGAACATGTACTTAATTTACAACTCATGGGGATAATTGCACAATTCTATGCAATTTTGCTTTTCTTGATCTTTGATGCTTCAAAATCTGAGCTCGATTGTGCCTTGAGTAGTCCCTTAGGCTGTAGGAATCATTAGGGGGGGTTCTTGGTGGAGGAATCACACTCCAAATAGGAAAAGGAATTTGTCTATGCCTTCCTTCATGCGTGCGCATAAGCATGCCTGCCTACGCAGGTCTTGACCATGTGTACGTAGACTTGACCTTGTGTACGCATGCCACGAGTCAAAAAAACCCTAGATGCCCTATTTAAGTATAAAATAGTCATTGAGGGCCTCTAAACCCTCACCAAACATATTTTAAGCTTAGAAAACACTCTTTAACGCTTTCCAATGACATAATTCTCTTCTTTAGAAGTCTCGACATGGATCAAGAAGCTTGGCCCTAGTTTCAAAGAGGCCCTTATTCCTATTGGTCTTTCTTGCATCTTCCTATATCAACAAATCAAGGTGGATGACCCTTTTCTTCATGCTGCTGCCAACTTTTGGATTCCTACTCGCATGTTTTTCATTTCAATGGTGTAGAAATATGCCCCACTATTGAAGAGTTCAATGCGATCATAGGTGAATATGAGGTTAATACTCTCATTCTTCCTACTATTGGTGGGGATCTTCTTGCCTTAGTCCAAGCTCTTTTAGGGGTTTCTTTGGTCACGGCGCAGCATTGGTGCATGTTTAACAAGTTGAATATCCACTCGATTGTTGCGTACTTCTCTATGTTGTCTGTTCCTATGGCTGGTAGGTCACATTCTTATTATCTCAATGCTTTCTGTTTGTATCTTCTTGTGAGATTCTTCTTAGTACATGAGACAGTTCGCATAGATCGAAGGATGTGTTGGGTGGTTAGCGATCTGAGGAGTGGAAATCCTATGGGCATGATCTTGGCTCAAACTCTAAATGGCTTGGATGCGGTCCATAGGAAGGAAGCAAACTTCTTTGTGGGGATCCCTCTCCTTCTCCAGGTATAATCCCTAATTTTGCCTAGATTCTCAACCTAGTGGGATTCCTCTAATTTTTGTAAGGATTTCCTTTTAGTTTTCAACCCATCGAGGCTCCTTATATCGTCTTTGCATTCATATTCTTTTTATCTCTCTTTTTTCCACTCATGCTCTCTGTTTCTTTTCTTCTCTCTTCTATTTTTCAGTTATGGCTATATGAAAGGCTTTGATTGCTTCATCCCCCCACCGTTCCTCCTAGTTAATACCTTCCCAAGCATTATCCTAACCGTAGGCCCAAATGCGCTGAGATGAGTCTTGATGAGTTCACTGAGTTCATGAAGCATATTGAAGTCTCGAATATTCAATGGGTAGTGGACTGGTGGCGTATTTTAGGCATGGTCAACCGCAGCTTCAAGGATAACTGTGTTCCTTTGGCTAGGCTTCGCTATTGCTCTTACTACTCTACATGTTTTATTACAAGGCAATTTAGTGACCGTCAAGGAGCTCCTAGTGATGATGGTTCCTTACATACCCTGGCATTTACTGAGAGGATCTTGGGCAGAATCCGTGAGACTTGGTCATGAAAGATGGTGACCAAAAGCATCCATTTTCCACAATCCATTCATCCCACTTTAGGGTACAAGAAATGGCTGGAGGTTGATATGAAGTGGGTTCACATAGATGAGAAAGCCAATAAGAAGTCTAATAAAAGAAAGAAGGCTGATTGACTACCTTGATGGGCCCCAAATTTTACCTTTTATCACGTTATGATTCTCATGTCTTTTCTTTTTTGAATTTTATAAAGGATTGGAATGATCCAAATCCCTTATGAAAACAAATTATTATCTTTCAATTCGAGCAATAAGAGAATAATCCATTATTATCTTTGCTTATTGTCATTATTTTTCTTTCTTTTCTTTTTTCTTTTTTCTTTTTCTTTTCTTTTTTCCATGCCATGTAATTTTTGCCCATGATGTCCATAGAGAAATTTTCACCATGCCCATGGTCTTTTCCCCTATCTTTTGCCTAGATAGGTTTTCAATCTAGTGGGGTTCTTTTGCCTTAATTTTTGCCTAGGCCGCCCTTTCAAGTTTTCAACCTAGCAGGTTTTTTTTTCTTTCAAATATTATATCTTTGGAGCCTATCCATGTTGATTGGGCGAAGCATCTCTTCCCCGTCCAAATCTATACTTCTTGTAGTGCCTCTTGACATGATTTTCTTGATGATAAAAGGTCTAAACCATCTTGGCTTCATCTTCCCTCTTGGATCAAAAGTCTCATCTCTAAGCACTTTTAGGACCAAGTCCCTTCCTTAAGGTTTCTAGGTTTCACTTTTTGTTGAATGCTCTAGTAATCCTGTTTTGGTACCCTTGTGCATGGTATTATGCCCTAACCCTCTTCTCATCTATTAAAGCCAATTGCTCATACCTTTTCTTCATTCAATCTTCCTCTAGGACCTTGGTATCCACTAGCACTCTCAAAGATTGTATCTCTACCTCAATGGGAAGAACCACCTTGCTTTTATAGACTAAAGAGTAAAGGGTTGCCTTAATCAATGCTCAAATAGAAGTTCTGTAACCCTATAAGGCGAATGGGAGTTTTTCGGCCCAATCCTTGTATGTCACTAACATCTTGGCCAGGATATTCTTGATGTTCTTGTTGGCTACTTCTATCGCCCCATTAGCCTGTTGTCGGTATGGTGAAGACCTGTGATGCTCAATATTGTATAATTCCATGATCCTTCAAACCTCTCCCTCAAAGTGGGAGCCATTATCTGAGATGATCTCTTGTGGTACCCCGTATCAGCAAATGATGTTATTCTCTATGAACTGAGCCACATGCTTGGCTTTTAATACGGAGTAGGAGGCCGCCTCTACCTACATGGTGAAATAGTCAATTGCCACTAGGATGTACTCGTGTCCATTTGAAGCCTTGGGGGCTATCCTTCTAATCATATCTGTGCCCTAAACTAAGAAAGGCTAGGGAGAGGTCATGTTGTATAGCTCACTGGGTGACACGTGATTCAAGTTTGCATGTGTTTGGCAGTCATGGCAACCTTTCACAAAGTCTACACAATCAGTCTCCATCATATTCCAATAGTACCCTATCCTTAGAATCTTTTTGGCTAATAATCTCACATTCATGTGAGGACCACAAATCCCTTGATGAACTTCTTTCATGACTCTTTCAACTTTTTCTTTCTTCAAACAACAGAGGTGTATACCATTATAAGATCTCCTATAGAACTGTCCTCCATATAGGATATATTGTGTAGTCATCATCCTTTTTGAATGACATTCTCTCTTATTGGCACCGTCAGGGTACACTCCCAATTCCAAGAATTTCATGATCTCATAATACTAAGGAACCCCTTCTTCTTCCATGGCCAAGACTGACGACTCGACTTTCCCCTTGTGCGCTAGTTCATAACTTTGTTCAATCTCCTGGGGTCGTGTCCATACTCTTTCGGATATTTCAACCATGGAGGCTAAGGTAGCCAAGGCATCTGCAAATTGGTTCTAAGCCCTAGGGATGATAGTGTATTCAATCTTATCAAAGGTTTTGGTCAAGTCCTCTAAATATTGCTGATAAGGCTTCAAATGCTCCTCCTTTACCTTCCATAATTTATGCTCTTGGGCTATGACTAAAGTTGAATTCCCAAAGACCTCTGCTTCTTTTACCTCTAACTCCCAAAGAGCTTCCATTTTGGCAATACAAGATTCATATTCTGCTATGTTATTAGTTGGCTCAAAGTTCAATTTGATTGCCAAAGGCACATGAGATCCATCGAGGGCGATCAAAAGTACTCCTATCCCATTCCCATATTGGTTCATTGCTCCATTGAAGTACATCTTCCATGCCCCTTGTTTGATGTCCAAAATGTCCTCATTTGGGAAATCCTCTTTTCCATCATCTCTTTCTATAGGGTTCTCAGCATAAAAATCTGACACGTCGCTTCTTTTGATTGGTTTTTGGACACATACTTTAAATCAAATTCTGCTAATAGGATCAACCATCTTGACAACCTTCCACTCAAGGTGGGCTTCTCAAATAGGTACTTTAATGGGTCCATCTTGGCTACTATCTATATTTGAAAATGTAGGATAATGTGTCTCAGCTTCTACACGACGCACACGAGTGCGAAACATGATTTTTCTATGTGTGTGTATCTAGTCTCATAATCATGGAATATTTTGCTCAAATAGTACACCACTCTCTCATTCTTATCATTGTCTTCATGGGCCAACATGCTTTCGACCACATCTCCTATGACTTAATGGCATCCCTCACTTCAGGGGTACTAGAATGGATAGATGGATGAAGTATTCCTTGATAAGCTCAAAGACTTTCTAACATTTATCATTCCATGCATGGAGTTCATTCTTTTTCAAAAACTTGAAGATGGGTTCACAAGTGAAAGTGAATTTGGCGATGAATCAGCTAATATGCTGTAGTCGACCTAGGAATCCCCTTGTCTCTTTCTCACTCTTGACTGGAGGCGTGTCCAATATGGCTTTGATCTTTGACAGGTTAACTTCTATCTGTTGTGAAATTTTAAAGTACTCGCAAGTGTACAAACAGTACCGAAGTATAGTTTGACAAGAACGAGGTCGAACCCACAGGGACTTGAATGAACGTAGGAAAATTAAATCAAATCTTAACCAAATTAATCCTAATCTAGTTTAATAAAAATTGGTTGTTTTGAAATTGAATAAACTAACAAAATAATTAAACTAAGCAAAGATATAATATAAAGCAGTAAAGAGATGTAAACAAACTAGAGAAAGAAATTAAGGTTTTGGAATCCGCCTAATAAGTCATATCAGCATATATTTATGATCATTAATTTTTCCCAACCACTACATGATAATCTAGAAATCAATATTGCTACCAATGAAAATATTATTATTAAAACTTCTATTTAAATATCTAAAGCATGTTCTTCTTCGCTTCTTTAGTATAAAACCAAATCGTCAATTGTATCCATAGCCAAACAAATCACAAGATATATCCAATTATAAAAATCAAATCATAAATTGTATCCATTGACAGACAAATCAGAAACAATATCTAATTTTATAATCAAGAATTAATAAACCAAGCATTCAATTAATTAAGACAAATCCTAAATCATGAGAAAAACATGATTGAACTCATATCTAGAATCTCATCTTAGTCAATTGATATGAAATAAGAACAATTTAAATCATTAAAGAACAATTATTGTGGGAAAAATTAAATCACATAAATATTACTAATAATCCTTAACAAGGTTTCATCCTCAACCCCAATTATAAATTTAGCTACTCATGGTAATTGAAAGAAAACACAAGAATAAAATACTAAACATTAAACTCGAAAAATAATTAAAACTAACTGTCATGGAAGAGGTAGCCACAGTTCTCTATACATTCAGCCCTCAGCCCTTAGCCCTAACACTAGCCTCAGCCCCCTCTGAATTTTTTCCTAAAGAGCCTTTAAATAGGTCAAAGAATCCTATTACAAGTTGAATTCCCGTTTGAAGAAAATCCCAGATTTTTAGGCTTCACTTAACCGACGATTTTGGCCCAATAAATATCAGAATTCGGACTTTTGGTAAACTACAAAGTTGTAGCCCTTTAAGTTGACTTTCCAGTCCAACTTAAATCATCTCGATTGGATATCTGAGCCGAAAGTTATGCCAAAAATACTAACTGATGTACAGACTAGAATCCTAATCCGAATTGGACTTGGATTTGGTACAAATTTCCTTTGATTCCTTGCTCCAAATGGACTTAAATTTAATTGGCTTGGATTTTTTTAACTTCATCATGGCCCTTGTAAAAGCAAAGTCCATTAGCTTTCTACTTTGCACAAATCCACTTATTTAATTTCATTCTCCTGCAAAAGACAAATTCACGCAATAAGATTCAATTAAGCACAAAATTGATTATTCAACATTATTCCAAAACCAAATATAAAATGCATGAATTAACTCAAAATAAGTATGATAATGCTTTCTAACAATGATATAAATATGCAACATTAAGCTATTATCAATGCACATCACTATCCCTTTATCAATTACCAAGAAGCCTAGCAATTTCCCAGCTGTTACTCCAAAAGTACACTTTTGGGGGTTCAACCTCAATCTATACTCCTTGATCCTCTCAAAGAATTTTCTCAAGTTAACGATGTGACCCTTTCTATCCTTGGATTTTACAATCATGTCATCAACATACACCTCAACCTCATTATGCATCATGTCATGTAACAAAGCTGTGGCCATCCTTTGATAGGTTGCTCCCGCATTCTTGAGCCCAAACGGCATTATTGTGTAACAATAAATTACATATTCTGTGGTGAAGGTAGTCTTAGTCATATCCTTAGGAGCCATCTTGATTTGGTTATATCTTGAGAAACCATCCATGAAAGACATCAAGACACTACCGGTCGTATTATCTACTAAGACATCTATATGAGGAAGAGGGAAATCATCCTTAGGGCAAGCTTTGTTTAAATTCCTGAAGTCCACACACATTCTTACCTTTCCATCCTTCTTTGGTATGGGCACAACATTGGCTATCCACTCAACTTGGTGTATGGGTTTAATGAACCCTACTTTCAATTGCTTTGTGACCTCTTCTTTGATCTTTAGGAACCATTCAGTTCTCATACGCTTCAACTTTTGCTTAACAGGCACCATGTGAACATGGGTATCAACGTGGTGTTAAGCTATCTCTAGATCGATACCAAGCGTATCTTCATAGGACCATGCAAACACTTCTTTAAATTCTATGAAAAGCTCTTTAAGATCTTTTCTTTCTTTCTTATTTAGGGTTGAGCCAATTTTATTAAGCGTAGATTCTCATTATTGCCCAAATTAATAGTTTCAACAATTGGTTCCATAGATTCAATTTTCTTTTCCAATTGTTTATTAATTTCTTTTTCAAATTCATTATAATCATTTAAGTGCAGGATTTCAATATTATGGGACACATCAAAATAAGCCAAATTAGAATTCATCTTATTGAAAACATTGAAAAGTACATTGGAGCTCTTAGAAAACCCAACCCAAGTCCAATTATTGAGGTGCCCCATAGCAGGCACAATAAAGGTAGAATGATCACTTGGCTCTTCATTAGTGACGGCGAACACGTCCCCCTCCATCTTCAGCATAGTCTCCATTGCTTTAGCATCCATGTAGTCCACCCAGTCAACTTCCTCTTGAACTTCCTTGATCACCACAATAGGTTTTTCCTTGAAAGTAAGCTTCTCATTGAAGAACATCTCCCAACCAAGATACACTTTTCCACCCTTACCTATCCAAAACTCAGGAAAGCCATAAAAAGAAAATTCTCCCCCTTCCTGTATAAAGTTTCCATTAAGGGTACCAATGTTCTTTTTTATTCCATCGCAGCTTTCAAAGAATTCTAAACCTTCCTTGGTCAGTTGAGTCTTGAAATCAGGGAATTCTGCCACCCTTTTTCCTTCTTTTCCAAGACCCATACCAGGCATATACCCCATGTTTTTCATCATTGCAATCACCTCATGGCTACAATATGGGAGCAAATCTGTAGTATACCTTTCATCCTTTAATCCATAGTCAGCCATGTTCACAAACTCAAAGCCACTCATTTGAAGCTCACTTCCTCCTTCTTCAAGTCCACAGACGAAAGCTAGGAATTTACCGTCACTAATCACTACAGCAATCCCTCATTTCCATGGGATCTTCATTTTTTGGTGTAGAGAAGAGGAAATAGCCCTAATGGGATGAAGCCATGCCTTTCCTAAGAGAAGGTTGTAGTTAGGAGTGATGTCCATCGCATGGAATTCACAATCGTCTCCAAAAGGCCAATCTTGCAAGGAGCTTTAAAAGTTCCCATAACCATTCTTAAAGTGTTGTTATATGCCCTAACAGTCAAAGGAGAAGGAATGATCATCTCCATATCTAGGCCAATGGTGAGAGCAGTCCTAAAAGGGCACACATTCAATGTAAATCCATTATCAATAAGCACTATTGGAACCTTGGCACCCATTCTAGTGTGAGTGGCTCCTTTAGGAGGCAATTCCTTGTCAAAAAAGGCGAGGGGATGAGATGGGGCTTCAACTTCCATAAGATATAGCACTTCTTACGGTGTAGTTTCTGTGCGTACTTCCTTTCCATTCAAAGCATCCAAGAGAGCACTATGGTGTTTGTGAGAAGCCATTAGCTAGCCTCATACAGATATATGAGCTTGAGTCTTCTTTATTTGAGTCAGAACTCTATCTTCTTCCTCTTTCTCATCTTTCCCTTTAGGCTCCGTGGGCTTGGACCCATCTCCTATGTCCCTACCACGATGATCCTTCTTCAAAAAGGATGGCTTATAGTGCTTCCCACTCCTAGTAATGTTTGCCACATTGTCCTCCATGACTTTTTTCTTTAATTTGGTTATCTCTTTGGGGAATATCCCCCACACAGCCACCGCATTTTTTAAAATCTCATCCTCGTCATCCCATATCCCTTGGAATTCCACCACATTAACTTCTAAGGTTTTTATCAACTTTGAGCAATCACATTCAATCTCATATATTTGCACCCAATTCTGATATAAAGGAAGAGCTCGGTGATAATCAGGCAAGGGGTTCTTCCTAATGTTAGGCTTGGTGATGATGTTGGGATTTGGGAGAGTTCCATTGTCTATGATGTCTTGTATTTCGTGTTTAAGGTAGAAACAATTGTCAATTTTATGGTCGAATTTTTGGTGGAAGTGGCAATATTCATTGAGGTTCCAAGTATGAGGTACGGGATTGGGCATAGGTGTGGGATCTAGAGGTTTGATAAATCCTTTGGAGGCCAAATTTTCATATGTTTGGGCGAGGGTCATTCCTAGGTCGGAAAATTCTCGGCGAGCTTTCTTTGTGAAGCTTGGGTAGGCTAAGGTTTATTAAGGTATAATGGCAATTACATTTACGAGATTTGGTCTTTAGAAGTAGTTACTCCTCCCACATATGTCCTCTTGATTGGAGGATTGCTCTCACCTTTCTCCAATTGCCCATTATTGATAGCATCTCCAATCCTAGTTCCACAATCACACAATTCCCCAAAAGAACAAATAGGCGATGACAAAAGCCTACTATTATAAGCCGAAAGCAAATTCTTGATAATCATGTTGATTTGGTCTTTATTATTTGGCCTATTAACCATCTTTGATGCCTTTCCTTTCCACCTTGTCATATATGTGGAGAATATCTCCCCCACTCCTTGCATAATGGTCTTCAAGTCCCTTAAAGTTACATCAATCATGGCATTGAAGATGAATTGATCCATAAACAACTTTGCTAGCTCATTCCACACCTTGGTCTTGTTTGGATCTAAGCTATAGTACCACCTTGATACACCTCCCGTGAGTGAAAGAGGGAATGCATGCAAAGTTTGCTTCTCATCCAACCCTTTCATTTCAGCAATGCTTAGGTACCTCCTAACATGTTACTTTGGATCTCCTGTTCCATCAATTTTTTCCGCATTAGAAATCTTGAATTTTGGAGGCAATGCAATGGGAGTTTTAAACTTATGCCTCCCATGTTATAAAGGATATCATCCATCCCTTGGGGCTTGCGAAAGGCTAGTTGCATCTTTTCTATATTTTCTTTCACGGCCACGGTATCCACAGTAAGCTTCTCAAATTGCTTGTTCCTTCTATAATTGGCCTTATCTCTTTCATCCCAACCTTCCCTATCTTCATCATCATGAATCTCCACATGTGGGGACTCCTCATCATGAATCTTCTAGTTTGACAAGGCGACTCCCCCATCTTTTTGAGAACATCACTTTGCTCTTCCACTACCTTAAATATCCTTTATGTGGTTTCGTAATTAATTGGAGCAACCATTGTTACTTAAGATGATTCTCCTTCTTGAAATAACTCTTCTTGATGTGTGTCCTCAATCTTGACCAAGTTTCTTCCGTGCTTTTCACGAACCCAAATTAGAGTGGGGATGTGTTTACATGATCTCAGTGGTAAAATGGTGCCTGAAAAGAAGTCCTATTTTATTAAGTCCATGTCCAAATTAAAAGGTTCTTTTTAACTTTTAGATGTTCTTAGAAAGTCTTTAAGTACATTTTAAAGAAGGCCCATTTACAAAATCACTCCCTTTCCTCTCATGAACTTTACCCCTTGTTTCATTTTGGTTTTAGTCCATTGACAATAATGCTCTCATCTTACTCTCGTGGGCTTTCATTAGAATTTACTTAGAGATTTTCAACCCTTTGTCTTAAATATGGGCTTACAATGTATTCATCACCTTTGGACTTTTTTTTTTTTCAATTTTATTATCATCATTTTTTTTTTTTTTTTGAAGTAGCCCTCTAGCTAGAATATATTGTAGCCTTCCTCTCAAAGTCCATGAATTTCTCATCATTTTGGGCCTAGGCATACAACAAAGAGTCCCAAGATTAGGGGATTTCATGTTGACTTGTAGGATGTTGGATGCTAAGTCCATAGCATACTCATTACCTTAAGCCCAAGGTTCTCTTTTTCAAAATGTCTTTTGATTTGGGCTTATGATAGCAATTAGGCTATGGTCTTATGAACCTTTCAAATTAAGAGATACTTTTGGATTTCGGGATAAGCCTCTTATGTGTGAGAACCTCTTTCTTTCATCCCAAATATCTTATGTGGCGTTTGGTACGTTGTAATGTTTTAGGATTCCTAAGAATGTTTGAAGATTCACATGTTTGGTTACAAATCACGCCAGGGAATCAGATGCCAGAGGAATCTGGATTCGCCTTTTAAACCCCCCTCAGTAGGAATGTGGATTCCCTTTAATATAGGTGGGTATCCAAATTCTCAAGTGATAGGCCAAGAATGTATTGACCCCTTATGATAAATTAACCAATTGATTTAGCCAAGTTAATTAGTTAATTCAATTTGCATCCAATATGCGTGGCAGCACAAACAAATCACCAAATAACTAAATGCAGCGGAAAACAAATTGACACAAAGATTTGTTTACGAATAGGGAAAACTTATACGACAAAAACCCCACCGGATGATTTTAAAGTCACCACTCCTGAAAATCCACTATTATCAAAACAAGCGGTTACAAGTAAAGGAATCCCTTATACCAACCTACAGTTGAACCCTTACCCCAATACCCAATTGGACTTGTTCTGTAGTGACAATCTCTCATTTTCAATTCACGACTCCTAGTACGTGACTAACCAATAGATGCACGGATCCCAGTACGCGACTTGATAAACTAGAGAAAGATGTTGGCTGCAAATTTCTTCAATTCATCTAGACGATGAAAATCATGAAACTCCTTGGTCACAAAACCCAATGGCGTACAAACGCAACAGCTTCTTCAAGAGAAAGATGAACTAGGGAAAATTTTGTCTCCGGTCACAATTTGCATGAACACAACTTTGCTTCACACTTGTGCAACTATGTAACCTTCGACGGCGCTTAAAATAATCCTTATATGTGTTTAGGCTATGAAAAAAGAAAGCCTAAACACATACTCACAAATTGGATGCAAAACAAAACTAAATATCTATTTTTCATAAATCTCAACAGATACCCTATCTATCAAGCTAGCTGTCGAGTTTCGGGCTTCAGCAGCTTTTTAAATCTCGATAGATGCTAGCTGTTGAGTTATCTGTCAAGCTTTAAAAACCAGCACTTTTTCACTTGTTTCTTGGACAAACTTGCATGACTTTAATACTTGAATCTTGAAACCTTATTTCTTGAAGCATTAAACATATCCTAGATCTACCCAATTACAAGTAAAATGCGTTTTGTCAAAGGATTAGCCAATTACATAAAAATATTGACATATGTTCCTAACATCAAATCACATATGTCCTAACACCAAGCTTAAAGAAAATTGTATTTTTTATAAATTGACAATTTTACATTTTTCCTTATCATTTAAACAATTAAGATAAAATATAAAAACAAACCATCAATATCTTTTCCTTTATCTTTATCTTTTCTCGCCAAAATGATATAAACAAAATAGACAACTCTGTTGATATATTCTTCAACAAAGTTTTACTTAGCTTTCACATGTGGAAAAAAAAAAGTTTGAAGGGGACCCTCTATTATTGCCAACTATTCACTTTTGCTGTTGTGTATGTGTTGCTCAACAAATTATTAATTATTTATATTTTGTTTTTCATTATTTATTTAGAGGAAGATTTTTTTTTTTAAAATGACTTGGTAGTTCACATTCAAATCTAAGGATAGAATGAGAAAAATAAATAATTCATTTATGATTCCTGGGAATAAACCAAACATTTTCATCTCACATCCCTAAGAATCTTAAGAGATTCTCAATAAAACCAAACATAGGAATAGCTACATTCCTAGGCATCCAGATTGCAAGGAATCACATTCCTAGGAATCTAGATGCTAGGAGTAATGAGGATTCCCCTGTACCAAACGCCACATTAGGGTATGCCATAACTTCTGGGTCATCCTTCAATTTTACATCTTTTATTTTTACTTGTCCTTTAGAATTAGGTGAACAAAAGATATATGGTTGAGCAAGCAAGAGATATAAAGGGTACCCTCCTTTTTGACAGGATCTAGGATCTCTCTAAATGTGGGTGGGCTCTTTAAAGCTAAAGGGACAAATCAGTAGGTCATTCACAACTAGGTGAGCCATGATTCCAATTGAGAGCCTAAGTGGACCTTTGTGGATTGGTGGCAAACTGCTAATGTACTCAAAGCCCATCATTGGCAATGACACACATTGTGAGTTGGTGGGATGAACTACGAAAGATTATGGCCCGAATGGAGCGTACTCATCTTCCCACTCATCACCAACCGAGGTAAAGAGACAAAAGAACCAAGTGAAGTGTGTGCAAACAAATATTCAACAAGCCTTTATTAAGATTAAGCAATAAGACACATTGGAATCAAACTCTCTATCTCTAGTGGAGTCGCCATTATGGGTGCGTTGGCCTTCGAGGAGTACACCTCGACTGAGTGGACCGGGGTAGAGAAAAGGAGTTGCCATCTAGTTTTTTGCTCTAGGAACTATGTATATAGCACCCTTACATGGAAGAACTGATCTTACTACCAGAGTATGGGTTCGAAGTTTAGGTACGATTTTGGAAAGGCGTTAGGCACCCAAAATCATCCAACCCATGGGTCGGCTTCCACTCATTGTGTCTTACATCTTAATCTCATTAAAGATATGTTCAATATTGCATCTTAAACTCACACACACACACACTAGCATACATCTAAGCATACAACATGGCATTTCATCCCAAACCTTAACATACATCTATCATGCTTCTCACACCAAACCTAGCATACATCTATCATACTTCTCACATCAAACCTAGCATACATCTATCCAAAACATCAAACAAACATCGCAGAAACCATAGGCATGGCAACAAGGTATTGACATCAAACTTAACCCAAACATCTAAGCATGGTATCCAAAAAATAACAAACATGTTCGTCATCCAAAAATGCATGTTCATATGAATGCATAACTTACCTCACTTACCTTACTACATCACAGCACCGATGGCATCAATGCAAGATCATATTAATGCATGTTCATGGTATCAGAGCAAGAAATAAAAAGGAAACCCTAATCTAACATGTTAAAGACAAGAAAAAAAAGAAAAAAAAACAGAGAGACAGAAACTCAAAAACCTAAAATAGGGACAAAGCAAAAGCATATCATATGAAAGAAACAAAGAAAAAGAAGCAGAAAACCTAAATTAGGGTTTCTGAGCACGAGTGTATGTGTGTGCATACATAGCAAGCTAGTTGTATACGTACACATACTTCGAATCTGCGTGCGCATGTAGAAAGCATGCATACACAGACACATTCAAAAACCCTAACCCAGGATAGAAACGCAAAAAAACAAAGCAAAGCTTTAAAACTGTAGATCTAACAACCTAGCATGCTTTAAAACATAAGAACTACATAAACCTAAACTAAACCAACATATTAACATATAAACAATGCAAGAAAACATATTAAAACATCATAAAAATAAGAAATGAAAATGAAAAGTTTAGAGCTCAATACCTTAAATAAGAAGTTTTTCAAGATTGATTTTGATCGCTCCCCTAGTCAGTCTATTCACAATCAAATACAAAAGTGATTAGTAATCTTAAACTCGAAAGATCAAGACCAGAAAAGGTCCCAATCAAAAGAAAATTGACTTAAGGATGTTTTGTGAAAAACACCCTCTTTGATTCATTATTTCTAGTGAATCTTAGGTTTTCCCTTAAGATTTTCTGTGTGTTTTAAAAAGGTACCATGGCTTTACATAGTTGAAAAATGGGGTTTTGGAACGGCTCCTAGACAATGTGGGATTCGTTCCAAACCTTAACATTAATGCAGAAAAAAAAAAATTTGTCTTTCATAGTTTCTGGAACCTTAGCTGTATGTGCAGGTCCGTGCCTGCATACGCATGCATCAAACCTACATACGCAGGTTAAAGGTTTCCTTGGCATTTATTTTCCAAAAATAAATTTATTTGCTCATAAAAAAGTTATATTTTCCATTTTAACATTTCTCAAGTCAATTTTCAATTTGATCGATCCCAAAACCAACCTTAGGCTTTGGAATTTCAGCATCATTAAGGAACATCGACTAAAGTCGTAAGGGGTACAAAATGCAATATCTACAAACCAACGGCACCTTGACATAAGTATCTCATTTAAGTATCACCATGTGCAGGAAAATGCAAGAGAAGAGAAAGGAAAGTGAAAAAGAAAGGATACATACTTCCGCAGAAATTGAGGGTATGAGATTAGTCTCGCTAAACTCGGCATAGTCAATGTCGTCCACAAGCCGCTCGGCATATGAAATGCCACTCCTCCATAACTGGTACTCAGTGTCAATCATAGAAAGTGGGGCAAACATGAACTGTGGGGAATCCAACAGAACTCATGGTGCATCTGCGCCCACCAACTGGCAACAGACCCTCTCAACTAGGTAGAGGACCCTCAAAACAACACCCTCCAAAGGCTGGGTGATCCCAAAAGTAATGAGGACAGCCACTTCCAAAGCAGGGTCCACAACAGGAGGCAGAAGGTTTTATAGAAAGAAAATGGAAATTGAGGAGTTAGAGACTAAAAAGAGTTGAAGAAGATGAAGAAGAATAAGAAGAAAAAGAAATGGTTGGTAAATGTTGGAGAAAAATGAAAAGGCGGGAAGGTTTGATGACTAAACTACATGTAGTTTAGGTCTCCCATAAAACTATGTGTAGTTTAGCAAAAAAAAAAAAAAAAAACTTTCAGAATATCCCTAGTGGAATACCAGAAGGTGGGAAATGCAAAGAAATACTCAAAAAGGCACCCAAAAATGACAAAAATGCCCTTAGTAAGATGGAAGACACAAGAACGCTCAAAGCATCCCTCAGTGGATCGAAAATCACTAAAGAAACTCCCTCGTTAGTTAAAACCATTAACCAAATCCCTAGTAAGTTACTGTTAGGACATATGTGATTCACATGTTAAGAACATATGTCATACTTATTTATGTAAATTGGCTAATCCTTTGACAAAACGCACTCTACTTGTAATTGGGTAGTTCTAGGTGTTTTTAATACTTCAAGAAACAAGGTTTCAAGATCAAGTGTTAAAGTCATCAAGTCTGTCCAAGAAAAATCAAGCTGAAGTGCATTTTCAATAAAGCTCGACACCTGCTCGATAGCTCCTCGACACCTGCTATCTGTCGAGATTTAAAAAATCAGGTTTTCTGATCTGATTTCTTGGGATCCGTGAATATGTTTTTGGGCCTTCTTTTCTTCTAACCCTAAACATATAAAAGGATTGTTTTAAGAGCCGTCAACATAGACACAAGTTGCAAAAGCATTGAGCAATCTTTGTTCAAGCAAATTGTGATCAAAGACGAAGTTCTTGACCTAGTTCATCTTCTCTGAAGAAGTTGCTGTGTATTTGCACCAAAGGGTTTTGTGGCCAAGCATCTTCCTGATCTTCATCGTGTAGGATGAACTGAAGAACTTTGCAACCAACCTCTCTTTCTAAGTTGGTGTTTGAAGTCGCGTACTGGGATCCGCGCATCTAATTAGTCACATACTTGGGAGCCATGCATCAAAAGGGGGAACTGTCACTACAGATCAAGTCCAATTGGGTATTGGGGTAAGGGTTCAACTATAGGTTAGTAAGGTACTTGGGATTCCTTTACTTGTAACCACTTGATTTGATAATAGTGGAGTTTCGGAAGTAGTGACCTGAAAATCACCCGGTGGGGTTTTTGTCATTAGGGTTTTCCCTATTCGTGAACAAATCACTGTGTCATTTAATTTCTACTGCATTTTTAGTTATTCGGTGATTTGTTTGTGCTGCCACGCAATTGCATGATAAATTGATTAATTAATAATTTGGCTAATTAATTAATTGGTTTAATCACAATGGGTCATTCAGTTTGTGGCCTATCAGTTACAAAATAAACAAGTTTCTCCCAAATATCATGGAGGACTCCCCCTCGGGTTCAAGATACAAGGACAACTCCCTCAAAGGTTGTAAAGAAAGGAATTTCCCCAAAGGGTTGAGGAAACTCCCTCGTGAGTAGAATCAACACAAGTTCCCCAGTGAGTCATGAAGGAGAAGAAGAAAAATTCTCCCTAAAGGACTAAACACCATCAGAGATTTCCTCGTAGGTCAAAATTGCCAAAAAGGCTCCCCCGTGGGCCACCAACACACTCCTCAACGAGTTATTCTCCCCAGTGGATCTTACACCAAGGACTTCTTCGTGAGTCAGAGCTACCGAGGCTACTTGTGCACATATCCTGAGGGAATTGAATATGCAAGCATAAGCCCTATACAAGTTAGAAAAGAAGAGTACAGAACTTGTGCACGTATACTGAGGGAAATGAATATGTAGGCACAATAGAAGAGATAGAGACAAAAATCACCTAAAGGCAAGAGCCTCAACAGGATAGAAGAGATAGAGTCAGAGACAACAGACAAGTATTACCTAGAGGCACAAGCCACCTGGTGAAGTTTGAGGCAAGAGGCCCAGATGGACACCACAAATATATATCCTTTTAAGCTTGTAAGAGCACCTTGTTTGTTTGGTTGATGGTTACGGACGTTGGCCATGTTTATTTTTCGTTTTTAGTGAATCTAGGATAGTGAATCACTCACCTTTTGCTTGCAATTGACAAAACAAGTTCTAAAATAGTGAACCTGTCGTTGCTTGTTTCCCGAGTAATAAAGGTGGGACTTTGGACATACGAATCCCACGCAACTCTGCAAAGTTGCACCTTGCCCCATGTATGCGTGTTGTTTTCTATCAGCCGTGTGCATGGGTTGGGCCCAAGCCATACGTCAAAACAAAATGTTTTATCTCTTATTCTTTTGATTCCGTTAGCAGAGCTCATAAATCAAAAGAGGGGAATCTTTAGACACTACATTTTGTATCCCTTACGACTCCCGCCCCCATTCCCCAATGATGTTGGAATTCTAAAGCCCAAAGTTGGTTTAGGGCTCGATCAGATTGAAATTGACATGAGGAATTTTTTTTTGGAAAAATATAACTCTTTTATGAACTAAATAAGCTATTTTTGGAAAAGAAAGACCACAGAAACCCTAAGGCATGCATACGCATACACGTGTATGCGCATACATGCTCAAGATTTGCATGCGCACGCTTTATGCATGCATACGCATGTTAGGGTTTTAGAAACTATAAAAAAAACAAGTTTTTCTGCATTAAAGTTTAGTTTTGGAACAAATTACACATCGTCTAGGAGTTGTTCCAAACTCCAATTTTTTTACTATAAAAAGCCATAAATAGTACATTTTCAAGACACACAGAAAATCCTAAGGAAAAACACAAAATTCACTAGAAATAGTGAATCAAAGAGGGAGTTTTTAACAAAATATCTTCAAGTCAATATATATATATATATATATTTTTTTTATCAAGGCCATTTCTGGCCTTGATTTTCGAGTTTCAACTTTACTAATCACTTTTTATTTGATTGTGAATAGATTGACTGAGGGGAACAGTCAAAACCAAGCTAATGAGATTTGTGTTCTGAGGTATGATGTTCTAGTTCCTTTTCATTTTCTTTTCTTTGTCTTGATCTTCTTTTCCTTGTTTTCTTTGTTTGTTTGTGTTATAACATGTTTGTTTACTTTAAGTTTACATAGTTTTGTTTGTTTTTAAGCATGTTAGGTTGTTAAATTTAGTTTCTGTTAGGTAAGTGAAAATCACTAAAAAAATCAATTGATTCTATTTTCTAAAGTAAGGAAAAAACTCCACTAAAAGAAATTGTCAAATTATACCCATCTTAAACCCAAAACAATAGATACATTGAAATTTTTTTTAAAGACTTGAAAGATTGTTTCTACCCTGAAATGCTCATTACGTTGACACTTAGATCATTGTAGAAAAGAGCAGTTCTTTTTTTTATACATAAGTATAGAAAAGAGCAGTTCTATTAAGAGAAGGATGACAAACGATCTGATGGTAGTAAAAATAAAAGGCGAAAAAGAAAAAGAAAAAAACCTTTCTATGAAAAAAAATAGGGAGGATTTTTATTTTATAAAAAGGGAGTATTTTACAGGCTCATAGTACCTTATCACCATTGCTAAAGCTTCAACCTTCATGAAATCTGTCAAATGTTGAGACTAATCTTCAGCAAAATCTTTTGAAAAAAAAAGGAGCACAGTAATGGCATGCTTTTGCAAGATTTTTTTTTTAAAAAAAAGAACAAACATAACATTTTTATTGTTTCTGTAAGTGAGATTGAGAAAAGGGAGAGAAACAGATTTGTGAGGAAGGGAAAAGACGTAGCCATGTAGGATTGGGAAAATAAAAGATGAGGCACTGGGAAAGGAAAAATAAATAAATAAATAATGTGTGGATGAGAACAAGTCAGGATAGAAGTAAAAAAATGGGGTAGTTACACTAAGGGTTCGTTTGGATACAGTTTATTGTTGCTGAAAGTTGTTAAAAGTTGCTGAAAATACTGTAGTAAAATAATTTTTAAATGTGTAAATAGTACAGCAGGACCCATTTTTAATGAAAAAATTGATAAAAAGTGAAATTTGTGAGTCTCATTTACTGTTCAGGAAACCTACAGAATTGAAAAGAGAGTTTAAAAGTTAAAAACAACTGCTACTGTTTATGTACAGTAACCGTTGTCTCCCAAAAAGCTGGTGCAGCAGCCGAAGAAAAAAAAAAAAAAAAAAAAAAAAAAGCCCAAAACGTAAACGCAAAAACACCATTTAATCCAATATCCAAACGCTCACTAAATCCACTTGCGATTTGACTCGAATTTTCATTTTCTACTCTAATTTGAAAAGTATTACTTTATCCACTTGAAATTTGCTTTGTTTGTCTTTCATAACTCACTTCTATTAAAAATAGGGACAAGTATGTATTTTTGCTCCTCTTTTATATCTCTCTCCTCCAACAAAAAAATATATTTAAAAAAACAAGAGAACAAGATCAAAAATCAACGGAAAACAAGAACACAAGATTTCAAACCCGTCTATATATTTCGAGTACTTTTCAAACCCAGGAATTCATATTTTAAGGACTCTTTTCAGTTGCATGAAAATATTTCTAAATTAAAATAATTTCAAACCCAGAACACAACTCCTACTCTGCATCTTTTTTGAAGCAATATTTGAGATTTCAATTCTATGTTCCCTACCCAATGCAACTACTGAAAAGAAAAAAAAGGCAAATCTCCCATAAATATTTGGAAGTTGAGAAAGAACATGAAAAGCCAAAAGAAAGAAATGAAAGAGAAGGAAGACGAAGAAAACGTACTAGGAACTGTTGAAGCATAAAGATTGAAGAGGAAAGGGAGATAAGATGATTCATAACAAACAAATATAAGTTAGAAAAAACTTTAAACTATGGTCCAGCCCTACAAGCAAAAGATAATTAAACAATCCAGAACACCCATCACCCAAGAAAAAAATCAAATTTTCAACTCAAACACTCTTTAGCAAAACCCAGCAATGTCGCTAATCTTGTTGAGTTGCTTACACAGGAACACCAAAATCACAAACAGCAAAACATTCACCAGCACAATCACCATTGAGAATATTTAGCCACGATTTGAAGATGAAGATGGGTACAAATATAGCATTTTTATAAGGACAAAGTTTTAGTTATAAAATTGGTTATAGTTTAAAGTTACAACCTTTCTCAATAAAATTAACATTTATACATATTTTGAAAATCTAACTTGTGAATTGCATGTTTTTTATATTATATATTTTGTGTCAATCGGACACTATTTATTGTATGATCTACAAGTTTATATTTTATGCATAATTTTAAATTACAAAAATTTGCAATTTGAACCATTTATAAATGACATAACTATTGATATTTAATTTTTTAGAAATTTTGTAAGTATAAAAAATATAAGATGAAGATGTCATCTAATAGTACATTTGTCAAATTTTATCTCCAATAAAAAAATATTAAGCAAGATTTTAACTTAAAATTACAACTAATTTTGTTACTAAATTTAATTTTTTTATAATAAAAAAATTCCATTTTTACATCAATTTCTCTGAGTTCCTCAATAACTGCCCTTACTGCCATTGCCCTTACTCTTGGTCTCTCTCTGTCCATCAGCTCCATCCAAAAACCCCAATTCCACCTTTGTCCCCACAATACAAAATCCCCCATTTCTTTGCCATCTCCTTCAATACAAGCAACAAATCCCACCGACTTCATTATCTCCATAAACAGAGACCTCAAACCTTATCTACCATAAGCCCCAAAATACAAAACCCATAACATAAAGTGATAAAACAAAAATGAAACACCTTTACCTTCAAAAGCCATCTCCATCAGATTCAGACCTGTTTTTGCTCTACACAGCAGCACCATCTTGGGAGTAGTGTTTACTGGCGTGTTAACGGTCCTCCTCTCTCTTTGTTTTCATTCTTCTTTTCGTTTCCCCGCTGACATCGAAAGTTCCTACCATTTTGTTTTAGTTTGGTTGATGATTGGGTTCTAGGAATTTGGTAGTTTTGGTTATGGTGACGAAATTGACGAGAAAATTGGAAGTTTAATTTTTTTTAAAACTATATTTGGAATATTTATGGTCTCATTGAAGTTCTTCTTCAAAACTTCTTACAAAAACCATTTTTGATCTGATTTTTTTTTTTTTTTTTTTAACGGCAAAAGTGATCAGTGGGTTATGGAAGACAAATGGAGCAAATTTTTAACGGGGAAAGTGACATTTTTCAAACAATGGTAAAAAATGTGAAAACGGATCAACTGGGTTTAGTGTAATTAAAAAAAAAAGAGCAAAGAGACAAGGATGAGAGAATTTAAAAACCATGGAGAAGGGGAAAAAATAGAAGAAAAAAAAAATGAAGGGAAAAACGGAATCGACTTGGGAAGTTTGAAAAGTATAAAGAATTTTAAACTTTTTTTTTTTACCGACTACTTCCCCCGCCCCCCAAACGTCTCTTCGGTCTTCAGTGTCTCCGATTAAAAAAAAAAAGAAAAAAGAAAAAAGAAAATAGGTTGAGTCATAATGAATTTTCTACATTATTTCCTTTACATTTTAAGAGCAATTATATCAGTGGGTCTAAAATAAATAAATGCAAAAATTTACATAGTATAGCATAAAAATCACACACATCCATCCTTCTATAGCTTTGTAAATATCCAACTTAGTTATTGTAATCGTGCATATATATATGGTTACTGTAACTTTTTATTTCATTATTTAAATATTTTTCTCTCTCCCTTCACACACGCTCTCTCTTCCCCTAATTCTCTCTCTTCAACCTAGAATCTCTATAACCGATCAATCCATCCACCCACCACTGCAACCCAACACCACCACCACCACCACCACCACCACATTACAATACATAACAATCTAACCACAAAATCAACCAAAAATCAAACAAACCCACACATGGACACACCAACAGAGACAAAGAGAGCATTGTTGCGAACTTGTGGCTGTGGGTCGGTGCTTGGAAGTCAACCGGAGCAAGTCTCAGTGCTTGTGGAGGAGATTGGTGTTTATAAGTTGACTAGAACGAATCTCTGTGCTTGTGGCGAAGAAGGTTGCTTATGGCCGCTTAAGGGTTTGAGTAGAGGGAGAGACATCTAACCTTGAGTGAGAAAGGAAGAGGCAATTTGACCAAGAGGGGGAGAGGGAGAGGCGATCTAGAGGAAATGAGGCTCTTAGAGCTCTCATACATGGAGGCGATGTGTTCAAGAATGGAGAGAAAGGGAGAGAGAGAGCATGTTCATATGGGTTAAAATGGAGTCGAGACAAATAATAATAAAAAAATGAGGAAAATGATTATTTAAATAAAATAGATAGTAGAATAAACAAATTGATGTGATAGTTTTGGATAAATGGCTGTGTAAAAAAGATAAAGTGGGTTCTTATGCTAAAATAGACAAGAAATTTTGCACAAACTGATGCAATTGCTCTAATATTTCAAAAATACTTATTTTACAAGTCCTACTCTCATTTTTAAATGAATAGTTGCAAGAGCCAATAGTAGATTTGTTAACAATTTCTTTAATTTTTTTTAAAACATTGTTCATATATATTGTAAGAACACAAATTAAGTCCTAAACCCAAAAGGTAAAAGGATTTAAACCCAAAGAGCCCAATACAATGAATTTGTAGAGAGTGGGTTGGAAAACTAGGTTTTAATGAGTTGGGTAACAATTATAATGGATGCGGATCACAACAAAATAAAGATAGACTGGTTTTATCTAAAGAAAATCGTTCTTTTTACACAATTTGAGGAGATCGGTTCTTGTATATATCTTTTGAATTTGATTACAAGTTCAGTTCTTAGTATTACAGTATTCTTCTTTCAATTCTCCAATCCTTTTTTCTTAGGGTCTTCTTTCCATTTCATATTATCTTCCTCTTTCATCTCTACCCTCCACGTGTAGATTAGATTGTTGGTCTTTATCCTTATCCCATCAACACCTTCTTGAAGTCTTTGGGGAGTAGCTGTAAGGCTGAAAATTACTGTTCATGTATCACTTCCTCATTAATGAAACCAGAGAGTTAGCTACAGAGCATTCAACGCGGTGGTGACAACTTTCTCTTAGATATTTCATAGCTCCCATGCTTCCATGACGTGCATCTTTATCAATAGAAACTCCTAGAATGTTGCTCTGGATGACAGACCACACTTTCTGACCATTGTTTTGCTTATCCAAGGAAGCATCCCTCCTCAGACCACCTTCTTGGACTATCATGTCCAAATCCATTCATTTATTCATTAATGTCGACCTCTATAACAATGTATACCATTCCTCGGACTATTAGGTGTCATCGGACCCGGCCCCTGGCCCAATATATACTACTTGGCCTATCATCCCTACGTATATAAACTTAGAAAAAGTTCAATTAGAATTTGAAATTAGAATTCAATTTTGTGCCATGAGTCTAAATTTATACGAGGACGACACTATAATTATCCACTTAAGTTTGTGTCATATGTCCACTTAAGTTTTTTAATCTTTGTACCAAGTGAGTTAATGAGTGCAAAATATTAAGAATCTAATATTAATGAACTATAAAATAAATAAATAAATAAACCAATCACATATACTCAATAAAAATCACCACACAACAAAGATCATCATACGTTCTATCTTATTAAAAATTAGAAAAAATGACCATAAGTAGTATTAAATTTAGTTAAGAATTTTAATATGTGATTAATTATGTTTATTTAAAAAATAATAATTTGACTAATTATTTATATTTTTATGATAAAAATTGTGTTTAATTTTAAATATATCTATATGTATGCACGTGTTACCTGCTTTTTTTTTATTTTTATAATTTGACTAAGTATTTATATTTTTATAGTAAAAATTGTGTTTAACTTTAAATGCATTCATGTGTTTGCATATAATTTTTAGATATTGGAAATAATTATTAACCTCATCTTTAGCATAAATTTTAGGTATAAAAGTTATTTTTGATAGCAGAAGTACCAAATTATTATTAGGACTTATTATTTTTGGTATTAATATATATATATATATATATATTTTTTTTTTTTCCTCTTAAATTGTAACTTTTATTTCCAAGTGATCCTAGTTTGCAAGGTGAAAATTTAAAACTTTTGTTCGAGTCTTCCGTACATCGCACGGGGGAATTATAAATAAGAAAAGAGTCGTTTTAGTTTTAGAGGAGAACAAAGAAAGGACGTTCCACAGAAACTGAGGCTGGGAATTCATAGTCGATTGAAATAGAGAGAGAGAATTGGAGAGATGAGCAGCACAGGTTCACAGGCACAGTCCCAGTCACAGTCACAGTCACAGTCACAGGGCTCGCACTCGCTGGCCTTCCGGGTGATGAGGTTATGCAAGCCCTCCTTCCACGTGGACCCTCCGCTCCGCCTTGACCTCTCCGATCTAATCGCCGGCGAGGACATCTTCGACGACCCTATCGCCGCCTCCAATCTAACTCCACTCCTTGACCGCCACGTGGCCAATCCCACCGACTCATCAGATCTCAGTTACCGCACCAGATTCCTCGTCCACGACTCCTCCGACCCCATGGGCCTCTCTTCCCTTCTCGTTCTCCCCCAGTCCTTTGGGTGGGTCTCTCTCTCTCTCTCTCTCTCTCTCTCTCTCTCTCAATTGGCTAATTGCGAATTTTTGGTTTTTGATTTTTGATTTTTGATTTGAAGAAATTTAATTTGAACAGGGCGATATACTTGGGAGAGACATTTTGTAGCTATATTAGCATTAACAACAGCTCCAACTTCGAAGTTAAGGATGTTATTATCAAGGTTTCTTTTTCCCATTTCAATAGATTATTCATTTTTAATAACTGCTTCTTCTACTTCTACTTCTACTTCTACTTCTAGTGGGTGGGTCAGTTATCCGTAGGTTTTACCGAGTCCAAAGGGCTCTTCTTTAGAAATGTTCCCGATATTTCAAAATTAATTAATTAATTGTTTGCAAGCTATTGAGCAGTGGTGTATCTATTTTGGTATCACTACAACTTAAAAAGAGTTGTTCAGTGATTGCACAATGTTGTTGATTTCAGGCTGAAATTCAAACGGAGAGGCAGAGGTTATTGCTTTTGGATACCTCAAAATCGCCTGTTGAATCGATACGTGCTGGAGGGCGTTATGATTTCATTGTTGAACATGATGTGAAGGAACTTGGACCTCACACGTAAATTATCATATCTCACCCTTTTTAGTATGTGTGTGTGTGTATATATATATATATATATGTTGATTCAGATTCTGGCACAATTTTATTTAGTTCTCTTAATTGATTTATGATATATGTTTGTCTCGCAATGTCTAGGCTGGTCTGCACTGCATTGTACAATGATGGTGAGGGTGAGCGTAAATATCTTCCACAGTTTTTTAAGTTCATGGTCGCCAATCCACTTTCAGTTAGGACAAAGGTATCATCCCCACGCCTTGTAAAGTCCAATAAAAATTGTTGGGTTTTTATATTGTTTTATCCATAGAGTGGGAAACCTCCAAATCCCAGGTGAAGAAATCTGAACATGAATGACACAATTTATAGGTGCAGATAAAATCTTTTCAATATGATAACAACTAGTAGTTAATACCAGGGGCATTGGTTGCTTCCTGGTATGTTATTTTGATTTTTTTGGCTGAGTTACATTATAATATTGTTTTGCAAATTTTAATATTTGCTAATTTCTCTTTTGCAGGTTCGAGTTGTCAAGGTATGTTGAGGTTTGACTGTATTCGTTCATTGTAAGTTTAAGAGATCTTCCTGCAAGTCTTATTAGATGTTGCAAAACTGACGTAGAATTGCTTTTTATATATATCCACTGTCATATACTATGTAGGTTAATTTATTTCCAAACCAATTGGGGTAAATGGCATCAGCTCAACCAAGTTACTGTTTGGTCACAGTAATCTTTTCACTTTTGTATGTTATTTTATTTTATTATTTTTAAAACGTATTTCTTTCTTTGATACTATTAAAGTGAGGTGGTCTCTTCTTCTTCTTCTTCTTCTTCCTCTTCCTCCTCCCTCTCTCTCTCTCTCTCTCTCTCTCTCTCTCTCTCTCTCATGTACAAAGCTATTTAAATGAATCAAGTGATGAGTGGAAGCTTTTGCAAATACTGTGTGTCTATGTCTGGTTCTGTAAATGCTGATCAAATGCACAGCACCATAAGGCCCCCTCCAAAATTTTTATAGATATCAGTAAAAAATTGCATACATTAAAAATCCATATTGGAAATGAGGTGATTAAATACATTGTATTACGCCTATGTTGGTACAAAGTACACAGTGTAGATGCTGCTTGAAACTAACCAGTTCTTCTCATTTCTGACTTTTTTATGGTGATATTGGAATTCTACTTTCTTCACTCCTTAAGTAATAATATCTCATCATATGACATTTTTTTTATGCCTTATCACAAGTTCTCAAGTTTATAAATAAAATTCATTTGGGTTTTTTCCTGGGTCTTTTTAGCCTCCCTATGATAGCACCATCTTCTATCTCAGGAAACTACATATTTGGAAGCTTGCATTGAAAATCATACAAAATCAAACCTTTTTATGGACCAAGTTGACTTTGAGCCCGCTCAGCATTGGAGTGCAGCAATATTACAAGCCAATGAGCACCATTCACACAGCAATTCCCAGACTAGGTGTGTGGCATATTTACTATTTCAGAGTTTCAACAATTGATATGCCTTGCTTAATTTTTGTAACAAATTTTTTGCCTTTCTTTTTTTTTCCTTGCCGCTGGGGGGGGGGGGGGGGGGGGTGTTTATGTAAGGTTTTTTTTTTTTTTTTTTTTTTAACTTATTTTATCACCTTCTATTTCTTACTTATTGATCATATGTTAATTTAAACTTCTAGGGATACATTTAAGCCACCAATCCTTATCAGATCTGGCGGAGGAATTCACAACTATCTTTATCAATTAAAATTGTCATCACATGGTTCTACACAAATGAAAGTTGAGGGAAGTAATATTCTTGGTAAACTTCAGATAACATGGCGTACAAATTTGGGTGAACCTGGTCGCCTACAGACACAGCAGATTCTGGGCACTGTAAGTGTTCATTCTTCAATATCTGTAAGCTTTTTAATTTATATGGATACATTCCCTGGAACATAGAACAGTAGGAATATCTTCCAATATTTGTGCCAATGAGCTCTAGCTCAAATGGCATCTCCTTCCCCTGCAAGAACAAGGTGCAGGCTCAATTTGTGGGTTCAGAGTCGAGACTCTCCAGGAGCTTGTGTAATTACCAATAAGAAAAATGTCTGCTATTTGTTCTTTTTTTTTTTTTTTTTTTCTGTGTCATTCCCTATTTCCAACTGTTCTTTCTATTTTAAAAGAAGTTACTCTTCAAATTTTTATTTGATTTTTTTTTTTTTTTCCTAATGGAAGTCTGATTAGGAATTTATGATTGAGTGCATGCTAATTTGTTACTTTGTTAGTTTCTTAGGCTGTTTCACTTATGTGTGGAGTGTTTCTTTTGTAGCCAATCACTCGCAGAGACATTGAGTTACATGTTTTGGAGGTTCCTTCTGTGATCAACTTGGAAAGATCCTTTTCGGTAATTATAGTCATTTGATGCCCTTTTTCTGTCTGTTATGAACTAGAGAAGTGCAGTTTAGCTGACAGGATTTTAAAAATATAACTAAGCCAATAGGAAATTTTCATTCATTGTAGTGTCCATTAGAACTGAATGTCCATCTTAAAGTTTGTCATTTTCCTTGTTCTTCAAATATTTGTCCTGAATATTTTGGTACCTGTTAAATAACTAAATTCTTAGGAAACTGAGCAATTAATTGCTTTCCCTACAGCTACACTTGAAACTTACAAACCAGACAGATAGAGAATTGGGGCCCTTTGAAGTTTCATTGTTGTACGATGGTTTGCATGAGGAGAAGGTTGTAATGATTAACGGTCTCCAAACCATGGTAATTCTTCCTTCTTTTTCCTTTTTTTTTTTTCAAAAAAAAAAGTAAAACCATGGTAACATGTCTAAACTGTTTAACATTATGTTTTTTAAAGGCATTTTACATTGAGCGGTGGTAGGCTCATTGCTCAATTAATGATTTACCATTCTGGATTTTCTCTCTATTGGGAGACACTCGTCATAGTACGCAAATGAGTAGGTACATAGTTGCTTATTTTGCTTACAAAGTCATTTCACTTTTTAAAATTGGGTACAGACCTGGCACCTGGAAGTTATTGTAGGCCTTGAAAATTTTTAGGTTTTGAACATTAATTGAGTAAATTACAGGGATTTCACTTGATGAAAAATTGTTCAAAAAGTCAGAGTCACACTAACTCTTGCATCTTCTTAAACCCTAATCCTTATTGTCTGTGGCACTGATTTTATGGATTTGATAAATGTTTTACAGGCTTTACCGCAGGTTGCAGCATTTAGTTTCACAGACTTCCATCTGGTAAGGAGAAATTGAGCCCCAACTTACTGCCACTTTAGTTTTGAAATACAGCTTCAACATATGCTTCAGTTTAAATTTGTGTCTACTTTCATTTAAATTTAGGAATCATTTTTTATTATTTGTTTAAAAATTAACTTATATTCAAGTGATAGCCCAATAGTAATGACATTTTATCTGGTGCTTAATGTCTGTAGTTCAAACCTCACCTCCCAGCTCCCTCTTCCCACTATTTACTTATCTTAAAAATAATAATGTCTTAATTTATAAAGCACCTACATAATAAAACTGTAATATTAGCCACGTCAATTGCGGAGGCTATCGGTTAATCAAAAGAAAAATACATGAGCCGCAACTTAATATTTACTTATATTTTAAAAAAATAATATCTAAATTTATAAAGTACCTATATAATAAAATTGTAATATTCTAGCCATATCAATAGCGGAGGCTATCAGTTAATTAAAAATAAAAATAAAAATCACATGACCCAAAACTTATTGCCACTTTAGTTTTGAAATACGGCTCCAACATGTGCCTCAGTTTAAATTTGTGTCTACCTTTATTTTTAATGTAAAATAGTTGTGTGCAGTTGTGTAAAATATCGTATGTGGAGCCATCTAGGCTTGTAGAGAGTAGAGATTAGAGATTTTTCAATTCACCTGACTTTTATTATATTTTGATCCTTCTAGTACTAACTACTAACCTATCAAATGGTCTATCAAGTTACCGTATTTAGCATAGACAACTATTTTGCTAGCTTCATTACTCCCTCTTCCTCGTATCAAGTAAAAACCTTTTTCAGTTTTCACAATGACTACTTGTCAAAACCCAAAAAAAAGAAAAACCACAATGACTGTGGACAAAGGCTTTTTCCAAAACCAAGTTGGAGGAATCTCTTTCAAACCATTAGGTGACAGTTCATTAGACTCCATGATTTTAATTACATGGCTAATAAATCATCTAAACAAGTCTTGACTATAAAATAGGTCATGTGATTAAGAATATACATGGATGTTCACTTGAGTCAAAGGGGATGGAGGAACGTTCCTCCAAGCCAATCTGGGAAAAGCAATTTATACAATGATTATTCAGTCCTAAACTTTTTTCCCCCTCTTCTTCATTGGCTCCCTATGGATCTGCTCCCAATCAGAGTTTACTTAACACTTGACAGGAATACAGAGGAATTAATAGTTTCTCATGCCATCATGCATGGTAGTAGGTGTCACAGTCCTGAGTCTCCTGACATTCTTTGAGGTTCACAAATGTAAATATACCTAAACTTTGGGCCATTTGGACCTGCAAACACTAAAAGTGGGCCCACAATAGTTGGAAGAGCTGTACAGCCCACATTGTACTTAACGGGGTATTTGTATGTCAAACAAAACATTGTTTTACTACAGTTTTAGCTGCATTTTTATTTTCTTTTTTTGGAAGAGAGCAGAGGGAGTAGATTACTGTTGCATGTGCCATCCGAGTTTTCTACCTTTACCATAATGAATTGGTAAGATGGCCAGGAGTTGATATGGCTTAACATTACATAACTGAATGGCCATTTCATGCCATTATTTTATCTCTCTGACAGTTAGGAAGGATGTTATCCTGAAAATACTTCTGCTACGTGGTTTATTTTATCTCTAGTATAATTCCTTAAATCTGTCTTTTCTAATTCAGGACCTCATTGCTACTAAACTTGGAATTCAGAGAATCACCGGCATTACAGTGTTTGACACAAGAGAGAAGAAATCTTATAACCCTTTGCCAGACTTGGAGGTTGGTCAACTATATTTTTGCTATTTTTCAAGTCAGTTTGGAGCTAGAATGCATGCTATTGTTACAAAAAGCCATTTTGGCCAAGGTTGATCTGGCAATAATGTCCATTGTTGGAGCGTAAACTGGTTGCTTAAATTACTCAAAACTGATTAATTCCAGGGAGTTCAGCTGGACTAAAAGCTTAAGCAGTTGGACTTCGCATCCTCTTTGAATTCTTTAATTTAGTGAATCTACTCGATTGTTGGTTTTGGTTCAAATATATATTCAACTGTGTTGCCGTCTGAACTGTTGAAATTCCATTCTGATCTGTAATTTGGACATGTTGCAGATTTTCGTGGATTTGGACTAATTTATTGGCCAGTTTTGCCTGATTTTTACGTCATCTTCTGGTGGGGATTAATCCATTTGACCAGATGAAGTGATGATTTGTATCATCTATGGGCTTCAAATAGATCAAGCAGGTCTTGACAAGCCAACCAAGTTTGTGAAGCTCAATTACTGTTGATGTCTACCCTTCTCAGGCTGGTATGACTTGCTGCCGTGCTTTCATATGAATCTTTCCATCCTCAGCAATGTGCTTTGTAGTTCAATTACTTTCAAAAAAAAAAAAAAAAAAACAAAGTTGTAAGATTGATAAGAAAAATAGAAATAGAATGTTTTCATATTTTCCAGTTGTGAAGAAGCAAAGAACTTTCTAAACTTATTTGTCAGGTGTATCAATTTTTTTTATAGATAATATAATTTTATTGAATAGAGACTACTTCATGCACAAATGACATGAAGGAGCCTAAAGAGACTACATATGTAATGATTTTATGAATAATTACTATCCATAAGATCCATTGCATAACACTACTCATATAAGGAACTTTTGAAGATTGCTAGCAATTGAGTCCTCGTGCATTCCTCATCTTCAAAAGTACATCGATTCCTTCCCCCCTCATGTAGTCCACACAAACATAATTGAACAAGACTCCATGTTTTTGAAGAATAATTAACTCCCTCATTTCTTCATCCCCATAATAGATCAAGGAACATAAATACATAACTCTGTTGTTCAAATGCCACGACACAATGTATTAAAAGTAGGGCTATCTAGGCCCCCTGACCCATCTGACTGAACTCAATTTGTCCGCTGCCTGATCTGACTACTCTGGCAGTCAATTGCGGGTTTTTGCCTTTAAAGACTGACATTGGTAGGATGAGTGGTGGGTCTCCAAGATCCAACTCAGCTCAATCTGACCATGAGTTTTCTAAAATTCTAATGAGATCTCACCAGATCTAGTGAGATTTCCATATTGCTTCTCTCTGTCATTACCTGTTTCACGCAAAACTGAAGAGCATCCAATCCAACCTCCCTAACTGGTCAACAGGAGGTTTGGTTCTCCACTACCTGACGAGATTAAGTTGGGTGCAAGTTAGACACAAACCCGACTCAAACCAACTTGTGGGCACCTCTAATTAAAAGATGGTACACAGCCTACTCACTCAAATGTCACACCACAGTGTATCCAATAAAATCTATTATTTATCAAAAACTTATTTGTGAAGTGAATAATATATTGATGAAGTAATGAAGTTGGAAAGGTTAGCTAACGATCTTTCTCAATGGTCATAATACTACTGTTGCATCATATAATCATGTCTGCAGTGAAGCTGTTCTTTTCTTGGCCTTTGACCAATCAGTTTAATTCATCTGATTACATTTAAAAGTTGGTAGTTGCGTAAATGAGTTCCTTGCCAGTCCTGAGTGCAAATGGGCTAATGGCAAGGAAATTTTCCCCTTAATTCCTGGGAGGAAGTTCCATGTCAATCATATTGCACTCTCAGTTATCCACACTCTCACTAAGTTCTAGTGCTTCTAAGTTATCCCTATGGAAGAGTTGATCCCGAGCCAACCAAATCGGCTAAGATATCCTTAATTTTATAACAAATAATTAAAGATGAGAGAGAACTTTTGGTCATCTAACGGGAAAAAATAAGCACTTGAAGAATTCACAAGAGATCAAGATGTCAAACTTTGGAAGTGCAAATTTGCATTACTTGGTGACACACTTCTTTTTTGGGGGGGGACAATAATATATGGACTAGCGAGCTTATAGCCTGATTGCCTTCAGTTCAAATCCTAACCCCTATATAAGACACTCCCTTTGGCGCTTGAATTTTGATCAGTCTCACAAGTCACAATTTGAAAGAGTTTATTTTCGGTTTGTGAAGTTTATTTACTTATGTTCGATTTTTTTTTTTTTTTTAGAATTTGTTTTTTCTAGCTACAATTTTTTGGAAAAGCATTCTAAAGACTCGAAAAGTGATCTCTCAAGGTGCAAAATGACGTGTGGGGAATGGGGGGGAATGGGTGTGATATTCAGATCTTTGAGAATAAATGGCTACTTGGAGAAGGTAGTGGCCGTTGCTATCCCCAAATCCTGGTATTTCAAACTTGGTCTCTGTTTCCCATCTAATCGATCCGTACTCAAAGTAGTGGGATTCGCACTTAATTGATTCCATTTTTTCTGCCTTTCGAAGCTCAACAGATTAAGGCTATTCCTCTATGCTCTTTCCCCCAAAAAGATTTTCTGTATTGGCCTCTAGATAGGCATGGTTGGCTATACAGTGAAATCGGGTTATAAGCTACTCTGTGAGGATGCCAGAAGTGATGCAGACACGGTGCCAAATTCTGAAGCAGTCCACTCTTTCTGGAAGGGTATCTGGAAAATGCATGTTCCAGGGAAGATCAAGCATTTTGAATGGAGATCAGCTTGCTCAAATGCTCTTCCTACAAAAATGAATCTAGTGAAGAGAAAAATTCTAAATGATGATATTTGCCAACTCTACCAAAAAACCCGAGTCTACCCTCCATGCCTTGCGGGAGGGTGAAACAATCCAGTCATTGTGGAACAAAAATTTTAGCTGGGTTGACAGGTCACAATCTGCTCGCGCTTCCTTAGGTGATTTAGTAACTTTGATCCGTATAAGACCACGTCTGTTTGACATTTTTGCTACTACTGCCTGGTCTCTATGGTGTAGGAGAAATAAGGTTCACCTCAATGAAGCTGCACAACCACTTGAAAGAATTGCTGAAGAAGGTTGCCAATATCTCAAAACCTACAGGAATGCACACTGGAGACCACCCAAGGGACCTCAACGTGCTAAAATAAAGTGGCATCCCCTACAAAACCAACTTTGATGGGGCTGTTTTTGAGGATTCTGGAGAAGCAGGTATTGGGGTGGTGGTTCAGAATTACAAGGGTGAGGTAATGGCTTCCCTATCCCAAATATTGCAAATCCAGCATCGGTAGAAACTGTGGAATTGTTAACTGCTAGGCGTGCTGTCATGTTTGTCCACGAAGTTGGTCTCATTGAATCCATTTTTGAAGGAGATTCTGAGTTGGTCATCAATTCTCTTCTAAACGGTGATATGTTGCACTCCTGCTTAGGTCACTTAGTAAAAGACATGATGTCCTACGTAAACCCCCTAAGGAGTTGGCCATTCTCTCATTCTATTAGGCTAGTCCTTCTTTTCCTTTTATAGTCTGGATGGAGTCCGTTCCTCGGATATTTTTCATGTTTTGTTAACTGATTTACCAGCACCTTAACAAAAGTTCAATAAAAATTTTCTCAAAAAAAAGTCATATATATAAGTTAAAGCATAGTATTTATTATTGTTACACTTCAGTTGAGCCACATCATTTCCTTGTCACAATATATATATATATATATATATATTTTTTTTTTTTGGGGTTTCCAAATCACACATTCTCTATAATCAATCATCTTTTCTCTCTCTCAACTCATTGTTTTCCCATCAAGCAAAAATTCATGTTTCTCTTATCAATGACTTTCCCATTGAATCCAAATCAATCAATATATATATATATATATATATATTGATGGAGACCAAGGCACCGCTTCGAAAGATCTCGTTCAAGTACCAATTGGGCCGGTTACGAGAGCACAAGCAAAGAAGTTCAAGGATGTACTCAACGGACTCATCCAAGAGTTATGGGCTCAAGCAAATTCGTGGAGGCCCATTGAGCATGATCCACGTGGGCAGCAAAGAATCGTCACCTTGATTCAAGTTCTAGAAGGATCCGGTCAAGGCTAAGAATTGGGAAGAAATATTTTGGGCTTATTCTAGAAGGATCGTGATGCACGATACAATTTACTATTTAATTATTGTAATTTATTATTTTTGGTATTTTTATGTAAAAAAACGTTATTTTAGGTTTAGGTGATTTATTTCCTTGTTTTTAGGTGCATTAAATGCTTTTTAGGTCAAATTTGATTCTTGATATGGTTAGGTATCAATTAAGAGTTTTTTTAGTATATATTTTCTTGTCTGTCAAGTTTTATGGAGCCCTTAAATAGGCTCCTAAGTCTGTAAACGTTTTTGGGATGACAATTTTTTTTTATATTCATAAAAACTTGTGAGGTTTATTCTCTTTGGTTCTTTGAAGAACTATTCGAACTTATCAGGATTTCCCGTGGCATTCATCTTGACTTATCAAACGGAGTTTCCACCACCGTTTGTGGCGTCTTCCTTATACCGAGGTTCTTGTTTGTCATAAACAACGGGTCGAGGTCTTCCATTCGAATCTGTCCATAGAACGATCTTGGGTCCCCTTTCGTTGTTGGGTCTCGTTATTCTTGACGAGGTTCACATCATATATATATATATATATATAAGAGAATGAGGTCCTGTTATGTGGCGCACTTTATGAAAATAATTGAAATACTCTTAAAGCCACATTATAGATAAGAACAAACTTAAAAATAGGGAACTTTTTATTTCTTTTAGTTCAATGTTTCAAGACTACTTTTTGTTTCCTTTTATTCAATATTTTAAGACTACTATTTGTTTCATTTGGTTCAATATAGGGGTGTCAATTTTTATCTATATCTATGAACCCACCCATTACCCACCTTATTTAAATAAATCTTAACTCAACCCATTTGAGTATTTGGATTAAATGGATAAAAACTCATTTGATTATTTAATTAAATAGGTCTAAATAGATAAATCCATCAATACCCACTAAATCTACACCTTATTTAAATAAATCTTAACTCAACCCATTTGAGTATTTGGATTAAATGGATAAAAACTCATTTGATTATTTAATTAAATAGGTCTAAATAGATAAATCCATCAATACCCACTAAATCTATCTAAAATTTAAAATTAAATAAACTCACTAATACCCTTCTAAAATCTAAAACTTAAATAGACAGTATAACCTCTAGATTTCTAAGCCCAAACCATCAGTCTCACTCTCCCTCATATTTTCTCAGTAGCCAAACACTTTCCCAAACATATTTCTAAACCCAAAACACTTTCCCTCATATATTCTTAGTAACCAAACAAAAAAAAAAAAAAAAAAAACCTTCGCATCTACTTGACAATATATAAATTTCAATGGCTCGTTTGGCTTCTCATTTTCGTCTCCCATTAAGTATATAAAAAGTAGTACTTCCAATTTGCTCACATTTTCAGAGACACACAAGTCCAGGTCAAGAGAGAAAAGTGAGTGTTTTTACTTGTTTTTTTAGAGAGAGAGAAAGAGAGAGAGAGAGAGCAATGTCTTCCTTCGATGCGTACGGCATCGATGGCGAGGAGGAGATTAACATGAACACATCGAAAAGTCATTTCATTGACGACGAAGATGAACAGAGCTTCACCGCCGCCGACAAAGGCTATGCTTCTTACTCTAGCTTCCCATCCGGAGGATTTCCAGTTGACGGTGACGTGGCCGTCGACCACGCCTCCGCATCACCTGAGATCTACGGATTCGATGATCCAAACCATGGCTACTCCCAATCTCCGTTCAACCCGATCCACGTGGATAATGGAAATGGGAACGAGAACGGTTAAGGTGGTTTCGGTGAAAACAGATTTCCTTTACTGCGATCCCCTTTACTCAATTCTTTTTTCTTTTTTTTTTTTAATTTCTGTTTCTATGTTTTTCTGGGCAGCCAAACAGATTTCTTCTGTGTTCTAAGTTAAAGATTTTGGGTGTTGATATATTGCTTTGTTGACTATATAAAAGTTGGTTAAAAAATTTAAAAAAAAAAAGGGGGTTTTAAGTGAATGATCTATTTTGCATTTGATAGAAGTGTGGAGAATGTTGGATTTGAGTTTCTAAAGGATTTATTCTGGGTTTCTGGTGAAATTTTTTAAAGTTATTTATTTATTTGGATAATATTTAGTTAAATGGGTGAGTTATTAATTAAATGAATTTGGTGGATAATGGATAATTAATTTATATATAAACGGGTTATAAATGGATAAATAGGCAATTATACATCCAACCTGTTTATGACCCAAACCATTTATGACCCAATCCGTCCATTTGCCACCCCTAAGTTCAATATTTCAAGACTTTTCCTCTCACACACACACACACACACAAAACTCTTTACATTTTCATTCACCTTTCGTTCCATTCCATGTCATATACCCTTCAACCAAAAATGAAGTTATTTGCTTTCAACCTTTAAACGACACCTACATAACTCTAAGTCTCCAACATTGTTGTACCATTTGACCCTAACCCGTATGACTAGGCTATGACTAAGGAAGGTGTTTTGCATTTTTTATTCAGTGACAGTAGCTTAGGATTTTGATGTTGAAGTCGAATGTTGTGGATTTTACAAAGGTTGTGATTCGCTTTGAGTCTTTGGGTGTTTGTGATTTTGGTTTAGGAAAGTTATAAATGTATTTTATTTTAAAATTAAAAAAACATTCTAATTGATTATTTATGAAGTTAGCTATATTTTATTTTGTTTTAGAACTCATAATTTGTAGGTTTATTCATAGTTTTTTTTACTACTGTTTTGGGCTGTATAAGTCATACTGATAAAAATAAAAATCAATGATGATTTCTAAGTGTTTTTCATTTTTTTTAAAAGGATACGAAACCCCAACTAAAAATAATTAAATTTTGATAAATTGATGTGTTTTTTAGCAAATTTCTCATTGTTTAATCACGTTCTCTTTAGGTTGATACTTATATATGACTTCCTCAATTACATTGAGATAATGAATTGGGTGTTTGAGATTGAGGTCTCCATATTTGGTTGTAAGAATATATAGAGTGGTTGAGGAAGTGTTTTGGAAGATTGCTCAACTTATGTAATTTTAAGATATAAAAGTATTTTATACTTTAAATTCTGATTTATAGATTTCAAAATCATTTAATCAGTTTAAAAAAATGAAAGCTACTTTTAACAATTAATATTATAATATGTCATAGTCTTTTAGTGTTATACAATTTTTTTAAAAATAAAATATGAATTAAGAAAATCAAGTTTTAAAGTATTCAACAATATTATGGCAAATATAAATCTTATATAATAAAATAAGTATTATAAGTCTTAATATACATAAGAATGACTTCAAATAAAATTGTAAAGTATTCGCGCATCGCGCGGGACATCATCTAGTTGCCTTAAATTTAGCAATCAATCCTCTCTCTCTCTCTCTCTCTCTCTCTCTCTCTCATCAAAACATTCAATTGTCTCTCTTTAGATTTAAAACCCACTAATTATATATATATATATATATATATAGATAGATAGATTTTGAATTGCTCTCTTTCCACCCCAAAAGTTACCAAATTACAACTAGAATTAGAAAGTCCCTTTGAAGTTAGTTTTTCCTTTTCTTCCCTTGAACTTATTTGCTTTTGTGCTGCCATTTTAATGGTTTGTGTTGGATTTTCTTTTGTGGGGTTGTAAATATTGTGTTTCTTTTTTCAATTTTCAATTTGTCAGTCTATTTCTTTGTATTCATGTTTACAATTTTTCTTTAGAAAACTGCATTTTAACCATTAAAATTATTTGTCTAAAGAATTGGAATGTGTTTTGTTGATATAATACATAGTCATTTGCCTCCCATTTAAAAAAAAATATTTTTTCTAAATGGTTTTGTTATTTTTTATATTAAATACTACATAAATTCTTGCTAATTGTCTTCTAATCTCATCCAAATCTACGCTAATTTCTAATTTCTTAGGATACCTTGGAAGAGGAAACAAAATATTATGATCGATAGGTATGGACCATATGGTGTTCATCTTTTTCTTTGTATATGATTTGTTTTTTCATTAGTTTTTTTGACAAATTATGGTGTAAATAACATTTGGTAAGTCAGACATACAAATTTATTTTTTTAAAGATCTAATCTCTAATTCTTACCATTTCTTTCTCAAAAAAAAATTCTTACAATTTATAATTATTAAGCAAACAACTCTAGGATGCATGCAATATTGCACCCATTTTATGACTATGGACATGCATGCAGTATTGCTTTATGCTTTCCATGGTAATACTAAAATCTATTACTTTGGAATTAAAAAAGTCTCTCAATTAAAGCATATATCTCGATGTTATCTCATTCTTGGGAAATCCTGCAAGACTGCAACCTAATTCAAACCATGCTAACAAAATATATATATATATATATATATATATAAACAAATATAATGATTTTGAACAATCCAACACAATTAATCATATTTCCTTAGTTAGCTTAAGCTTATCTCATTCTCAAGAAAAGAAAAAAAAAAAAAACCCTTAAACTTATCTCTTATTCTGAGTTCAATTTGGCTATAATATGTTGCACTTCAATCCATGATACTTCTTTAATATATAAAATTATGATAGAAATCACATAAAAATGTAATAGATAAATAAAACATGAAAGAAACTAGGCCTTTCTTTTGCACTTTTATAATAAAAATCCTTTAATGCATACTATAAATTCCACCATTATAGTAATTCTTATATAATATGTACTTTCAATATTTACTTTTAGCTCTTTTAAGTACTCCATCAATTTTTTTTTTTTCCTTTTTCACCTTTAAAGTGGGTATTATATTCCTCTTAAATTATTCATAAGAGGCAAATCACTTTTATCCGATGAGTTATATATATATATATATATCTCACCACATTAACCATGCAACTTACCAGTTACAAATACATTTTTCAATTACCAAAACATACAAGGTCTCTTTTTCTTCCCCAACCTTTCCTCTCTCTCAACCTTTCCCTTCTCTCAACATTTTTCAATTACCAAAACATACATTTTGATATCTCAATAATCATGATCTTCTATTTGTTTTAATATATGCTTCGCGATAAGCTTTTTACAAGTTTGAGAAGTTCTTGAAATAATTAGAATGGAGAAAGTTAATATAAGAAGATTGATAAGTATTGTCAAGATAATAGCAGCAGTCTTTCATGTTAGTAAAGCAATTTCAATAACATCACTCAAAGAACCAAAACTATTAAACACAGAATTACTACCATAATTTTTTTTTTCTTTAGGACAATAAATGATAAATGGTTGTTGGGTTGTCTATTTTTCTTTGTAAGTAGTTGTTTCTTGTCATTTTTGGTGATAATGCTGGTATTACTAATCAAATTCTCTTACAATATTTCACTTTTTGATCATTAAAATTTTGTTTACTTTCACATAGGTCACACTTTTTAGCAAGATATTACTACTCAAATTCTCTTATTAAAAAAAAAATCTCTTATATATATATATATGAGATGTGTTCAAGTTACACCTGGTATAACTCTACAAGAGTTACACATTTTTATAACCATTTATTTATATTAGATCTAATGGCTCAAAATCACTTCTTTCAACCTCATCTTGCATAATTAATAGTAGCATTTTTTTCTCTCTCTCCTTGTTTATTACATTTAAAGTCATCTAAAGGTTGAGAGGAAGAGGGAAAAAAAAAAACTGCAAATTCAATGCCACCCTCTTCAATGATGAATATAGAGCCAATTGCAATATTGTGGCATGAATGAGAAAGAGCTCAAGGAGGTAGACCTAATCGCAGTGGCCTTAAAGCAACTTTTATTCATTTTCTCTAAGATCCATTTTAAAGAGGTCAAAGATGTCTATGATTTAGGCATGGCTATGATTTTCCTCATTTTAACTTTCCAAAATTACTCATACGTACTCTCACCCTTTATTTACTAACTGCCACAATTAAAACTACTGGAAAATGCATTTTGCATGGAGTATTTTGATAGAGAAATTTGTCCTTTTTTATCTTCCACACTATTTTCTATCGATCACCATGGCCTTTCATATATTCTAATCCTAAATAATGAGGTTGTTGTCCCGTGTCCCATGTGTGCCTCTTATTTCTAAAATAATGCAAATAAAAAATCATTATAACAATTAATGTTGATCCATTACTGAGCTTCAATTTTCTGAATTTTGATCAAATTTTCATTCAGACTAGAACACCCTTATTTCATTGTTAAGTGACAAAGGACTCTAACCAGTAAAAAAATCTAACATTTTTGGCCTTAATCGATGTTAGACTTATATCTAAAGCTAAATTATACTTTTTAACCAACTAAATTTAATGTGTAGCTCCAATGAGTTGAATGAGTCAGTGGAGGAGGAGGTGAGCTCAAAGAGGCATAGAGAGAGAGAGAGAGAGAGAGAGAGAGAGAGAGAGAGAGAGTGGAGATTAATGAATTTTTTTAAAAATATATATAAAGGCATTAATGACTTTTAATGTTTTGACATCACTTATTTTTAGAAATTTGATAACATGGCAATTAGTTTGTTATTTACCATTAAATCTGATAGAAATCAACGGTTTCAAAAAGGTATAACTCTTGTGAAATTACATCAAGTATAACTTGAACTCATCTCTCTCTCTCTCTCTCTCTCTCTCTCTCTCTCTCTCTCTCTCTCTCTCTCTCTATATATATATATATATATATATATGTTCAAGTTACACCTGGTGTAATATTGTTTGCAATATTACACCAATCAAATTTTTTAATTGGATGTGAATTTTGACAAATCGACAGTTGGATTACATTATCTATATATATTCTCCATACTTGTGAAATTTCAAGGTGATCAAAGTTTAATAGTCATGTCATCTATCAATTGTATAAATTCAAATTTTTGTAATTTAAAATAATGCATAAAAAATGAGTTTATAGATTGAATAGTAAATAACATCCGATTGGTATGAAAATTGGCATACATGTATAGAACATATAAAACATGTAATCCAGTGGTGGAATTTTCAAAATATAAATTCATTAACAAGTTATTGGGTGGTATAACATTGCTTAGAGTTACACCAAGTGTAACTTGAACCCAACCCATATATATATATTCATCTACTTGGATGCTTATCTTGGCAATTCTACAATCAGCAATGCATTTCTCTTGCAGTATAATTTATAGTTTATTGCATTGATTGTGACACATGATAATTTATAATTCAAGATCTTTTTCTCTTCCTTTTTACTAGGACGTATTTAACAACTATTATCATATTGTACACCACAATATGAATTGGACGTACAATTAAAAATAAAAAATAAAAATTAGGCTTGATGCAGCACAAACAAGTTTGCTCTTCTTCAAAGTTTTTTTTTTTTTTTTTTTTTTTTTCTTCTACTATTTTCTTGGCTGATTTGCTAAAATTAAGAAATTGTGTTTGGTTTCATCTTGCTAGGTTTTTTTTTCATAATCATTAGTTTATATGCTGTTGTAGACACCCCATTTTACAACTTGCATTTAACCAACCGGTAGATCTTCAGATTTGTGATACAAAACGAATCTTAATGTTCTAACGATCATAATGGTATGTCATAGGTTTTGATCGGACCACCTGATCAAAAGTTATCATACAAAAAATTTTCAATGATCATAGTTCACCTACACGATGGGTCTGATCACGTCCTATTTTAAACACTTAATTTTGATTGGTTTTCACAAGAATTAATTTAAAATTAATTAAGTGTAATTTTTTATTGGATTTCATTTTTTTTAAAAAAATAATAATAATAATAAATTTTACAGCATCTTATCTGCTCTTTTAAAAATTTTTGGAGATATGATCCTTGAAAAATTCAAAAAAAGAAAAAAGAAAAAAGAAAAATGCTCAAAAAACGTCATTATCTTCAGCAGCAAATTGAATCGTATTTTTGGCCTAGAAAACATCGAAATTTGGTTTTCTCTATTTCTATAAAAGTTGTAGAGAATTAAATTTCCTTTCAAAAAACATTAATCTTGAATCAATTGTAATTTTGAGCAGAAAGTTATGGCCAAAATACGAAACAAGTACAGAAGATAACACAAATTCAGCATCATCTTCACTCATCTTTCAAAATTTCAAATGGGGATCAAACTCAAATTTGTTCAAGCTTGTCTAATAGGCTTATCCCTTCCTTTAGCTTCAGAAGAAAAGTTTTTTTTTTTTGAAAAATAAATAGGATAAGAAACAGATACATCCTGGGAAAATTTTCAAAAATGCTCAAAAAACGTTACTAGTTTCAGCAGCAATTTGAAACACATTTTTGACCTAGATAACGTTGAAATTTGGCTTTCTCTATTTCTGACAAAGTTGTAGATAATTGAATTTCCTTTCAAAAAAAATCCATCTTGAATCAATTGGAATTTTGAGAGGAAAGTTAGAGCCAAAATACGAAGCAGGTGCAGCATCATTTCAAAATTCGAATGGAGATCAACACCAAATCCGTTCCAGCTCATTTAAACAGGTTATCTCCCCCTTTAGCTTCAAAAGAAAGCTAATAACTTAGCTTTAAAGCTAAGCCATCACTTCCCCTATAAATAGAGAAGACCTCTTCCATTTTCTGGACCCCGAATTCCCTCTAGAGAGCTAGTGAGAAAGCAGAAAAGAAAAATTGTTGTGCAACCATTGTTCCTACTTTGGTTGTAGTTTAGTACTTCCTTGCTTTCTCCCTAGCCCTTTAAGTGATCACTCCCCCCTTTATTTTTTTAATTTATGTTCTATGTTGGTAAATTGTTAATTTTGTTCTTAACTTTCTACACAAGCTTGAATAAATGTTTAACAAGTCATTATTTGTTTCTTTTATGATATGCTTGGATGAACATGCCTATATGTCTTATTGTTATTCCTTTTACATGCTTAGATGAACACTTCTAGGCTAATACACAATTTTTCTCTTGAATGCTTAGATGAACACTTCTAGGCTAAAACACAACTTTCTCTTTAATACTTAGATGAACATGTCTAGATAATTGTTTTACTTTTTTAAAAATGTTTGAACGAACATGTCTAAGTATTTTGATTTTCTCTAGATAAACATATCTAGGGATTTTCCTTTACTTCTTTTCATAATTGCTTGGATGATCAAATATGCTTAAATGTTTTATTTTTATTTGTTTCTCTTTGCAATTATGTTGATGACAAATAACATGACAACTTCGTTTTTTTTTTCAGATGCTTAGATGAACATGTCTAGGTTAGGAATTCTTTGTTTACATTGATTTCTTGGATGAACATGCCATTACCTTAATGCTTTCTTTACATTAAAATTGTTATCTAACAAGTTTCACTTTTTATTTTTTTTTCATGTCTAATTTCTCTAACACATATTTATTTACAATTCCTACAAATTAACATGATTGTATGACATATTGTTTGTATTTGTTTGACATGACATGACATTGGCCACCTTAACCTAGGAGACCGGTTTTACCGGGCGAGATGGGTGCTTAATCCCTTCCCATCTCGTAAATTAGCCTCCGAACCAAGATCAAGGGTTCTAGACTATACTTTTGCACATGTAATTTTACATCTTTTAGAATGTAACTAGGAAATAAAGCAATGTAATTTACTTTTCTTAGATTGTATCTAGGACAAAAAGCATTGCAAATTTTTGTTACAAAATTTGATGTAAATTGCAATATACACTAATATAAAAGAATTTTTTTTTTTTTTTTTTATTGAAGGTTTTCTTATTTTTCCTTTTAAATTAAATAAGTGACGACTCCATGTAAAACCCTCGATCTAAGGGGGGAGTACATTTCACAGCTGTGAGTTGGTCAAAACTAAAGACCTAAGAGAGATAAAACAAGATACAGTTGTAGAGCTACTACATGAGTCTTTTTGAGAACAAGAGTATTAAATGTATAAATTTCTCAGTAGAAGTGTAGAACAACATAATGAGGTGATTCCATGGTATACAAAAACAAATATGGTCATGATAAACAATTACATCATGAATACGTTTGCTTTCCCCTACCTCTTTTATGTTAGTTATTGATTGACTAAGATCAACTACACATTTAGCTTCCTCAGTTTTTCAATTTTTTAAATTTTGTGAAAATGAAAAATAAAAATTAGTATATGTTCTGGGGAGAAAATTTTTTGTAATAGTTGATTCTCATATATGACTTTAGATATTATCAAAATATAAACTTTTATAACTTTGTTTAATAGTTCCTATGTGATAAAATGGAAACAAAGATTGAATAAATTGCTAATTAACTTCTCCAAAAATTTGAAATAATGTTGGCTTTCATATGAAATCATCAAGATTCATTTTCATATTCTAATAAAAATTATACATTCTCAATTTTTTTTATTGTGTTGGATTCTAATGCATGTTTCATTATATTATAACTGTATTACAAAATATCTTAGCATATATAATAATTGAAAGTAAAATGCAACATGTTTTCTTGCAAAAAAAAAATATATATAAATACAAAAAAGCAAGATATAGAGTATAGACTTCTTTACTTAGAGAATATATATTATATATTACAATGTAATCACATTATTGTGAAATAAGTTTGGAACTATTACTTATAAGTCTAAACTACTATTCTCACTTTTTTACTTAACAAAAAAAAAATGTTAAATTTTTCCGCACATTGCACGGGTATGTGAGACTGCTAATATGTGTATGAAACTCCTTCTTTTAGAAATTTGTACCTCAGTTCTTGCCCTCCACACCCCACAAGTACCCCACATCTCACAAATACCTATACTTGTGGAGTGACCATCGTGTCAAGAGTGCGCGATAGTCAAATAAACTCTGTTAAACGATCGGGTTACTAACCATGTGCTAATTATCCCTCTCTCTTCGAATAAGAGTTTTTTGGTGTGAGAAATGGTGGCTACCACGTGGTACTTATCTCTCTCTCTCTCTCTCTCTCTCTCTCTCTCTCTCTCTCTTTTTGAATAAGAGTTATTTGGTGTGAGAAACGGTGGCTAGTTCCAAGCTATGAAGCACCGACGCAGCAAAATGGGTGCCACACCAGTGTTCGACACGGCCCAACGCGGGGTGCGGTGGGTGACACAGCTGCCCGTGCGTCGGTGCCACGTCGGATTTTTTTTTTTTTTTTTTTTCGTTTCCGAATTCACGCCGATTCGGCTCTAATGTGAGCCGATTTGCAGCTAACTGGGCCAATTCGGGCTGAATTAGATCGTATCGGCCAAATATCGGTGTCTTTCGGCCAAAAAAAGGAAATCAGCCCAAAAAAAAAAAAAAACCCTTTCTTCTTCTTCTTCATTGCATCTTCGTCTTCTTCTTCCTTTTTTTTTCCACCAGAGCCCCAGCCTTCTATTCTGTTTCTTTTCTTTTTTTATAAGTTTTGTTAAATGCCTTTGTTAACAACTTAAAAGACTTTATTTTTGTTTTTTGTGCCTCTCTGACCAAACACATGAGCCACTAAGCCACATCTTCCCTTTTTTCTTTTTTCTTTTTTTCTTTTTTTAATGGGAAGCTACACCTATTTTACTACCTGCCACATGTATCCTCTTTTCTTTTTCTTTTTTTCTTTTTTTTTTTTTTGGGACTAACTAAATACGTGAGCCACTAAGCCACATCTCTTTTTTTTTAAATTTTTTTTTTATGGGAAGCCTCGTCTATTTTAATATCTCTGTCAATAATTCAAGTGTCAAACTTTTGTGTACTTATTACTAACTATTTATTATTATTATTATTATTATTATTATTATTATTATTATTATTATATGAGTTTCCTATTATTATTATATATAAAAAAAAAAGCATGCTTAACAATATATAAAATATATAAATAAAAATATTTTTAATAATTTTTTAATCACTGCATCCACGCTCTATTTTTTCAAAAATTGCCGAGTCCCGCGCCCACACCCGTGCTTCATAGGTTGCAAGCATGTTCTGCTAAAACTAAGGCAGCATTGTTGCATACTTTATCCACAACATCTAAAACTAGAAGCAGCAGTATGTTTTCACTTCATTGAAAAGACGATTGCAGTTGACGTTTTGGTAGGAATTTGTAAGAAAGTACAAGAGACGGAGAAATTTGCCAATCACTTAGCCCCATATAAACTAAAAAACATTTTATTCATATGCAAGGATTGCAAGTCAATTCAACTCAATAAGTGAGGCTAATGTACAACAAAAACCAGAAATAATCAACACCAAATCAAATGTTTGGGTGGATATAGGTTTCACACTATTGTGTTTATGAATCTGAGTCAGGAATTAATGTGAGCCCCATGTTGCCCAGTTGGCTTCACTTCCAACACGTGGCATGCTGTGGATCCTTGATTGGTTATCAACCTTAAAATTGGCCCCACACATGACCCCCTCGCTATCAATCCTAGGCATTGCCTTCATTTTCAATTTTGGATGCTCAAAGCTCATCAACCCATTCTGACTGTGGAACATGCTCCCTGCAATTGCATTCACCCAACCTTAGCTTTAGATTGCTTTCGATGCAATTATATAGTATTTATGCAATGAAATTCAAAGAGAAATCGATAGCCACACGATCATACTTTTAGGGTCTTAAAAAACTCTCGAGGCCATGGAAATTTTGAGATCAATTAGAATGTACCTATGAATATATTGAATGTGACAATAAACACCCTTTACATACCAGTAGGGAATGGTGCATATGATTTAGCACAGCTTGCTTTTATGACATCTAAGTTGTCAGAAATCACCACAGAACCATCAGCTGCAATACCCCAGAAGAGCCTAATTTCTTCATTTGCACCCTACACATTACAAATTAACAAAAACCATAAGCAAATGAATTCAGAACCAAAATTTTACATATGTTTCCTTTTAGAGTTTCTAGAAGATTTTTACCAGTGCAGCAAAGACTGTTCTGGCCTTGTTATCATAGACAACAAATCCAAAGCTTCCATCCAAATCTTTGAGGACTTGATCAGCAGGATATGGGCCCCTGTCACGGAGGGTCCTATATGCCTCAATCACAAACATGGCCTCATTTGTGCCCTTTGATAAGCCATACTGCCTGATGAGGCTGCTTAGATTGTTTAGGCTCCCCAGGAAAATGCAGTATATTTCATCTATACCACAGAACAACCTGCGATATTCAATTAATAAAATTATTATATCAATCACAAATAAAATCAATATGTATTATACAAATTTTTTTTTCCCCAAAAAAAGGCTTATCTAACAAATGGAGTCTGGTGGCTCAATGACACTGTTTGATTCTCACATAAATGAGAAGTTGAAGGTGGAAATAAAAAGACAAGCCCTTGAAGTCAATTGACCAAAACTGCATGACCCATTAACAGAAACACACATATCACAAATATGAGAGAGAGGGTACCTCTGATGAATGGAATATGTCTTCTCTGGTGGAATATATGCCAAAGACATTGCATCTCCAAAGCCGATTGAGAAGGCATTACTAGAATGAGAAATGAAGTGGTTCAAAATCTCTTTTGGAAGCTTAGGCTTCAAAGAAGAATTCAATGAGGCCGGGCTATTCAGCTCCTGAGGAGGTTGCACCAATTCTTTGTTGAATATTCCCAACATCTTTCTTACTATTTTTTTTTTTTCCTTTCCTGCTATGCTTTCAAAATATAATTCCCCGCAAAACACACAAAGAGATCTAAACCAAATATATAATATAATCAGCAAACAGACTTGGAAGTAGTAATAGATTAACAGAGATAGAGTAGTGATGAAGAAAACTTGGTCGTGCGTACACACTATATATAGTCAGAGAGACAGAGAGAGCGTGCGTGGCAACGTTATCCAAACCACGTAGATCAAGGCTGGGAAGATGCCAAACCTATAATAGTTTTTATTAATTAATTAATAAAAGTGATATTTTACTGTTCTTCACTATGTGTCATCTTAAATATTTACAAATAAGATCAAAATTTATTATGTTAAACAGTATTGTTGATTTTTTAAAATTAATTATTAACGTCCCATAAACCAATTACAATGCTGAGACATGTTTCCAAAATAATTTTTTTTGTTTTTTTGTTTTTAAATTACAAGAAAACATGTTAATTATTATTACGGTATGGAACAAGTTAACCGAAAAAGTAAGGACTAATTTTGACTGTTAATTTATTTTCCAAAGATATTACGCAGTACAATAGATAGATGATAAAATTAATTAGTTTTAAAGATAAGAGAAGAATCGTGAATTGCTCTAAAGATAAAAAGAACTTTTATCTTTCCCTAAAATTTAGAGGTAGATTTAGATTGATAGGGTTTGTTTAGGTTTGTATACTATCCTATCCATACTGGTCAGTGGTCATAGCCTAGGCCCTAGGAGATAGCAGTAGAATGAAAGAATCTAGTACTAGTTGCTAGGAATTTTGATTCTGATTTGTTTGTCTTAATGTTCTTTATCCAAAAGAAATAATTAAAAAGTGACAGTGATCCGAGTCAGCGAAATTATTTGGTGTCGGTGACTTCTCTCTCTCATCTCGTACTTATGACGTGTCCATGTGAATAAGTCAATCTTCTTTTATGTTTGAAATACTCCATGTGTTTTACCAAAAAAAAAAAAAAGAAATACTCCATGTGGATTAGAAAGTACCAAAGTGGATATGTCCATGTCAATTTGGCCAGTCCCAGGCAGTTGCGGAGCCTAGATTGCTTATTTGATCATGTCAATATTCTTCTTCTTTTTTACTATGGGCTTCTACGGTTTAAAAGTAGTGCTCTTACGATATGAATTTCATGGTATATCAATATCAATATCAATAAGACGTGTACATGTATATCTGATAATAAAAGTAATATTTTCATAAAAAAAAAAGATAATAAAAGTAATACGTGTGTATCAACGTATATATTGATACTTCCTTAGAGTATTCGTACCCATTATTCTATATTATTTTATTTTACCATCACAAAAAACTATTTTATCATTTAAACCATATTATTTTATAATACTTTTAGCATCTCAACTTTTATTTTATAATACAACACAATAAAATAATATATTCCAAAACTCAAATAAAAACAAAACAAAAACATTATTTTGGTCCCTACATTTTAAAGTCACAATCAATTTGGTCTTTGCATTTTGGTAGCCATCAATTTAATCCTTATTATTTTCAACTTGTAGTCAATTTAGTTTCTACCGTTAACTCATTAATGAAAAATGCCTACATGACAAACAGAATGTACAATTAGCACACTTGAATTTGACATATCTATCAATAATAAGAGAGCTGCTACGTCTACAATAATTTTACAATATTTTTACAACAAATCACAAGTTGTTAGTTATTATTGGTTCAAATTTGAAACTAATACTAAGATTATTTTTTTGCCCCAACAATAACAACCAGTAACAACCTGACACTTATGATTTGTTGTAAAAATGTTGTAGACATATCATTTCTCAATAATAATTATTTAATAGAGACTGAAAAATGCCGCATCATTTTTTTTTTTTTATAACCGTTTATTATTATTTTTAAACCTCAGCATTCAAATTGAAAAAAGAAAAAAGCAATTAAATCAGAGAAATATAACAAGAAAACACAATTTAAAAACATCAAGATTTTATTTTATTTTCTTACATTTCTTGGCAACCAAACATACAAAAACACAAACGTATGCAAATCCCAGATCAAACCCAAACTCAACTCTCTACATAAGTTCGAAAACAATGTTACTGAAACTGGTTCAGCAGGATAAAACCGAGTCAACTTACCAAAACGCAATTCTAGAGTGACAATAATCTATCTAATCTAGATTCTTGAAGTTACCGTGAAAACAAAACCCACATTTTTTTTTTTTAAAAGAGCCAAACTTTGAACAAAATAACAAACACCCATGAATCATTTACTTTAATAGAGTCAAGCTTAAGAAGCAATTCCATAGCTTTTTGAGAAAGAGCATCAACATCGAAGTGGGTCTCGCTAGAAATAAACGACTTGAGAGAGTTGAAAGTGGACTTGATAAGAGTGAGGCCTTTGAGGTTTCTAAGGGTTCTTGATCTGCGAACAAGGAACACACAGAAATGGGTTTGGATTATACACTTTTTAACAAATAGTCTACAATATTAATTTGAAACACTCTTTGGTCTAATTCCAAAGATGGCATCATCTATCGCTCTTAGAAGGACGCCACCCCAATCCCCTAGTCCAAGCTTCTCAACCCGATTCGCTTCCTCAAATCGGAAGGAAGACAACAATGCTTTGCACTTTGAGTCACGATGGGGGAGGTTGATTTTTCTGGGATCATGTTCATGGTTCACCAAATCTAGGTTCATGTTTCTTTTTTATCCTATAAAGAAATCGTTTTTTTTTCTTTTAAAATTCAAATTTTAGTTTTTAATTCAACGCTGATGTGCCATTTCAAATACAAATTAAATTTTTTTAATGTTATTTTATTAACCATGTAAGCATCAAGTGTGCTAGCTATACAAACCGTTTGCCATGTAAGATATTCGTTAGTAGATTAACAGTAAGAACCAAATTGATTGCAAGTTAAAAATGATAGGGACTAAATTGACTGTTACGAAAATGTATGGATCAAATTGATTGTGACCTTAAAATGTGGGGACCAAAATTGTGTTCTCGTCCAAAAAAAACCCAAAACCCAAATCACCTCTACAACCACCTGCGACCACCACCACCACGAAGAACATACCCAACATATGGCATATACCATTTCCAATGTGAATGCTCCTAGTTCAGGTTTCTAAACCATATTTCCTTAGGTCCTTTTAGATATACACAACTGTTAGTTTTTTTAAGACCTTCTCCTCTTTTTCCATGTGCGTATGTTAAAAATACTAAGTATTCTAAAAAAATAAAAAAATAAAAAAACTAAATTCAATTCGGTTGACAGCAAAACATGTGCAACAACCTTAGAAGTGACATTTTGCTGTATAGGTCTTGTTAATGGTTTTTTGTGCGTTAGAATTTTATAACGTAATCAAGTCATCTTTAGTTTAAAATCTATATTTTTATTAAGTGTGATCCTTTAGAAGCCTCCTTAAAAGTGTATAAGGGTGCTCGTTAAACAAAGCTTCTAATAAAATATGCAAAATAAAGATTCAAGTATTGTTTCAATAAAATAATCAAGCAAAAAAACTGATACAATTATTATACAGTATTTCCCTTACTTCTTGTTGACACTTGAGAGCCCTTATTAGCCAAAATGTCAGCACATTTATAGGTTCAAGTTACACCTAGTGTAACTCTAAAGAGTTACATCTTTTTTTAACCATTAGATTAAAAAAAAAACCCTCATTATTATAAATATTTTTAATAAAATCTCATTAATTACTCTCATTTATTACATGTCAAACCTAACTCAAAACCCAAAAAAAATACACGTCTGACTCTCTCTCTCTCTCACTCTACGTTTGGTGTGAGCCGTTTGTCTCTCTGTTAGTCTCTCTCTCTCTCTCTCTCTCTCTCTCTTTTTGGTACACTTTCTCTCTCTTTTCTAAACTTGCGTTTCTCTGGTACACGTCTGACTCTCTCTCTGTCTCTCTCTTTCTCTATTTTCTAAACCTGCATTTCTCTCTCTCTATCTCCTCCTCCATTGCTACTCCACCATTGTTCCACCTCCAAAGGTTGCCGGTAGAAGAAAAAAAAATCAAGCTGAACTATTTCTATTTGTGAGTACTCTATTTCTATTTTTCCTTTCTTTTCTGTTGTGAGTGCTCTGTTTTTTCTTTTCTTTTCTGGTCTGACTCTATGTGCTCTATGTAAATGCGCCATTGTTCCACCTCCACAGGTTGCTGGCAGAAAAAAAAAAAAAAAAAAAAAAAAAAAAAAAAAAAAAAAAAAAAAAAAAAAAAAAAACAAAGCTGAACTATTTCTATTTGTGAGTACTCTATTTCTATTTTTCCTTTCTTTTCTGTTGTGAGTGCTCTGTTTTTTTTTTTTTTTTTTCTTTTTTGGTCTGACTCTATGTGCTCTATGTGAATGCGTTTAGAAGTTCTAACTCTATGTGTTCTATGTGAAGCTGAACTGAATGGTCTTGAATGCATTCTATGCGTTCTATGTGAAGTCGAATTGTTTTGAGTGCTCTGTTTTTTTTTTTTTTTTTTCTCCTTTCTTTTCTGTTGGGAGTGCTTTGTTTCTGTTTCTTTTCTGGTTTGTGAGTGCTATGTTTCATTTGCAGGCAGCCTTTTGTCGATGTTGTTGTAACCAAGTGCAAGCACTATTTCTGTGATTATTGTGCATTAAAGGTATACCTTTTATTTCCATGAGCAAGTACTACTTCAGTCAACTGTTTGTGGATTTTTAGGATGGAAATTTTTTACATTCATTTATAGAAGAAAATCAGATCACACATTTAAAAAATTAACCCTTTTAAATTTTAAAAAAGAAGCTGGTAACTGAGTTATAGAAAATCATATCACACATTCATTTATAAAAGTAATTCTTATGGGACAAGCTAGAATTCTTATAGCCGTGCTAAGTTAGTAATTCCTACTTTCTGAATTAGCTTAATCCCCTCACCCCTCCTTTTTCCCTAATATTTTCTATTTATCCAAATATTTTAGATACTATTGATCAGATGTTCTTGGGTATTGGTGAATTGGACATTATGGTTGAAGTCTTATTTATTAGAGAATTGAGTTACGCTTGTTTTTTTTTTTTTTTTTTTCCTTTGTTGTTTCAATTTGGAGCCTAATATTGGTAAAATGTTTGCATATTTTTTATTTGTGTTCATTATTTGTATTGGTTCTTATAGTTACTAAATCGTAAATGGAACGTGAAGAGTTATATGATGCCCTAAACAATTTAGGACCATCAGAGCAAGAGTTACCGCTTGAAGATATTGGTGATTGTGAGTTGAAATTCAAGCCATATGTCGGAATGCAATTTGAGTCCCTTGATGATGTTGAAACTTTTTACAAAGAATTTGCCAAAAAAGAAGGTCTTGGAATCCGTATTCGTACGAGTAAAAAAACACCCAGAAGTGATACTGTAACAAGTCATATTTATGTATGTTGTAGTGAAGGGCAGCGCAAAACAAAAAATGCATTAGATAGTGGTATGTGCAGAGATGATGAAAACAAGGCCCGTAGAAGTTGCTCAAGTCTTAGAACTGGATGTGAAGCAATGCTTAAGGTCATGAAGAATAAGAAGTTGCAGAAATGGGTTGTAAAGGGATTTGACAACAACCACAATCATGGTATTATTAGTCCAAAAAGTGTGTCATACCTCTAATGCCACAAAAAAATGTCTACTGCTGCTAAGAGTCTAGTTGAAAATTTTGGTGAAGAAGGTCTTCCAACTGGAAAAGTTGCCATGATGTTCAATGTAGGTGACCAAACATTTACAAGTAGAGATTGCTGGAATCACTTGAGAGATGTTAGGGGAAAAAATCTAGATGATGGAGATGCCTCAGCTATCCTTAATTATTGCCAAAAACAACAAGCTCAAAACTCCAATTTCTTTTGTGCAATTCAATGTGATGATGTTGGCCATATGGTTAATTTTTTTTGGGTGGATGCGCGATCAAGAATGGCTTATCAATACTTTGGGGATGTAGTGACATTAGACACAACTTACAAAACAAACAAGTATGATATGCCATTTGCTCCTTTTATGGGCTTAAACCATCATTGTCAATCAATTTTATTTGGTTGTGCATTGTTGCAAGATGAGACAGAACAAACTTTTGTGTGGCAGTTTGAAATTTGGCTTCAAGCAATGTGGGGGAAGGAACCAAAATCTATTATTACGGATCAAGATTTAGCCATGGGTGCAGCTATTGCAAAGGTATTCCCAAGAACTCATCATCGTCTTTGTCTTTGGCATATTAAGAAGAAATTTCCAGAGAAACTTTCCCATATATATCATAAGAAGTCAATATTCAAACGTGAGTTGAAGAGATGCATACGTGAATCACCTAGTGTGGAAAAATTTGAGGAGGCTTGGAAGAGTCTAATATTGACTTATGGGTTGGAGAGAAATGAATGGCTTGAAGGATTATATAATATTCGAGAATCATGGATACCGGTTTACAATAGAAATACTTTCTTTGCAGGAATGAACACTACCTAAAGAAGTGAAAGCATCAATGTGTTCTTTGATTCCTTTGTTAACTCAAGAACTACATTAAAGGATTTTGTGGTTAAATTTGCAAAGGCGATGGATAGTCGTTATAAGAAAGAAAGGAAGGAAGACTTTGATTCAAGACATAAAACACCTTCTTTGGTAATTGGCTCAAAAATAGAGCATCAAGCTGCTTCTATATACACGAGAACCATATTTAGCAAGTTCTAAAAAGAATTGGTGAATAGTAATCACTTTACAAAGGAAAAGATTGAGAAAAATGGAACCTTTTTATAGGTACAAAGTAACAAGTTCCTTTGATCCAGATGATGCATTTATTGTGAGGCTGAACTTGGAATCAAAACTTTGTGAATGTGACTGCCAACTTTTTGAGTTTATGGGAATTGTTTGTAGGCACATGTTATTAATCTTCCAGGTTAAAAATATTTTTCAGATTCCTAGCCACTACATCCTACAACGTTGGACAAAAGAAGCAAATAAAGAACTCAAAAGTGTAGAATATGGATCAAGCTTTGAGGATGAGCATCATATGTCAAGAGCCTTACAAAGCATCCATGTTTGTCAACGTGTAAGTCAATTGTCTTACCTTGCTGAAAAATCTGAAGATATATATAAAATGATAATCTCAAACTTAGACCACACCCTTAAGAAAGCTTTTGGAATGGAAAATGAACTGCTTGAAGATAAGGAAGATGATGAAATGGATATGCATCACAAGAGTGGTGAATCAGTTAACATTGATGAAGTAGAAGACTACTCTGTCATTGTTCCTTTGAATATAAAAGATCCACATGTATCACAAACCAAAGGTCGAAAGAAAAGTATCGAGAAACAAGGGCCTAGTGGGAGAATTAAAGGTGGGCTTGAAATATCCTTAGCTCGTGCAACGACAAAAAGACGATCTTGTCAACTTTGTGGGGGTTATGGTCATAATCGTTGTACTTGTAAACAATATAATGGCGAAGGAAGTGATTACCAAGATGAAGAAAACATGACAGAGGTTGATGACAATGATATTGATGATTTAGCATAAAGTGAGTTTTTTCATTACATTTTTCGAGTCTTTTTTAAAATTTAAAAAAAAAAAATTTTGATTGTAATAATATATATATCTCATGTTTCAAATTTACTTATACCTTTTTTTGTCCTACTTTAGGTACATGTGGCTGAAGAGAATCACAAAATGAGCATTTCTTGGTGGAATTTATATATATATTGAGTCCAAGTAGCTAAAGGAACTATGTTTAAGGACCTATGTTGTTAATCATGATGAAATAGTTTTATTTGGTTTTTTGTTTTGTTTTTTTAAGGACCTATGTTGGAATACTGTTTTTGCTTCAATTTAATGTCATTAACAGTGTGTTTTTAACAACCTATGTTGAAATACTGTTATTTAAGGACATATGCCTCATTTTTTCAGATTTTCTACTGCTCACCTCTTGTTTTGAGGGGGTACCTACAGCTTTGTGTTTGCTTTTTTAATAGCAGTTTCTTATGGATGATTTATATTTGTTTGTGGTTCTAAATAACAGGTAGTATAGCTGCTTTAAGTTACTGCATTAGTGGTTCTGCACTGTTTACAGCACTATTCTATTTACTGCACTGTTTACTGCACTGCATTAGTATAGCTATTTGTTTACTGCACTGCACTATTGTTTGTGCACTGCATAAGTTACTGCATTAGTATAGTTGTTTGTTTACTGCACTGCACTATTGTTTGTGCACTTCATAAGTTACTGCATTAGTGGTTTTATTTACTGCATTGTGGTTTTATTTAAGGCACTTTACTGCACTTTAAGGCACTGAAATTTGATATGTGTTGTTAAGTGTAATGAAAACAATACAATCCCATTGTATAATTATTTAATATTTTAATTTTAGTTATTGATTAGTGTGATATTCATAAAGAGTCCATCGTCTACCATGCTCCAAATACCTCCAATGGAAAAGGCCACACTAAAAGCAATCCCCAACCAACCAAGGATCCAATTGAAATACCAATTGAAGCTGTATTTTGTAGGATTTTTTATGAGAACCCACATGAAGCAAGGGTAAGCAAATGTGTTAGAAACTGAAAGAATATGGACAGTCACCCAATGTGAGCATGTCCTTCTATTTGCCTCAAATTGTAACGTCTAGGAGTAATGATATTAGACCGTTACACTACCCCACTAAGTCCATTATCCCACTCAATATTAATGGAGTGGTATGTATATAAACACCAAGAATGGTATCCATTGCAATGTGGACGAATTCTGCATTTCTCATAGTGTTTATAGAGTGTTGTAAGGCTCTTAGTTTGTGGGTTATGTTTGCATCACTCTAGTAGTGTGCAACACCGTCGGAGGAACGTTTTTGATTCGTGGGTTGCTCAAACTAGAATTCAAAACGAGTTTGGACAGCTGATCTGTGTGGAGGCTGGCTCTAGACAACGTAGAACAATCTCAAAACTCCTGTGTGATCATCGGCTTAGGCCAAGAGAGGTATGCTGAAAAAACCGATTGTTTATATATCCGCTGCAATTCTCTATTTCTTACATTGGTATCAGAGCTTTTATAGGTTGTTCTCGATGTCATAAGCGTATATGATTAGCTCTTAATGCGTTTTATGCTTCTATGATATGCTATGAATTTCTATGCACCTCACATGGCCTTCAATGGCAAGTTTTGATTCTGAGTATTTCGTGCCTTGAAATTAATATATGTTGTTCATATTACATGTATTAATATCTACCTTAAGTTTTGTAGCAAATCTCTAAGTATGCCATGAGATATAGTTTAACAAAACTTAGAACGCCGAAACTTTAAGAACAAAACTGCTCTTATATGATTTCTGTTTACAAAATATGTTTTGATATTATGAATCTATATGTCATAAGCTTTAAATTGGTATATGGTTCATTAAAAATGGATTTGAAATGAAAAAGATATAAAATTTTGAGTTTCATGTCTGAAGCTTGGTTTTTGGCTGAAAGAAATTGAAAGAACAAGGTTGAAGACAACCTGTAGGTCACGTGGGCTAAGAGTGATAGTAAAAAAAAAGAAAAAAAAAAGGGCAGTCTGCACATCACGTGGGCTAGAGAGATAGCAAATTAAATAATAATAATAATAATAAAAAAGGGTCCCACAATATTTTACTACCTAAATTAATTTGTATTTGCTCAGATACTTTTAGCATAAACTGTACAGTGGGCCATGTTGACGCCTATAAAGCCTGTTTCACCGTTATTATAAATAATATATATATATATATATATATATATATATATATATGAAAGAAGAAGAAGATGGTGGGGCCATAAATTTTGTTGTGGCTTAAAAGTTTTTTGTTTGTTCTGGAGCCTGTACACGTGAATAGTATTTCTAGTTTAAATATCATGACTATTCATTATTCTTAGATTTAATGGGCTGTTACAATTTGTTAATGATGATGCAGCTCTTTATTGGTGGTGTATATATTTTTAAAAAATATTTAATGATATGGAATTGATTTATTTAAATTATTTAATTCCGTTATTATTTCTTAGTGAAATATGGTATTAAAAATATTAACACAACGTTAAATATTATATTTAACGCGACAAAGAAATAATTATTTCTTAGTGAAATAATGAAATGCCTATATGAATGGTTCTCATGAGTTTAAATTGTGATAGCTTGTTTGGCTTAATAGTTAATTGATAATATTGGTAAATTATTTTTAATACATATATTTTGTAAATATGTTTAGAATTGAAATATGGAATAGTGGGAGTATGGTTGAGTTGCATTATCTCCCACACATAATTTTGCACGAATAGATTAAAATTAAGCTTAGTAATAAACACTAGTGGCGCAAGAGATGATTAGGAAGCTTAGAAAATTTTCGATCTTGCGATGTGTGTTGATTATCTAAGTTTATTTTAGATTGAACGTCAAAATTTTTGAAATGTGTGTGTAATGTCCCATTTATGAAATTTTGTAGTGAAATGGCTTCTAAAGGTATAGTTGCTGATCTCAATAAAGGAGAGAAATTGGATGGTGAAAATTACAATATTTGGCACCGCAAAATCCAGTATGTGCTGAATGAGCAAGAAGTCCTAGAGACTCTAACTCATTCGTTGAGTAAACCCAATGAGGGAAGCACTGAGCAACACCAACGTGATCTTGCTGCCTATGAAAGTTGGCGCAAGAAGGATTTGTGTGCGCGCTTTACAATGCTGAGCAGCATGCACAATGACTTGATTGGTGAATTTGAGCAGTATACAACTGCACAAGACATGTAGAAAGCTCTAAAGCTAAGATATGGAGGGACATCAGCCACTAGACTGTGTGGCTTAACAATGAAATTTGATTCATATAAGATGCGCTCTGAACATACAATGAAGCAGTATCTTAGGGCGATGTCCTCCATGATTCGAGAGCTCAAATCTGCTGGAAACAATCTTACTGATGAACAACAAGTCCAGGCAGTGATTCGTTCACTACCAAGTTCATGGGAGACGATGTGTCAAAACTTGACACATAATGAGAACATCAAAACATTTGATGATGTGGCTCGTCACTTGGAACTTGAAGCTGAGCACCTTGAAGCAGCCAAGCCGATTAGTTTTGTGCACATGGCTGAGACTAGCTCGCGTAAGGCATCTAGGCCTAAACGCAAGCAACCTGATTACGCTCCTGGACAAGAGAGACCTAATGGGCCACCGCCTAAGAAGGCTAAGTTTGTCAAGCGCAATACTAGAGGAAAGCGCGCAAAAAAGGACAAGTCTAAGTTGACTTGTTATAATTGCGAAAAGAAAGGACATTTTGCTCATGAATGCACTGAGCCAAAAAAGGTAACAATTAATCCTATATCTCACCATGTTTTTGTAACTAGTCATGTCCTTGTTGCTAATTCTGCTCGTATGTGGACTGTAGACTCAACGGCAACAGAACATGTAGCGAGAGATAGAATGGGATTTGTGGAGTACCGTCGGATTCCTATTGGGTGTAGAGACATCAAGGTGGGAAACGGAGCTAGCGTGGAGGTACTTAGAGTTGGTACTTACAAGCTAGAATTGCGAGGTGGTCACACTCGATTGCTCCATGATGTGTTGCATGCTCCAGAGATCCGGAGGAACTTACTTTCCATAGTTACTTTGTTAAGACTTGGTTTTCGGTTTATTTTTTAGAATAATTATGTTTTATTGCATTTAGGAACAGTTTATTATGGTCGTGGTTTTATTTCAAATGGTTTTTTAATCTTGGATATTGAATATTATAATAATGATAGTTCAGTTTTTTTGACTTCATCTGATAATGCTTCTGATAATTCAATTATATGGCATGCTAGGCTTGGTCATATAGGGCAAGAGAGGATGACTAGGTTAGCTAGAGAAGGCCTTATGGGCAATCTCGCTAAGGTCACTTTGTCCACATGTGAACATTGTCTTGTGGGAAAGTCAAAAAGAAAACCATTTGGAAAAGCCACAAGGGCATCTTTTCCATTGCAACTAATCCACTCTGACATATGTGGTCCAATGAATGTGAGGGCAAGGCATGGAGGTTTCTACTTCATCACATTTATAGATGACTTTACACGTTACGGTCATGTCTATTTGATTTCTCATAAGTCTGAGGCTTTAGATTGCTTTAGATGATACATGATATTGGTTGAAAATCAATTAGACAAGAGCATTAAGGCTCTTAGAACTGATCGTGGGCATGAGTATCTATCTGAGTAATTTAAGGAGCTCTGTGATGAAAAGGGAATTGCAAGGCAGTTAATGATGCCTTATACACCGCAACAAAATGGTGTGGCGGAAAGGAGAAATCGAACACTGCTAGAGATGGTTAGGTCAATGATGGCGCAAGCTAACCTACCGATTTCGTATTGGGGGGATGCACTTTTGACTGCAGCCTATATACTTAACCGAGTGCCCTCTAAATCAGTATCTTCCACACCTTATGAACTATGGACCGACAAGAAACCTGACTTAAATAACTTGTGGCCTTGGGGTTCAATAGGTTATGTTCACAATACTTCTCATAGATATGGGAAGTTGGGGCCTAGAGGAAAGAAGTGTATCTTTCTAAGGTATTCTGAGCATTCCAAAGGCTATGTGTTGATAGGTGAACAACCCGATGGAAGTATAACTGAATTGGAGTCACGTGATGTTGATTTCATTGAAAGTGAATTCCCTAACATAGGTGAGGTTGAAAAGAACTTGACTCTTTATGAAATGATGGATCAAGAGGTAGGCGCCCCAAGTAGACTAGTAGAGGACAAGGAAGAAATTCCTAAAACTCCTAGAGACAGTGGGAGCGACTCACAACCTAGTGGGAGCACACCACTAGAAGCTGGTCCACAACAACCTCAGCCACGTAGAAGCAACCGTGGAAATATTCCTCGTCATCGTTTTGAGATTGAGGGGGAAGCTTTCATGATTGCTTCACAGGATGATGATGAGCCAAAAAATGTGCAAGAGGCTTTCTCATCTTCTGTTAGTGATGAGTGGATGAAAGCAATGAATGATGAAATGGAGTCTATGAGGACTAATCAGGTCTGGGATCTAGTAGACCTACCGTCAGGGCGTAAAGCAATTGGGAACAAATGGGTTCTTAAAGTCAAACACAAGGCGGATGGGTCAATAGAAAGGTATAAAGCTCAATTAGTGGCAAAAGGATACACTCAAAAGGAGGGTGTTGACTATGAGGAAACCTTTTCTCCAGTTGTGAGGTTTGCCTCTGTTCGACTCATTCTGGCCATTGTTGCAAACTTAAATTTGGAATTATACCAAATGGACGTTAAGACAGCTTTTCTCAATAGAGAACTAGATGAAGAAATCTATATGGATCAACCTATTGGCTTTGTGACCAAAGGTCAAGAGCACAAAGTGTGCAAACTTAAGCGATCCATATATGGTTTAAAGCAATCATCTAGACAATGGTATCTGAGATTTCATCGAGCTATTCTATCGAATGGGTTTACGATGATCGAAGAAGATCATTGTGTCTACGTAAAACGATCCAAGGCAAGTTTCATTATTTTGTCATTGTATGTCGATGACATATTATTGGCCGATAATGATATGGAGATGATGATCGCCACAAAAGGGTGGTTGTCCTCTAACTTTGAGATGAAGGACATGGGTGAGGCAGATTATATTCTAGGGGTTAAAATCCTTAGGGATCGCTCAAAGAAACTTTTAGGTTTATCACAACAAACCTACATTAAGAAAGTTCTTGAGCGATTCCAAATACATAATTGCAAACCCATAGATACTCCAGTTGCCAAAAATGAGAGCTTAAGCCTTGATATGTGTCCTAAGACTCAAGATGAAAAAGAAAAGATGACTCATGTTCCTTATGCTAATGCAGTTGGAAGCTTGATGTATGCAATGATGTGTACTTGACCCGATATATGTTATGCTATTGGATTAGTCAGCAGATTTCAATCTAATCCAGGACTTGCTCATTGGAAAGCTGTCAAGAGGATATTAAGATATCTTAAAGGGACAGTGGATTACATCCTTTGTTATCAGGGTTCAGATTTGCATACGATTGGCTATAGTGATGCTGATTGGGGTAGTGACCTAGATGAACGCAAATCTACATCTGGATATGCTTTCTTGCTAAATAATGGCGCCATCACTTGAAGTAGCAAGAAACAACCCTGTATAGCATTATCAACTATGGAAGCAGAGTATGTAGCATGTTCAGCAACTGTTCAGGAAGCAGTTTGGTTGAGGAGGTTCTTTCAGAATCTTGGGGTTGTCAAGGATGCCTCGGATCCCATTACGGTACATTGTGATAGCATGGCAGCACTTGCCTATGCTAAAGATTCTAAGTATCATGGTAGAACCAAACACATTGATATACGAGATCACTACATTTGAGACATGGTTGCTCACAATGAAGTGGTTCTAAAACACATTTCTACAAGCCTCATGATTGCTGATCCTCTTACAAAGCCTATAGGAAGGGATGCCTTTCAGGCTCATGTTAGGAGTTTAGGGCTACGTAGAATATGATAATATGTTGTTTTTAGTTACCATTTATTGTACTCTTTTGGGATATTTTGTTTTAAATATATATGATGTTATTCAGTTAATAATAATATATATGTTTACACACACATATACCATATGATGAGTTTTGTGGTATAAAAGGTATGTCGACAGGCTTAGGTCATCTCACTTGCACGAGTGATCGCCTCTGGTGCTTGAGTAGTGAGCAGAGATGAGACAATTGTGTCATTCAATGCTTATGTAGCATATATAGATAGTTAACACAAACAGATGTCGCCTTAGTTGGGACTAAGATGAGGTCTATAATATATTTATCTTGGTTAGACCGTACATGGATAGCCCATGATCCATGTAGCCTGTGGTTAGCCAAATGCGAGACCGTATTTGATGCCTAAGGTGGCAAGCGAATAAAGGACTCGAGTTAGGCGCTTGAGTAGTGTCTAAACTAAGATTTGTACGGTGTATTGAGTTAAGACATACGCTCTTACTTAAGAAAACTCCACCGTAGCATGTATTTCATACTACATGTGCTTGCTCGACCAAAAGTGGAGGTGAGAGAATAAATCCCTGCTTCTTCACCGTATGAGCCCCATGGATCTTTCATTAAGATCCTACTTGTGCCCTTATTACTTTTGACTATGCCTTGAAGCTGAGGTTTTAATGTCTGCTACTTTGGCATGTTACCTATGGCCATGTTTGATTCGGTCTAAAGGAACATTGCTGGGAAAGCGATTGGACCAAAGTTAAAGGACATGAGTGCAAAGGGAAGACTATTTTTGTAACACATCCTTATATTTGTTCTCACTGTCAACAGGTTATAGCACTTATGGTAGCGAAATAATCGTAAGTACATTTAGGAAGTCATGATGGATCAAGCATAAATCTAAGTATGAAACTCAAGAGGGATTAGAGATGCTTGATTCGATGTGTTAATATTTGTCTAGGGCATAATGAGACACTTTAGGGATGTTGCTATACTGGTCTTGGTATCAGATTTAGCATAGTGCTCCCAAATATGTTTTTCAAGTGTGCTCGGGGGTCGCACAACCTATTTGCCAGTATGAACGCACTAAGAAACACATTGAGAGATGGATAATAAGGCCATGCCCACAGTGGATGAGTGGGAGATGTTAGAAACTGAAAGAATATGGACAGTCACCCAATGTGAGCATGTCCCTCTATTTGCCTCAGATTGTAACATCTAGGAGTAATGATATTAGACCGTTACACTTCCCCACTAAGTCCACTATCCCACTCAATATTAATGGAGTGGTATGTATATAAACACCAAGAATGGTACCCATTGCAGTGTGGATGAATTCTGCATTTCTCATAGTGTTTATAGAGAGTTGTAAGGCTCTTAGGTTGTGGGTTATGTTTGCATCACTCTAGTAGTGTGCAACACCGTCGGAGGAACGTTTTTGGTTCGTGGGTTGCTCAAACTGGAATTCAAAACGTGTTTGGACAGCTAGTCTGTGTGGAGGCTGGCTCTAGACAACGTAGAACAATCTCAAAGCTCCTGTGCGATCATCGGCTTAGGCCAAGAGAGGTATGCCGAAAAAACCGATTGTTTATATATCCGCTGCAATTCTCTATTTCTTACAAAATGTGACTGGAAGAGTGAGTCCTCCTAACAAACCAGCAAGACTTGAGAGGAAAGCCTATGCCACCCTTATGAAAAAGTTGACAGGTCCATATCTTTTCAAATAGGCCTAAAGAGTTAAAAGAATTGATTCACGTAAAATGCACAAGTTCAATTTGCTTTCCTTAGCCAAATTTGACATGACTTCCAATAATTGAAGGGTCCCTTCATTATAACCATGTTAATCATGAAAAGATGTACCTATATCAATGGCACTGTGACTGTCATTTAGTATCCATCAATCCTAGGAATTCAATTGGGATGACTATAAAACCAAACCAAACCAGTAAATTTGATGCATTTAACTATAAACAAGTTTGCTTATACAAAACTTAGACATATAATTATAGATAGTTCAATAAATGTTGTAACCCCACGTTTGAACGAATGTAGACTAGTTCAAAAGTGAATTAATGAGGAACTAGTCTTTACAAATAATCAGATCATTACACGTGTATATAAATCATAGCTAACAATTAAAAACTAATCCTAAAACTATAGGTAGTATAGCTACTTTAAGTTACTGCACTGTTTGCTCTGTTTACTACACTTTTTACTGCACTGTCTGCACTGTTGTTTAGGTAGTCTTGGCTTGAATTCTTCCAATGCGCTATTATGGCATTTTGCCTCTCTGCCTGAGTCTTTGTCTTGATACACTCCAATACCAAGAGTAGAAAGCTTTTCCCTGTATGTACAAGACCTTGCGTAATTTGCACCTGTAAAAGAGGCAAAGGAAATCCATCATTTTCATAATACATATAAAAAAATACTCCATGAAATACTATCTAGAAAAGTTTAAGGAATTCAATAGAAGCATTGCACAGAATTGACTATTATTGTCATTGGAAGATTAGTTCCAGAACCATATATTTCTTTTATGCTAGAAAGAGTTGAGTTCTCCTCAACCCATTCAGGAACAATGTACCTAAGATTGTAGTGTGGGCAGGGCTCTTCATTTTACATTGCTCCATTGCTGAATATGTATGGTTGAGCACTAACCAAAAATACACTCTTGAATCCAATTCCTATAAAGTATAAAATAAGCTAATTAGAGCCACAACATCACATATCTTGCCCAACCAATAGCTTAAAGGAAAACTAAAAAAATCAGTTTTATCTAAATTCTAATAGGTTCATACTTCCAACAGCTTACTTGAGTATTATTATTAACGAGTAATCATCATTAAAATTGTGCATATAACCATAGTAAGGTTGGCATAGAAGTGATTTGAGTAGAAATGTAGTAAAATTGAAGCTAAGACATAAGAGAGGTTAACTACTACAAAATCAAATTCCAAGCAACATAAGAGAGGTTAACTAAGTGGCCCTCACGTCCAAGTGGCAATAACTGTAGATGGGTGAAAATACTACATCCATAAATATAAAGAACACTTTGAAATACAATAATAAACAGCCACCAATCACACATTTACCACCTCTTTAACATCAAAATAAGCCTAAAAAACAAACACAAAATCATCTAACCAAATGTTGTCCTCACCACATATATCTCAGATTCACTTTGCACATTGTAGTGCATGTATACGCAGGTGCCAAAATGATCATACCACTAATCTTGATCATATCTAAGCAAAAAATATAACTTCTAGCATGATCTAGAAATAGGCAAGTTTCATGAAAAGACCATACCCAAATTTTTTAAAATGGAAAAAAAAATTTCATTTGGGCATTTTATCAAACAGTTGGAGCACAAAAGGAATGAGCCGAAGTTGTGTAATCAATTGGCCATGAATTCCTAATTACCCAATACAAAAATCTCTCAAGATACACCATTTTATCAAAGACTTAACTGTAATTATCAAATAGATCAACATGATTATCAAAGGGAATCAAAGAAACGCAAATAATTAAAAAATCAAGAACACTTATGGCAAAACATTTTATTTTATAGGGCAAGAAAATCCTAGAATTTCATCTGGCCAAAAAGAAGGGGAAAGTGGACTCACCTCGTGTGTGGGTAGTGCCCAAGTCTCCATTGCTGCCGAGTGGGAAGTCGGAGATGATGACCCAACTTCGGCAGAAAAACATCTTGTTTGGCATTGGGGAAAAATGACCCACAACCCATCAAAGACAATTGTGAATTGTCTTTCAACAGTGTTCGGCTTGGTTTTTTATTTTCTTTCTTCTTTTTCTGCCGGCAACCTGTGGAGGTGGAAGTGGAGGAGCAATGGAGGAGGTGATAGAGAGAGAGAAATGCAGGTTTAGAAAAGAGAGAGAGAGTGTACCAAAAAAAAAAAAAAGACAGAGAGAGACTAACGGAGAGACAAACGGCTTTCAGCAAACGTAGAGTGAGAAAGAGAGTCAGACGTGTATTTTTTTTTTTGGGTTTTGAGTTAGGTTTAGCATCTAATAAATTAGAGTAATTAATGAGATTTTATTAAAAATATTTGTAATAATGAGAGTTTTTTTTTAACCGTTGGATCTACTTAAATCCAATGGTTAAAAAAAGGTGTAACTCTTTAGAGTTACACCAAATGTAACTTGAACCTATCTCATATAGATATATATATATATATATATTTATTTATTTATTTAATAGTTGCCTACCATTATCTTACTTGGAATCAAGTACAAGATTTAAGATCAAAGGTAGGGTGTGCAAAAAAATCATTTGGCCTGCCAACCCGCACGACCCAATTTGTGCGGGTCCAGTAAGTGAGATGTGTCGGGTTGAGATATTTCTCACCCGTCATAACCTAACCCGCTAGCTTATATTATATTGTAAAACTCTATATCACTTATTCATTCACTTTATTACTCTCATCTCTTTCTCTACCCTTTTATTTTTTTTATTTTCACCTTTCTCTTCTCTAATAAAATTCAATTGCTCTTTCTAAAATTTTGTTATTTGATCTTACTATATTTACAACTTTAATTTCATATTTTAGAATTTTTTTTTTTAGAGTGATAAAATTTCATTCACTCTAATAAAAAGTAATGTAATATTCATAATTATTATTGTGGGTGAGAAAGCCCAACGCCATATGTTGGGCCTGGGGCCCAATTTAAGTATCACTTCCTATCCGAAGAGGTTAAAGGGATCGGCACTTAGCCATCCTGGTAAAAATGCAATCAAGAAGGGATGAATGTTGCATCCGAAGACAACCTGGCTGGTCCGAAGAGGTTCCACTCATCGGATCTCCGGAAAACTTGATCAAGTAGATATACTGAAGATTCCTCAGTAAGGAGTAAACTCTGGGCATGTCTAAGTATGAGAAGATCATGAAATATCTTAAAAATAAAGCTGCTACCACCGCATTTAATGCACTGCAGCAACTTTCCTGGCCGCATTTATGTGGAGAAGACACCTGAACAATGCAACCTCAACCACTACCACTCACTGCAGGCTAAAGCAAACTTCTGATGTGACTAGTACTCAAGTAGACGCTTAGATGAAGAACAAGTGTACGGTAAAAATGAGGTGGAAGGTGTATATATAAAGGAAATAGGTCTCACAGAAGAGGGAGGAAAAAACTTTAGTCATTTAAGTCTGTAAACTTTTAATCTCTTCGGATTCAAGAAGATCCCTACTGAATGCTAGTCTGAACACCATTTTGTTCCTTGTTTTGTCTGTTTGAACCGCTGTGGAATCCATTTTTAGCCCAGTTGTTCAACCCACTCTCTACAAATTTATTGTTAAGGGTTTCATTGGGCTGAGTCTACAAAGTCCGTACTTAGCCCAACAAAAATCGACCCTACAATTATTAATAAAAATTATAACTCTATTTCTTTTTTTATTTAAGGAGGCAAACAATTATTCAATTTATTTGAAATAAATTTAGTCAAATTGAATTTGACAACCCTCCCAACTTACTTAACCCGTTAGGTTGAAACCACTAAGATTTTCAACTGATCAATCGAATTTAGAGATTGGTGGGTTCATGGTGGATTGGAATTTTCCCAACCTGCCACTAACGGGTTGGTTAAAAATATTGGCCTCTACCCACTCAACCCAACCTGTACACACCCCTAATCATCTCTTCTTCTTTTTTTCCCTATACTTGGTTGCATCCTTATAAAGGAGATAGAGTTTTTTTTCAATAATTTCAATATTGTTTCTTAACTTTCTTTATTTAGCATGACATGAGATAGAGTTGTTTTCTAGAATTTTGTTTTTTATATACAGGTGTAAATGCACTTTTAGTCCCTACATTTTGACCCGATTTCTATTTTGGTTCCTACATTTTATTTTTACCACTTTTAGTCCCTAAACCAATTAACGCGTGACATTTAAGTCCTTACCGTCACCCAACTAACAGAAAATGCTAACGTGGCTGACGGCACAATAAAATAATAATTAAAAAATCTATTTTAGCATTAAAAAATTGCCACGTCAAAATTTAAATTAAAAAAAATTAATTTATTAATTTTAACTAAATGAAAAAAAAATTAAAAACAAAAAATCAACCCCAATACAGATCAATACACCCAACCCTATCTCAACGGTGCTTGTGGTTTCTTTTTCTTTTTTGTTTTCTTCTTTCTTTTTCTTTTTCTTCCCTAGAGCGGTCTCTCTCTCAGTTTCTCCGCCTCCATTCTTTCCTTTTCTTCTTTCTTTCTTCTTCTTTTCTTTCTCCCTCTATCTTGGTGCTTAGCCTTCTTGAACTCTCTTTATCTCTTGATTTTGCTCAAACCCAAACCCAAACCCATATGCCTCAAGCTCCTCTCTCAAATCAAAGGGTCTCTCTCTTTGGCATTTTTTTTGTGGGTTTCTGCGCATATGGTGTTGCCGACTTGCCGTGGTGAGGTGGAGGGCGTGGGTTTGTGGGGATCAGCGTGGTGGGGGTCTGAGTTTGTGGATCGGCGTGGTGGAAGGTGTGGGTTTATGGTGATCAGCTTCTGTGGTGGAGTTTTAGTGATTGTTTAGTGGCTAGATCGGTAATGGTTGGTGGCTGGATTGAAGTTTGGTGGTGGGTTTCGGTGATGGCATCGATCGGAGTTTGGTGGTGGGATTCATTCACAAATTGGAGTTTGGTGATGGGTTTCGTTCTCAGATCGAAGAGGAATGGCACCTGAACTAGCTGAGTTTTTTTTTTTTTTTTCTTAATCAGATTTGGGTAGGGTAGTTTGCTCCGATGGGTTTGTGCGGGTAGTGGATGGGTTTATTGTTTTGGATTTGTGGTGGATAGTTAATGGTTTTGTGGCAGATTCCGGTGGATTTGTGGTTGTGATTTGAGGGCAGTCACAGGTCAGGAAAGAAAATTTTGTGTTTAGGTTTATGTTCTTGAGTTCTTTGATCTGGGTTGGATCTGGGTTGGAGTTCTTGTTTTCATCATGTTCTTCCTAAGTTTTTTTTTTTTTTTTTTTTCATTTAGTTAAAATTAATAAATTAATTTTTTTTAATTTAAATTCTGACGAGGCAATTTTTTAATGCTAAAATAGATTTTTTTAATTATTATTTTACTGTGCCGTTAGTCACGTCAGCATTTTCTGTTAGTTGGGTGACGGTAAGGACTTAAATCTCATGCGTTAATTGGTTTAGGGACTAAAAGTGGTAAAAATAAAATGTAGGGACCAAAATAGAAATCGGGTCAAAATGTAGGGACCAAAAGTGCATTTATGCCTTATATACAAGATAGAAATTCTACTCTAATCTAATCTAATTGTATGTGTGTGTGAAACTCCCTCCTAAAAACTTGAACCCCGGTCCTTACCCCACCCCCCCAACCCACTAGAATTTTGTACTTGTAGAGTGAGCATCACGTCAAACATTTTAAAGGAAAACAATCTTTTAAAAATAAGTTATATTTTTAATAGGATTTTTTGTTTACGAAAAATAGTTTTCCTTTGACATATTTATTCTGATACTACCAAATACAGGAAAATGTAAAAAAATAAAATAAAATAAAAAATAAAAACTAAAAACTAAAAACTATCTACACAAAAGATTTTCTATCGAAACAAATGAAACATAATATTCTCTTAATCCCCTAAGGACCTATAATTCTGTAATAACATTATTAGTCCACCATATTTTGAGAGGAAATTTTAGAAACCATGTACCATTTTGTTCCTAATGAGACCACCCGCACCAATAGGTCCCAAATTGTCCATCGAGAAACCATCCTTGTTTAATTTACTTGTTTTGGACAGAGGGGAATAGTGTTTGATGAGGTAAAATATCAGTAGGCTATATGCTTTAAACACAATTGTGAATCAACGATCTAAAAAGAGAAAAAGGGACTATCGGAGTGCAGTGGTGTGGTGTTGGCCAAGGACCCTCCAACAGTTAAGTCAGTGTTTCTCTCAAGAACTCAAGCATAAAAAGTGGAAGACCAGTTGTGCATACCTTTGCTTTGTGAGGTATGGTCTTTTACATAGAGAACTTGGAGTAGGTCTACTTGTTAGGTGCTACTACCATTATAGGAGATGTGTGGACTTAGTGGACAAAGTGGAGCAAATTTTGGAGAATTCACCCCATGTCTCGGAATAGTTAATCATGGTGTAACTAACTTTTTAGTTGATGGGACTGCTCAAAATTTGCTAAGTGTTTATCTTTCTTCAATGAACTCTTTCCTTAGACGATTTTGTTTTCCTTTAGGCGAGCTTATCTTGTCTCTTGGATCCTTCTTCTTTATTCTCTCTTGGACGACTCCTATGGACGATGCGTACGCACCCCTAAACCCAGATTTGACAAAAATCTTGTTTTCATTGTTTTAATCATTTTTCACATGTTGTTTGATTATGTTTGGCTTTTCTTAGTTAATTAATTGTGTTTAATTATTTTCCATGTTTGTTTTAGAATTTTTCCATGTTTGGTTTATTTGTGATTTTTTTTCCTTTTGTGTTTATTTAATTGTTATCTTTTCCTTTTTAGTATATGGTTGATTGTGGTTTTAATGAATTTCCTTTTCAGTTATTGTGTGATCTTTAACATGTTGCGTGTGTACTTTTAATTAAGTGCATGATGTATGTTTAGGTTAAGGATTATGGATTTCTTAATAACTTCTTTATTTAAACATGATCAAGCAACACATAATGGAGGCCAGTCCACAAGTCAGGCGGTTCTTGGGTGCCTAACACCTTCCTATGCCGTACCCAAACTCCGGACCCATAATCTGGTATGCAAAACCATACATGTAAGTAAGTGGCCCAAAAGGTCCAATTTGGTTCCTAGACCTAAACCAAGTGGCGATTCACCCTCCACCTAGTCCACTCTAGGCCGAGGTGTACTTCCCACAAGGATATCACTTGTCACGGTGCTTGCGCCCATAGTGGCGATTCCGCCGAAGATAGAGAAGAGTTTTTTTATTTATTTTAAGAGTGAGTTTTTCTGTAATTTTTTTTTTTCTAAAAATCAAATTGAATTTTAAAGAAAGAGTTTATTTCAAAATAAAAATTTTCAAAAAAAAAAAAATCATTTGAGTTTCTTTTTAGCAATAATTTTTTTTTCAAAAGTTGGCCTATTCTAGCAATCCGTGTTGTTTGATGTTTGAGTCTTTCCTTATCATGTCTTGGGCTTTAGGCCCATCCTTTTTCTTTTCTTGGGCCTTAGGTCTATCCGTTGTCTTGTCTTGGACTTAGGCACATCCTTTGTGTTGTCTTGTCTTGGACTGAAGCACATCTCTGTCTTGTCTTGGGCCATAGGGCTATCCTTGTTTTGTCTAGAGGCATTAAGCCCATCTTTGTGTCGTCTTGGGCCTTAAGCCTATCATTTGTTGTGTCTTGGGCTTACACCCATCTGTGTCTTATCTTTGTCTTGTCTTGGGGCCTTAGGCCCATCCTTGGTTTTGTCTAGGCTTTGAGCTTTCCTTGTTTTTGTTTTAAGGCCTAAGGCTAATGTCATGTTATCTAGGGTTGTTACCTTATATTGTCCTTTGTTTAGGTCTTAGGGCCACTCTTATTTGTCTAGGGGCGTTAGGCCCATGTCTTGGCAAGGTTTGTCATCTTTCACTTTCTTCATTGTTGTGTCTTCAAGTTTCATCATTTTGGGTTTTATCTTTCTTGGGTCTTGTTTAAAAAATTTTGTTTTCATTTTAGGGGCATGGTTAAGTGGGAATTAAAAGTAAAATTTATTTTTGGTGATCTTCATGAAATATCTCTTATAAAGATAAATCTCTTGTAGGTGACCCACCGTTGCTCCTAAAAAGAATCTTGCACAACCTTCTTGGTCTCGAACATTTGATAATTGACTCATAAGAACCGATCTTACTTCTATTGATCAAATCGCATTAAGTGACCAAGATATGTTGAAGAAGATGGAAGAAATGATGACAAAAATAACTACTCCTATCATTGAAACGCTTCAACATCTTAAGAAAGCTCAAGAAAAGAAAAAGAATCCAATTGAAGAACTACAAGATGATGACTCTAATGATGTACGAAAATGAGTAGGTTGAATGCTCCGAGCTACAACGACGGTTTGATGACTTGAAGAGAAAAAAAGACTGTAAAGGGTGGCCGGGGTGAACCGGCCAAGGACCCTCCGAAAGTTAAGTCAATTTTCTCTCTAGAATACAAGGATAGTGAATCAATGAATAGTAAAAATGCACCCTGGGCTGATGGAGTCAAATCCTTTTTATAGAGAGTTTTTAGTGGGTCTACTTGTTCGGATCCATTACCATCATGGGAGATGTGTATAGTTAGTGGAGAAAATGGAGTGGATTTCGAGGAATCCTCCCCCACATTCTAGAATGATAGATCGTGGTCTGATTGCTTGATGTTTGTAGAAAAATCCTTCAAAAGTGTTATTTGGTCGTCCATGCCTCTAAGTGACATGGACGACCAGGTTACTTTGGACGGTCATCATGTTTGTGGACGAATCCTATTCACCATCTGTGGTACTTTTTATCAAGCTTCCTTTCTTGTGAACTAGTCTAGACGTAGCTTGGTCATGGATGACCATCATGGACGAATGGAACTTGGTTTAAATCAGTTGGCCCTTTGTCCTTTTGTCGTCCATACCACTGTTGAAATTTTTGTCGTTATTATTATTATTTTACATGTGGTAATTTTTCAGTGGTTGATGAGTTTTCCACATGGCATCTTGGGGTGGCTTGGGATCTGACATCCTGGATGTTGACAAATGACTTAATCCTAATTGTTTACACGTTATGTCATTTTGTTCTTCAAAAAAGCTGCCACGTGGCGCTTCCTGGTTAGTTTGTGTTGCTTCAGTGCCCCACCCTATTACCTATAAATAGGTCAATACCTCTCCTACCCTCTCACTTTTCTCATATTTTCTCCCCTGACCTTCTCGTCTTAGTTCGCTCTTCGTGCTTCGTCTAAGAGTCTTCTTCTGTCCTTAGTCCTCTTCATCTAGCATCAGGTATTCTCTTCTCTTCACCTGTAGGTTTTCTCCTTTAGAAGTCTTTACAAATGGCTAAGGTCGTAATTTCTTCATCTAGCGATATAGATGAGAAGGAGATAGACGAGTATCACGACCAAACTAGTAGTAGTGGTAGTAGTAGTGATTCCACAGATGAGCAATACTAGTTTGGAGTCTCTGTAGTTCCTCTAGAGGTACTCTAGGAAGAGATAAGGAGGGCAGCTTCTAGTTCGTCTACTGGCCTATCCACTAGTGTTCAACTGTCCACCTCTTCCCTTAATGAGGAGGAAGACATTTTGTATTGTTGTGCCATGGACATTCCATCCAAAATAGATGAGAAGAGGCTTTATATGCTTGCTGCCCCTAGTGAATGGTGTTGTACCCCAAATTCTAGGGTTGGTATATAGGAAGCCTACCTATTAGGGGGTCTTAGGTTGCCTTTGAACACCTTTGCTAGGGAGCTCCTTCATAGGTTAGGTATAGAGCCAAACCAGCTTAATCCTAATGCATGGAAAACAATGGTGTCCACGTAAGTGTCATGAAGAGAGGTCTTCGATGAGAACTGTCCTCTTACTGTGGATGAGTTCTTGTACTATTATAAACCCTCTAAGATAAGCAAATCTTTATGTTTCTATCAATTTTCAGCTAAGGGTTCCAGTTGTAGGCTAATAAGGCCCCTCCCTTGTCTAATTCGCTTTGGAAGGCGGAGTTTTTCTTCGTCTCTAGGTGATGGGCAAGGAACCCTATTGAGGTAGGCAAGGACGCATTCCCTTCTTACACTGGTGAGATGGGTCATCTATGTTCTAATGTATGTTACTTTCTTTAGCTCATCTTACTTATTCCATCATATTTATCTTACTCCATTTTCTTTTTCTTATCAGCTATGAAACGTCCTTCCCTGAACAACTTCTACTGGAACCACGTCCAACAAGCGTGTTCTTTTGCTGAAGGAACCTTCCATTCACTAGTGATGCTTCGTCGTCTAGCAACTTGGGGACTTGGACCTGAACCTACGGAGGAGGTTTTAGCTCATGAGCTTACTACCCGTCATTGAAAGTCATATACACTTTTTTTTTTTTTACTCATCTCAAATTTTGACAATCATTTTCTTCTTTCTTGTAGGAATGGAAACCATGAAGGAGAACAAAGGGAAGGGCCTTGCTGTTGGTGATAAGGTCATCCAAACGAGGGATGATATCCCTATTCAGACTTATCCACCTATTCCATCTGTGTTGAAGCTCATCCCTCTAGTCTCGTTGGAAAAGAGGAAGACTATGTCTAAGAAACTTGACAAAAGTAACCTTCCTAGCTATCGAGGTAACAAGAGGCTAAGAGTAGACTCCTCAATGCCATCCAAGACTCCTGTCGTTGTTCTTGACCCTGCTACTCCTCTTGCCTCTGTTCAACCACCTATGGTCCCTAAGGTTGATACTCCCATCCTTCATCCTAATGCAGAGCCGGCTAGCTCATCTCCTAAAGCCCTTCCTCCTAAAGACGGTCCCATGACCCTTCTAAAGAGTGAGAACTTGGCTTGGAGTAGGTTCAAGCAAGTGGTGAGGAACGAGGACATCTCCACATGCTACAATACGTCAGTCAAGGAATTTGAACATTCCACGATCCATAATCTTTTTAAGGTAACTTGTCTTTGTCCATAGCAAATTGCATACTGTCTTCAAATTGCCTTCTACAGATTTTTTTTTCTTTTTACTGTAGGTTATGTCCAAGTTCATGGTGGCATCCAGGCAAGCCACGAAGTTGGATAAGGAGAGGATCATAATGGAGACAAAGATCAAGGACATGGAGAAGGAGGCAAGTCATAAGGCTGGGGAGAGAGCGAAGTTAGAGGACGAGGTGAAGGACTTGAAGAACCCCGTCAAGGAGTTAAACCATCTCCAAAAGAAAAATGATGAGTTCAACTCCTCTTTGAGCAAGGCTAAGGACAAGGCCACTAAAGAATTCAAAAAGTCCAGCTCTCTTGGACAAGAATTATGCTGCAAGCTTTGAGGACTTTTGTCTGGATGCCACTGAAGCTTTCCCTTGGTGGACTTTGATTCTATTAAGCTCCCCATTGCAACTGAGAGTTCATTGCTCCAGGCCAACTCAAAGGATGTGAACATTGAAGACGATGCCTCTACTCCTCTTCCAACAAAGGACGGTTTAAAGTCTAGGGACATTGTCCCCAATGATTTATCCAAATAGTTTTACTTTGTATTGCTGGGGTCCATTGTTTTGGACCAATTTTAAATTTCTCTAAGTACATTCACTTCGTCCGTGTTTAAGGATGGAAGTTTCATACACTTGCCTTTTAGGCTTATTACTCTTAAGGGTTTTTGGACGGTGGTTGTCTACCCTTTCCTAATCAAGTTTGTTTTTAGGGAAAATTACAGTAAACTCACTTGTGGTTTGGCCCATTTGCACATTGCCTACCCGTGGTTTAAAACTTAACACTTTACCCACCTAAGGTTACCTCCGTTAGTCTTATGTTATCCACCTCTGTTAAAAACACTTTTTTAAGACTAAAACAATTTTAAAATGAATCAAAAAGTTAGGGTTTGAATTTTTTTCAAAAAAAAAAAGATGAACATTACAAATGAAATTCCAAACAATTACAAATCAAATTATTTGAAATTAAAACTAATACAAATCAAATGCCTACATATCACAACAAATACAAGACAATACAACACAAGATCGGAGAGCCAAAAAGCATACAGATCAAAATAAACACAGAAAAAAAGTTCCACCATGGGTATGGATTTGGTTTAGAACAAAGACTGAGGGAGAAAGGGGGTGAAACTTAAGGTCATGGGTTTGGTGTAGATTAGAGAAAGCAATTAGGGTTTAAGAGAAAAATCGTCGACCATGGAGATCGGTGAAACTTCAACCATGGAGATCAATGAAAGCAAAGACGGCCATGGCTCCAGTGAAGCTTCAACCATGGAGATTGGTGGTGGATCAGCCATGGGTTCTGGTCATGGTGGTCTTGAGACCGGTGGTGGATCTATCATGGATTCTAGTTATGGTGGTTTTTGAGATTGATAGTTGATCAGCTGGTGAAGTCTTCGATTTGTTCTTCTCTTTCTTTCTCCCCCTCTATCTGTCTCTCTTTGAGCTGCTGCTTGTGTGCCTAAAGGTGTAGGATTTTTGAAATTTTAGGTTAATCATGTATATAAATGTAGTTTGGGAACGTTTTTTGAATTTTTATTTTACTTGGATTGATTAGCTCAAGGATGTTCATACCAGAGGAAGGGTCTTCTTCAAATAAAGTTTTACAAATTTAAAAAATTTCTTTTTAGATCTTATTTCTCTTTTTTTTTTATGTATTATTTTGTTTTGGGAGGAGAAAGACATAAAACGTGAGAAAAATACATATTTACCCTTGTTTTTAACGGAAGTGGATAACAGAAGACTAACGAATGTAACCTTAGATAGACAAAGTATAAAGTTTTGAACCACGAGTAGGCAAAGTGTAAACGGACCAAACCACAGTTCTCTTGTCCATGGTTTGGACTTCACTTTTTTAGGGATTTTGAAATGTTTAAGTGTTTTCTCATCCATTGTTTGGACTTCACTTATTGCATGTTTTACTTTGTTTATTTATTTCTCATCGACGAGTATGTGTGGGAGGTGTTTATTCTTTCCTCCTTTACTTTTTATTGCCTTAAGGTTTTGTTTCCCCGTTTGGTGCTTTACCGTCAATGATTGTTGTCTAAGGACGGCTATTGATGATACGTCTCTGCATCCAAAGATTTTATTCATCTATGTTTTTTAGCCTTTCTTGTGGACTTTAATTTCACAACTAATTAAAAACACTTAGTAAAAAATTCAAACTGCTTTATATACAAACTAGGAAATTTGTACATATCATAATGACGTCCATAAACATTGCACATGCCAATAGCTAGTGCTTTTTAGGGAATTCAAATACTAGAAAACATAAAATGCTGCTAAAAAACAAAAGTGCTGAAAGATAACATAGATAGACTACTATTGGAAACCAATAGTCTGTAGGTTTTAGGTCGTCCATGCTGACCTTCTCGACGAGTCTTCATTGATAATACTTCCTTAAGTGCACTGTAACACCCCAAACCCATACCAAGGATTTGGATGTACGACCTGTCCTATAATAATCAACAATAATATAATGGAACACTGCATAATTAAATATCCACAAATATACTTTAAACCATTAAAATCTTTCCTGTGAAATCCATAGATACAAAAACTTTAACAATAAAGTCTCCAAATACAATCCCAAATAGTTCCACAAATAACAAACTCACTATTCTAAGAAAATATACTAAAACAGTTCATCAATTAACATAGTTCCAACAGTTAAGTCAGTTTTCTCTCTAGAACACAAGGATAGTGAATTGGTGAATAGTAAAAATGTACCCTGGGCTGATGAAGTCAAATCCTTTTTATAAAGAGTTTTTAGTGGGTCTACTTGTTTGAATCCACTACCATTATGGGAGATGTGTGTAGTTAGTGTAGAAAATGGAGTTGATTTCATGGAAACCTCCACACATTCTAGAATGATAAATTGTAGTCCAATTGCTTGGTGTTTGTAGAAAAATCCTTCAAAATTTGCTAAGTGTTATTTGGTCGTCCATGCCTCTAAGTGACATGGAGAACCAAGTTAATTTGGATGGTCATGATGTTTGTGGACAGATCTTATTCATCATCCATGGAACTTTTTATCAGGCTCCCTTTCTTATGAGCTAGTCTGAACGTAGCTTGGTCATGGATGACGATCATGGATGAATGGAACTTGGTTTAACCCACCATCAGACTCTATCTTTAATGATGATTGTTTTAAGGAAAAAGAGGCTAAGATCAACAAGGAACCTAAGAAGAAAGAACAGAAAAGGAAAACCAAAAAGATGAGTCAAGAAATTGAGAAGATGAAAGGTATGCCTAATTCACACAATGTTCAATTGGATGTGAGCCTTAGAGACTTGGAAACTACAAATAAATTCAGCAATGAATCTTTTTATGATTTTCTGATGAAGTGAAGAGGAAAAACTTCCAAGATGCCTAATCGTCCTAGTGAGAGAGACCAAGTGAGGATGGTCATGAAGAACATTCTACCTACTTATAGGTGCAAGCTTACATCGTACCAAGTTAACAAAGGAATAGTGGTAGCAAAGGAGGTAAGACAAGTGAAGTTAATGCTATTAATGTTCGAAAAGAGTTCACTACATTGGGAATGACTTTATCCCAAGTACTTGAAACTTTGTCAACCAAAGGACTCGTTAAGCCATTGGATCTTGCAAGGTATACTCCAAACACCTTTGCTCTAAACTACAATGCAAGTGAGTATTGCAAGTACCATCAAAGCCATAGTCATTCTACTGTTATGTGCACTCGTCTCCGTCATGACATTGAAGACCTCATTCAATTTGGGAAGATACTTAAGCCATCTATCAAATTCCCGAACATCAAGACCAATCCTCCTCCTGACTACCAAAATTCATTTTTCAAACCAAAAAGGCATTACTTTATAACAAAACAAACCTTGGCTTCCTTCTCAAAAAAAAAAAAAAAAACAAATAAACCTTGGCTTGTGGTGAAGGCCGTCTTTTCCTGATCTACCTTGTTCATCTTGATTTGATTGTACCAGATAATGCGTCCATGAAACTTAGTAGTTGATGTCCGACCATCGAGTCCACTAGTTGATATATGCATGGAAGAGGGTCACTATCTTTTGGGTATGCCTTGTTCAAATCTATAAAGTCTATACACATCCTCCGCTTGCCATTTTCCTTCTTGACTATCACTACATTTGCCAACCAATCTGGTTAGTGGACTTCTTGGACGAACTCTAATATAACTAACTTCTGCATTTCTTATTTGACGGTATTATCTCATTCTGAAGCAAACACCCTTATTTTCTATCAAATTGGCTTGTAGGATAAGGACGCAATCAGATGATGTGTTATTATGCTTAGGTCAATCCCAGGCATGCCTTCATAACTTCAATCAAATACATCTTTGCTCTTCTTGAGGAAAAGGATGAGGTCTTACTTCGTGTCTTCTCCTCCAAGCTTGTCCCAATTCATGTGAACTTCTCAAGTTGGATTCGTCCAAAGTAACATATTTTAATACTTCAATTGGCTCAACAGTCGTCCTCCTTTCCTCAATATTCATTGTTGGCAGTCGTTCTTCCATCTCCAACATAGCCAAATAGCATTTTCTAGCTGCTAACTAATCTCCTTGCACTTCTCCTATGCCATACTCTGTTGGGAACTTAACAGACAAGTGATAAGTGGACATTGCAACTCTCCAACTATTCAAAGTTGGTCATCCTATGATGGTATTATATAAGGACGGACAATCAACAACGAAGAAATTCACTTCCTTTATGTTATCTTGTGGATAAGCACCACTCACACACACACACACACACACACACACACACAGACTGTTCCTACAAGCAAGACTTTCATCCCTTCAAACCCTATCAGAGGAACATTTGCTGGACAAAGTAGTTCCCTATCGATCCTCATTTGCTAAAAGGTTGGGTAGTAAAGGATATCTGCTGAACTCCCGTTATTCACCAGTATTCTCCTTGTGGTGAAGTTTGCAATCGTCAAAGTGATAACAATTGCATCATCATGAGGATGGTGTAGCCTCTTAGCGTCTTTTTTGTGAAAGTTACAACTAGCTTGTCCATCCTTGGTGGACGACCAGTGAGTTGGACACTTTGTACAGCTCGGAGATAAGTTTCTTTAACTTGGATGATTAACCTGTCAACATTCCCCCCACAATCACCTTTATTTCTCCAAGGGGTGGGCAAACTGGTTCATCTACTCTGCTCTTTGGGGGTGGTCTTTCGTCTCTGTGCTCTTATCCAACAAAGTTCTTCAACTTCTCCTGTCGGATGAAAGCCTCAATTTGCTACTTCAAGTCATAGTATTCGTCAGTGTTGTGAGCATGTTCTTGATGGAATCAACAGTACTTGCTCTTCAACCATTTACTAGGATCTCCTTTCACTTTTTCTGGCCACTTTATGGATGGGTCGTCCTTGATTTTCGTAAACACTTGGTCAAGTGAAGTGTTTAGTGGCATGTAGCTCAAGTATCATCCTAACAACAATCCTACCTTTTTACCATCCCAGTCTCTCTTTTCTCCTGTCCTAGCCTTTTTTAGACTAGGGCCTTAGTCTGGATATGGCATGTATCTAGCCTGAGGCCCTGCTTCTACCCAATTAGCTTTCTTTTTGCGTTTAGCAATGATTGTGTATTCAGCATTCATGAAGTTCTGTGCTAAGTGTAGTAATTCTACCATCATGTGAAGCTCATATTATGAATGAACAAGTCTAAGGTAACTCCATTTTGGAAAGCTGTCAAGAAAACCTTGTCATCTACCTTATCCCCCAGTAGGGCTTTTTTGTTAAAAAAATTGATAAAAGCCCGTAGGCTTCCATTCTCCCCTTGTTCTATCTACAGCAAGCTGGACGATGGACACTTGTGTCACTGTCCTCCAATGAAGTTATTGACGAATAACTTACTCAACTCCTAGAACGAAGATATGGTGTTTGGTGGCAATTTACCAAACCATATTCTGGTAAAGCCTTTCAATGTCGTGGGAAAAGCTCTGCATAAGATCTCTTCTAGAATTCCTTGGAGATGCATTGTCGTTTTGAATGTGCCAATGTGATCACAAGGAACTCGTGACCCATCATATGAGTCCAATTAAGGCATCCTGAACTTAGGGGGTAGAGCATGGGATGTAAAGGATGCAGTGAAGGGGGAGTTAGTCCTTTGGATGAGGTCTTTTTAATGCGTTCTTCCCTTCACAGAGTTCATCATTTCTTTCATAGCTATCTTCATTGTGTTCACATCTTGCTCCAGGTGTGGTACCCTCTAGGTTATTGTTCCCCTCGACTGGTTTTCTCCATCGATGCTACTTTCTACTCCCCTACCTCCTAATCTCATCCGAGTTCTTCCTATTCTGCATGTCGATGTCGACGATGCTTCTTCTTTTTATAGACTTTTTTGGCCAAATCTTAGTTCTGTTTTGTCAACTCAGCCACCGCAACTGCCATGTAATACAACTATTGTTGGATGGAAGTTGGAGGAGGATTATGGGTGGGGTTAGGAAAGTTGGAGGCGTCTCCTACTTCTTGGTTTTCAGGATTTGTAGGCATTGATCTAGTTCGAACCATACAGCCTTTTGTCGTAGGGGGCTAAATGACAAACTCTTTTCTCACAAATTGCGCCAACTGAGGTACGATACATTAGTAGGCCGTATGCTCCAAACACGATTGTGAATCAACAATCTAAAAAGAGAAAAAGGGACTATTGGAGTGCACCAGTGTGGTACCGACCAAGGATCCTCTAACAGTCAAGTTAGTGTTTCTCTCAAGAACTTAAGTATAAAAAGTGGAACACTAGTTATGCGTACCTTTGCTTGGTGAGGTCTGGTCCTTTATATAGAGAACTTGGAGTGAGTCTACTTATTAGGTGCCACTATCATCATGGGAGAGTGTGGACTTAGTGGGAAGAGTGGAGTGAATTTTGGGAAATTCACCCCACATCTCGGAATAGTTAATCATGATATAACTAACTTCTTGGTTGATGGGATTGCTCAGAATTTGCTAAGTGTTTTTCCTTTGTCTATGAACTTTTTCATTAGACGAGCTTATCTTCTCTCTTGGATCCTTCTTCTTTATTCTCTCTTGGACGACTCCTATAGACAATGACTCATTTTTTGGTTACCCATCAATGTTAATACTAAGAAAGAAAGGGCTTATCTTCTCTCTTGGATCCTTCTTCTTTATTCTCTCTCGGACAACTCCTATGGACGATGACTCATTTTTTGGTTACCCATCAATGTTTATACTAAGAAAAATATATTCAATAAAGTATGATAGGGCATGATTAATGGTCTTTGACGGAAGAACAAATTCATAGCAGAAAACGAGGAATTCCTATTTAACCAAATAGTCCAAGAAGTAAAAAAGGGTGAATAATGTTCCAAGGAATACGGAATACCCCCTAATAGAAGAGTTGAATTGTGCATTTCGTTTACTCAATCATGCAACGGGATATAAAAAAATTAAAAAAATTAAAAAAAAAAAAAAAAAAAACATGTAAAATTTAGTTTAGTCCAAACAATCTTGACCAAAAATAGTCCTGTAGAACACGAATTGGTGTTTCTAGGCTACTACAACCAAAAAAAAAAAAACTTGTGAGATATATCCATGTTTTGTGGAATTTTTTTTGCATTTTGCCTTAATTTTATAACAATTTTGTAAGTTGTCATATTTCTAAAACTATTTAGGAAAATGGTATCTTAAGTCTTTAAGACTCGAGTTTGGTGACAAAACTCGAGCATTTAAGACTCAAGTTCCAATGGTGGCACACGGTTGATGTGGAATAGTATACACATGGAACTCACGTGGAACTTGAGTCTTTAAGACTCGAGTTCATTGAGTGTGTACAGAAATAATAATAGTAGCTCAATGATTAATGGGCTTGAAGTGTCAAGTCCATCAAGTGGGTTTTTGCAAAAGACATTGAAAGAAAAATCATCTGTAACCTCTCAAATCTCGTTCAATTTCGTCTCTCTTCCATGGCTTTTTCCTTCAAATCATTCGCATCTTTTTGTGTGTGTGTGTGTGTGTGTGTGTGTAATTGGTTCAAATCGTGTGCGATGATGGAGATCGTGAACTGTACCGTAGATCGACGATCCGGATGTGCTTGACAGAGACTAGGTTTGTGCGTGTTGTGGGTCTTCTTCTTTGCTGTGGGTCTTCTTCTTCTAGGTTCTTCTTTCTTTCTTTCTTCTTTCTCTCCTTTCTTTCTTCTTCTTCTCCTACACTTGTACACCACTATATGGTACTTGAGCCTCTAAGAGTCAAGTTTCACATGAATTATTTATCCACATCAGCTTGAAACTCAAGTCTTTGAGGCTCAAGTTTCTTCACTAAACTCGATCCTCTAAAGCTTGAGATGATACTTTCCTAAATAGTTTGAAAACCTTGCTTCCTAACAAATTTGTTTCTATAATCATGCTAGAGGCCAAATATCCCCGTGTTTTGCCATACACTTCCACACCATAAAAAATAAATAATAATAAACAAAACAAACAAACAAACAAAAAAAAAAATAGTTAAGGTGGCACAGGTGTCCTCCAAATTCAAGCCTATGAGGGGGATGGGTCCTAATTAAACTATCATTAACTGCAACCACACAAGACTAAGGTATGACTTTAATTTCTAAACAGGCTAATTTTCGGCCAACTCTACTCTACTTTCCTTCTCTCTCCTTCCATCCAAACTATGGGTAACAAAAAATCTTCTTCCTCCCTGAGAAGCAGCCCCTGAATCCAATAATCAAACCAAAAATTGAGGTTACTGCCCCGCCCAAGACTCCACTTGGGTGCCTCTTTCAAATATATCCCAACCCTCCTTCATGAAAATCCAGGTGCTAGAGCAAGGAAGCTTATCAAAGCAGCTGGATGCGAATCTCCATCTGTTTTTCAACACTCGGGCCCATAGAGAGCATTTCTCACAATAAAATCTCTAATTTAACACTACTTTTATTATTTATATACCTATTAGAATGAACTAGATCAGAAGTGCAAAGGTGTAAAAATAATTAGGTCACTAGATTTATTATTCATATGTTTTTATCGAAATTTCAAAATTTTGACAAATATACAAAAGCAGAGTTAAATTGAAACTGATAAAGAAAATAAGCAACTCCAATGATACTGTTCATTTTGGTGTATAAGAAAACAGTAAGGTATGCCCTCGTATAGATACAGCATGTGCAGCTAATCTCTATGACGTCTTACATACATGATGTGTAGCTACAATTTACCCGGAAAAGTGGGCAAAGCCTTAATTCTACAGGAAAGGCTAGACCCAAATGCGAAAAATAAACAAAATCAAAGGTTATGACATGCTGTCCTTACACTTTAACCGTTGTCTATAAGTTATCTCAGTAAAAGCAAACTAGTTGACATTGTGATACTTAAGCCCCATAATCTTTGATATAATATTTGTCTTCTGGATAATAAACGGCACTCACTACATTGCCTCCAAATTTCCTCCCATTCAGTGCATTCCTTGCATTGGCACAACCAGAGATATCAGAATACTCCAAGAACACCTGCAAATGAAAAATCATAAGGGATGATAATACTAACGTACCCGCCATTGATTTTTCAAAATACTTGTGAGCCACAATTTCACTTCCTAATCATTGTTAAAATTTAGAATGAATTATACAGCCAGGCAAGCAATTGTATAAAAAGGGCATTCTAGTCAAAAACCTGGTTAAGACTTGAGTTAAGAGAAGGAAACTTACTTATTGGGTGGGGGGTGGGGGGGGGTGGGGGGGAGAAAAAAATGAGAGAGAAGGAAAAACTCTGTTTAGAAAAATCTAGTGAGATGCTAAAAGGACAGTCTGTTGAGGAAAATCTAGCAAGGAATTAAAAGAATGCAACCTTTTCCCAACACAAGTAGAGAAACAAAATCTTGCAAATCTGCAAAACCATCTGCCTATTAGTTTCAAAGAAGACTAGGATGTTACAAAACAATATGCAATTGCCCTACTCAGAAGGAAAGCCACCAAACAAACACAAATTTTGTCATGATCAGGCCAGACATGATGCCATAGCAACTCTACAAACACTGAAAAGAGCACCAACATGGCTATTTAAGATATTACATCTATTGATCTCTTTTCCTCTCTTCCCATGTTAACTAATTAACATTTTAATTGCTTCCAGCATGCAATGAAAATGAATTCAAACAATTAGCAAATTTGACTAAAAAATATCTAAAGAGGTAAATAACTTTCAAATGAATTTTCTCAGTTTTTTTAAGGTTATTAGAAAATATCTAAGCATATTGCATTTACTACTCAAGTAATCCTTCAAGTAAAAAGAATTTTAGTATAAAATAAGACAATTTTCAGACTAAATTCATAAATAGCACTTTCACGTACAAAAGCACATTTCTTGAATCACAAATATATTTAGCAAAGGATACAAAAAAAAAAAATGTAATATATAACTATTAATCATTAAAAAAGAAAAAACAAATATGATAATATATCAGTAAATGATGCAACAAAGGTAGTTGCCTTAGTGGTCAAAATGCGTGACAAAATCTAATAGAGTTAGGGGACTAAGTTTTATCCCTCAGTTTTTTCCCTCACAGCAACATTTTCAACACATCTAGTTTGATTCACTACAAAAACTATATCATTGACAAAAGGCATACACCAAGTGACTTTATCTTGAATCAATCTAGTGAGTGCAGCCATCACCAGTGCAAAGAGAAATATAGGTACCCTATCATACACTCTCTCTACTTATTATCAAAAAGAAAAAACCATACACTTTCTCTAGGTCAAGAAAAGCCATACAGAGATCTTAATGCCCAAGGTACAAACATAAAATAGCAAATGATACACTTAACAGTACTAGTACATTTAAAAAGTAAAGAAATGGAATTAAACATTGAACGCACTAAGATCAGGCAGAAACCCAATAAATTACATACAGCAAAACAGAACTAAATATACCTTTCCAACACCTGGGATCCAGTCTCCATTTTGATCTGGACGAGGAATAATGATGCCCACCAAAGTTCCTTATCATTCCAAAGAAAAAAAAAAGCTTCTATTTACTATATATTGGTAGTAGTATAAACCATGAACCAGAAATAGATATAGTATAGGTGGATCTCCTAAGTATACTATGTTATAATGGTGTCTTATATGCTGCCCTAACGATCATTGTAGTCCAACCTACAAGTTTGTTGGCAAAGGGAAGGAAAGGGGTAGAGAATGGTGGGGAGACCAAATATAAAGGATACAAAATAATTGTAAACAAACCAGCACACAGGTCTCAAAATCTTTGGGTTACAATCAAAATCCTGCTTTCAAGTGCAGGGGATAGGTTTTGAGAGAGAGACCAGCCATTCCTGTATTTGTATTTCATCTATGTTAAAAAGTTCACTCTGCTCCCTGTTTTTCTTTTTTAGATATGTTTAAGCATTGTGATTTAAGTGTTTGATTGTACATCCTCTTGAGTACACCGTGGTGTACGCGGTTAGTTTTTTCCATTAAAAATTCTCGTTACTTAAAATAAATAAATATATATATATACGGGCCAAAGAGTGAACCATGTATATTGCTTGTCTTTTCTATGTGATTGTTCTTTTGTTTCTCAATTTCCCTTTGAATCATTACTCTAGTCTTGGGTCTACACATAACAATTCACAACTTTCTCTTTTCATTTAACTCAGTATTTTTTTTTGGGGTGGGGGTGGGGAATATACTAAATTTTTCATAGTTACGTGACTTGCATGAACTGTTAATTTTAACACAATGGGGTGCAATTTGCAAGGTTTATTACAATTGGGATGGTGATTGAGCATTTTCATAATTTGGGGTGCAAATTGCAAGTACCCCATAATTTATGGTGGTCCCCCCCCCCCCCCCCCCTTTCTCTTTTTTTTTTTTTTTTTAGTTTGTAAATGTTCTACATACACAGGTTTGTCACTAGAAACATAAATTGGTTATTAGGAGAAGCAAATTCATAGAACTTGTATACCAAATTTGCTGCATTCATCCCGCATGTCTTCGGATATTTCTTCATACTCTTGATCATTCCTCAGCTGCTCCACAGTAATTGCCTTTTATCATTAGGGAAGAAAAACGAAGTATTTGAAATCAGTTAGTTAAATCAACCTATTAATAACCACAATCTCAAAGGGGAAAAGAACTGATGAAATAAAAACTTGATCGCCTAAAGATTAATGTTCTATCTTAACTATACAAGCAGGACATATGTCTGGATGTTTTACTAAAACAATAGGGGCAGAACAATGAACATTGGAAGCCAATAATAATAGGAAAATCCATATAGCCGCGGTTTATGTTACATTAAAAGCTATACCTCAGTCAAGCATAAAACTTTAGTTGCAGGTTCTGCATTTCCTACTGGTGCTACCCCAGGAAGATTCAAACCACCAGCTATCAAAGCCATTTTCTAAAAGACAAAGCAATGGATAAATCAAAAATGGAGATGAATGAGATAAAAATAAAGAAACAGGAGCCACACAAATTCGGGCTTTACGTGCATAGTTATATGCTGTTGTGCCTGTGCTAAGATCATTTCCTGTTCTGTTTTGGACTGCCCCAAGCTGTAAAATTCCAAGGCAACAATGTTTCAGGTAATGTACACAGGCTCATAATTAAACATGCATATTGCCACTAATAAATTTGACAAATTAGTGCTTGTTTGTAGATATATAGCAACATATAGACATTTATCATATTTTTTGTAAATATTAAACAAGACATCAGATAGATATAGATCAAAAGACCCAATGTGTCTACTGGATCTACTTTCACTTTATTTTTGGAACGGGAAAATCTCATAAGGCTTAGGTTTTTGCACCCAAGTTATCATATTTACAACCGTAAAAATCAGAATAAACTAAATATAAATATTCCATGATACAAATACATATATCCTATACGAGTAAGATCTAATGATCAAAACACAGTTTCTCAATGCTAGAAAAAGTGCAGACTTTTCTGACATTTCTTCCCCACTCAATTTGATTTCTAGAACCTTTTAACAAATAGAATTTCTTAATGCACATCTTGTGTCAACTAAGTCAAAGACCTATAACAGGAAGTAAAATGAAGGAATTCCACTAAAACTAAACTACAATGTTCATAAAACAAGCAGGAATAAAAATGACACTGTTGATGATGATTGTCTATAGATTGTCAATTCATATACATTTGAGGCTCAATTTGAAAAAAAAAGAAGGGGGGGTGGGGGTGTGTGGAAACCAAACAAACCTGGCAGTAGCACGCCTGACTGTTAAGATTTTATCACCCATTTTCAAGCCAGTAAGAGCAGCACAAGCAATGTCTGTCACAGCTGGATCCTGAAGTTCTTGTATGTTAGCTGAACAGTTTTCAGGAGGAAGAATCCTCCAGAATTATAAAGTTGTACAAATATGAGAATAGAGATTGCCATATAAATTAATCAACTTGATTAGTCTTTAAGTCTCCGCAGTCCAAGTTAAGATCTAGAGATTCTAAATGTTAACTTTATTTACCTGATAGACGCAGAAACCATATCCTTTAGAGACTCCTGTGTCTTTATCCTTAACAAGATCAAACCCACGGAGAGGTCTGCGATAGGTCAAGTGTACACTTAGGACATGAAAAAATAGTTGATCACAAATGGAAGCAGATCTATCAATGGAAGGGGAAAGAAAACATGAGATTTTAAGAACAAAAAAGCATAGATACGTAGTTATTTAAGTCCCATAATTGCCAAGGAGCTCTAGCTCATATTCAAGACCTACCAGGTGCATGTGTAATTACCAAAAAAAACAACATTAAACCCCATACCCAAAGGCCTGTAGCAATTCCCTTATCTGTGCTTCAGTAAAGTAGTATGGTAGTCCACCAACAAAGATACGATCAGGACCCTCTGCTCCACCAATTAAACTGCAATCAGATCCAGAATTAGCACAACAGAAGTAACAAATTCAACTCAACATCACAACATATTAATTTACAAAGACTTTATAAAGAGTACATCTCCAAACCAAGTCATGAATTAAACAATACAGCTGGCATACCCTGGTGTGAGCCCAACAGCAGATAAGTTGAGATGAGGACTTGGTTGGCTAGGACCAAGTGCTGCAGCTAATGCAGGATTGTAGTCTGTAGGCCTTCGCACCCTCACAGCAACCCCCTTGTGTAATCACAAAAAATATGTCAAATGAGGAATTTGTTATCAAATAACTTCATCTGAGTCAATGCTCAGTTCAGTTCCTTTTTCTATGTACATTATAACACGAGTTTCTATCCCATATGTGCTTTTCATTTCATTCTCACATCCACTCATTTCGTTGTTATTTACGAAAGCCACCTTTCTCCTTATGAAAAAGAAATACTCCCTCCGTCCCATTTTTTTTGTCCTCTATTCTATTTTGAGATGTCCCAAAATATTGTCCTGTTTCTAAAAATAAAAGTCATTAATTTACTAATATTCCTATTATACCCCTATTAATTTACTTATTCAATTTTTTGATAATTTTTTTTAAGGGTTGTTTTGGAAATTTATACATTTTTAAAAGGTAGACAAGACAATAAATGATGTTCCCTTAAAAAGTTTGACTTTTCAAACAGGACAAAAAAAATGGGACGGAGGGAGTAGAAATATTAAGAAAAAAGGGTTTCAGAATGGCATGCCTCAAATATAATCCCATCTAATGCCATCGCATTACTTGCTTCTTCAACAGTTCTCATCTCCACAAACGCAAACTTCTTCTCATGATTAATGTAGACATTGACTGAGTCAATGCTCAGTTCAGTTCCTTTTTCTATGTACATTATAACACGAGTTTCTATCCCATATGTGCTTTTCATTTCATTCTCACATCCACTCATTTCGTTGTTATTTACGAAAGCCACCTTTCTCCTTATGAAAAAGAAATACTCCCTCCGTCCCATTTTTTTTGTCCTCTATTCTATTTTGAGATGTCCCAAAATATTGTCCTGTTTCTAAAAATAAAAGTCATTAATTTACTAATATTCCTATTATACCCCTATTAATTTACTTATTCAATTTTTTGATAATTTTTTTTAAGGGTTGTTTTGGAAATTTATACATTTTTAAAAGGTAGACAAGACAATAAATGATGTTCCCTTAAAAAGTTTGACTTTTCAAACAGGACAAAAAAAATGGGACGGAGGGAGTAGAAATATTAAGAAAAAAGGGTTTCAGAATGGCATGCCTCAAATATAATCCCATCTAATGCCATCGCATTACTTGCTTCTTCAACAGTTCTCATCTCCACAAACGCAAACTTCTTCTCATGATTAATGTAGACATTGACTACTGCATCACCTACAAGTTCAAATACAGGATTATGCACTATAATCAAACAAAACTTGTGAGACCATACACATGTACTACAAAGTCGAACTGAATCATCCATTGCAAACACATGCATGGGCAACATGTTTATAGTTAAATAACTACCTTGACCAGAAGAATTTCCACCAATTGCTGCCATGACAGAGCTAAAGAAAGTTGCAATTGTCTGTTTCAAATATACAAGGAAATCATCATTCAAAGCGTGCTTCAAAGAATTAAATGAAACAATTATTTTAAAGGGTAAGATGCATAAGAGGTGACAATTAGGAAAATTAAATAATAATAAAATACAATAAAAAGTTTCAAGGTTAACTGCAACTATCATGTAACAGCATCTAGCAAGCTTTCTTATAAATTAGCAACACTAAAGATCCAAAAGAACATGGATTAACTAGCATTCTAGCTAGCATAACATGCATATGGAAATCCTATCAGACATAAATGATTGTCTGACAAAGCTCCCACAGAATGAGGAAAAGAGAGAAGAAACTTTAGATAATAGTATACTATGCTAAGAGTAAGAGAATTATTACTTTATCTTTATTCTATATGAGATAACAGTTTGAATTAGAGACATGCCTTTTGACTTGGATTAGCTTCATGAAGAGTTTGTTAGATAATAATACAATGTACCACCCATCCATAAAGTGAATTTTTGAAGGGAAACTACCCATCCATGCATAAAGTACATAACAGAGACAGAAAATGGTACATCTTATTTCCTGAAATACATACTAATATCCTTCAGTCACCTCCAATAATTTTTTAAGTGAAGTTATTGGTCAAATATAAAAATTTTGGTTCCCAGTACCATCTTTTGGGTTAAGTTATAACTTGTGTCTGCTTAGTAGGTTGATTGACAGCATAAAGATTTATTCACTATAAATCATGAATGGGTCTCTTGGGTTAATTTATGGTTCTGCAAGTCAGCAGTAAAAAGATGTATGCAACATATGCATACACGTTGTAGCACGACAAGAGTGCCAGATTAAGGCTAAAAAAAAGGAACAGAAAGGAGCCTGCTACCATCCTTATCACAAAAAATAAGAATTTGAAAGTGCACATAGCGGAATATTTACATAAACTCATAAAGGGTGCTGGTATTATGTCAAACAAGGGAATCAGGAGCCTTGTCTATACTTAGGAAAGAGAAACAAGAAGCAAAAACCAAGGCAAACCTGCTCATTTGCAATTGGAGGAAGCCCACCAACATATACCCGTCGTGCATGCCTTGTAGCCTGAAAGAAAGAAACAAGTAGAGAAAACTCCATTGGAAATCTTTTAAGCATACCTCATGACTGGAGGGGGAAGGCATCACAATTCACCTGCTGGGTCATGGCTTGGATTGGCATTAGGGGAAGAGCTCCCAGCTGCAGTATATGACATGTAATTTAGGAACGTGAAGATAAAAATGGCAGACCCAACAGAGGAAATCAATAAATAATGCTTGTGGAAAACATGCACCTGTGGTGTCCCAAAAGGTAACATGTTCTGTACGATTCCTGGCATTGATTGAGAAATAACTGGTGGTTGCACTACATTATTGCCAGAAAGGAAGAAGTAAATGCTGAAGAATGACTAATATAACTGAAAGATTAAAATGTGTTGCATGAGATTTTTGAGAAGTTACACATCTAAAAGCCTAATTATCTATCGCATTATAAATAGAACAAGAAAGAAACCTACCATACCTAAATTATACCATCAAAAAACAAAGTAAGAAATGAAATCCCTTGCGGATGATAGGGAAATATGTGTAAGTCTACCAAATGGCAACTGTTGCCGGTGGGAGGCGAACAAGATCCAGCCAATCAGTGCATTGATTCTCCATTGAACATAAGATCTACAGCAGTCACGCCGAGGTGTACCACAGTGGGACATGTAGTCCAACATTGCCTCCTTACCCAAACCATAATCACGAGACACAAACAAAAAACCACACACAACAGCCAAAGAACACAACAATGGTTCTCAGTAACCACAGTAAACTATTAAAAATTAGAAAATCATTTAATAAAAGCCACAAGCAACTCTAAGCAATACAGGCAAGAGCAGAAACTACTAAAAAATGAAAATACAAGTTTCGCAGTGAACAGAACCCAGTATATTTAACTAGTTGATAATAATTGCTATATGTAAGTAAAGAGTTTAGATGCAAACCTGGAACAGCAGCACCATGCAGCACATCGGCATTAGATGGTGCCATGTCAAAACCACTTGTTCGTTTGCTGCAGACATGTAGACAATCAGCAAAATAATAGTGGAGTGATACAGTTTTCAAAACCATATTAAATAACAACATTTTCCAAATTTCTATGGATCTCAAAGTTATAACAAATTCCCCACCATTTCTCTTATTTTATGGTATTCCAGTTAGTGGGGAACATGTGATACAAATGCATAGTAAGATCAACAGTTATTTAGAGAAAAATAGGATGATCAATCCAGTGCAATTGCAGAAGAATATCTGCAAGTGTGAAAATCAAAGTGAAAAAACAGAAATAGTTGATTGTGTTGCATACCTTTTTGATCGAGAACGAGAACGAGAGTCTGATCTGGATTCGCTCTTAGATCCATCCCTAGAAGACGATCGTGATCTATGTCTATGCCTCCTCTCTCTGTCTCCGCCATAAGAACGGTGCCTACAAAAGGGAGATATGATATTTACTAGTCAGAATATAAGAATATATCTGAAAAACATGTTCAACTCGCTTATATGGGACATTAAATGGGATTTACATTAAATAAGTTCCAAAGCGCAACAATGGTCAAGAAAGGACCACACGTTAAAATGTGCAGGTAAATCTTGTAAACAATAGTTCCTTTTTTTCACTGACTAGTTCCAATCGTTTTGATAATCAGTAAATGAATAAAATCAGTGAGAACGTGATAACCTGTCATAATGGCTGCTTTGATGACGGTCATAATCATCATACTTGCCCCTTCCTTTATCATCCCTCATACTTCTATCCCTATAGTTCCTGTGATGACGGTCTCCATCTGTTTCCCTATCCTGATTTCGCTCTCTAACCCTCAACCTCTCACGATCTGATCCACGCGAATTTTGCTGAGATAATTTCATCCTAGTCAGTCATTTGATTAATATCCATAATGACAGATTACTAAACAAACTAAGAGTATAAGAGATACAAAGAATACACTGCAAGCTAGAATATCAACAACAACAACAACAACAACAAAGCAGTCAAACTACCAAAACTATTAGAATATGAGAAGTTACAAATTTAAATGTAAACCAACATCCATGAACAAAACACAAAAATGATCAAAATTTCACTAAAGCTGATTAAGCATGCAACACAGCCAATGAGCTCTACCTCATATGGCACTTCCTCCTCCCATAATAACAGGATGAAGGATGAGGTCATGCGATCACCTACTGGTTGCATGTGTAACTTACCAATAAATTTAAGGATAAAACTTAGGTATAGTACCTTAGATGCAGTTCCTTAGGTTCTCTAATTAAATTCAAACACATAACTAGATTGACTTTAATTCTCCTTAGGAAAGATAATATTGTTTGTACAATGTACAACACAGTCTAGACGTGTTTGCATTTAATTGGAGAACCTAAGTTTTGAACTAAATTTAAAAATTTTTGCACAAAAAAGAATTGTTCCTCGATGTTTTGCACAGCATGTCAATGTGTCTGCCAAAATGTGTGCAGTATTTATGGTACACGGGGTGTCCGGAACCGGAAGGGCATAATAGCACAAGCCGTCTTTACACACAGAGACATACAAGTTACTCATTCAACTAAATTCAGCTTATAATCCAAAACCATAGGCTGGATTGGGAAAATTCCAGCCCCAAAGGTTACATAGGTCATGTTTGTTTTAGTTCAAAATGCCATTTTATTTTCACGTCCGGCTGCTTTTAAAAACCTCGTATAGATTTTTCCTAAGTACGACTAGACTTTTACATAGCTATGAAAAAAAGCTCATCCAAACACAAATTAATCTTTAACAGAACTCGGATTCTAAAACCACATCACTCAAAACACTTGCTGAAACATTATGACCACACCAAAAATAAACACATTATTCGAAAAAAATTGAATCATAAAAAATTAAGCAATTAAAATACAGAAAAAATAAATAAATAAATAAAATAAGACCTTGTGATGCGAATGGCGAGCATCGAAAGGAGAAGAGCGACCGGGTTCGGATTCGGGTTCGCGTCTTTCTTCGTTGTCAATAGAGGCGTAATCGGACATTGTAGGTTTAGAATTCGAATTTGAAACCCTAATCGTAATTTTAGGTAATTACTATATTATTAGCACCGTGCTGTGCTCACCGTTTTGCTATCTATTTCTTCTTACAGATTTGGATATTTTTCAGAGTATGATATACGAATACGATATATGAATTGCACGCACGCACGCACAAGAGAGTGGAGTACCGACGCTGTTTTGGTTGGACAGAACACAGAAGAAACAGGAGGATAATTATTAATGGGTTTCTATCGAAGTGGGCCCGAGTAAGGGCTGGACTTTTGTGCAGAAGCCCTAACCCCCAATTTTTTTTTTTTTTAAATTCAGCTAAAGCCCACTTTGACATGGCAAGAATTCTTTTTTTCTTTTTTCTTTTTTTTCTTTTTTTTTTTGCTAGATGCGAGTCCAAATCTTCTGTACCACTTTTTCTACTCCACTCTATACTCCACTAATAAAAACTTGTCATGTATTCACCTAATTAATTAAATACTACCATTAATTAATAATGGTAATATAAATAAATCAATAATGATAATATTTAATTAATTATGTTAACACGTAATAAACTTTTATTGGTAGAGTATAGAGTGGAGCAGAAAAAATGGGACAAAAGATTTGAATTCACTAGATGCAAGCCTACATTTGGTAACAATTTCTTTTACAACGGCAAGAAGCAACAGATGAGAAATTTGAAGTATGTTCAATTAATTAAATGTTAAAATGCAAAACTAACCATTTAAGTCTTACATTTTATCATTTTAGTTCATTTAAGTTTTAGTTTTGTCATTTCAAACTTCTAAATTTCAAGTATAATCAATTCAGTCATTTATTAATCTTCTGTTAAGTGCTGCTATTTACTAACCAAAACGACGTTGTTTTGGATGATTTTTTTTTAATTTCTTAATTTTAAAAAAAAATGAAAAACGTTAATTACAAATAAGAAGACAAAGAAGAAAAAGAAGGCTTTAGGGAACCTAGCCTGCCCACCATTCTCTTTTCCTCTTGTCTAGAGTAGTCAAGTCAATGCTGAAAAGAAATGTGGACTAAAACTTATGAACCCAGTTCTAATGGGAAGCACCTTCAAATGCTTTGTCCTTTATGCAGTATATTGTTTAGTTGCAGACAGCGAATCAGTATTTGGAAAATCAAACTGGGAGACAAGGAAGAAATAATAGTCCAAATTTTCAAAATTGATCTTGGTTACTGAAAAGGTGAAAGTCTGAGTTAACGAATCTCTATAAGATGGGCCTGACGATTCATTATCCGTGGGCCAATAGAGAACAGGCCCAAAGTCTACAATCTGTCATGGACGGATCCCACATGAACGAAGGGATCAGTAATGGGTCCAATACCCATGTGTTAGGGAGAAAACCCTAGATGAGAGATACTTGCGACACACACAATAGAGTCCCATTAAAAAAGGGATTCTAGCACAAAGAGGATTTCCTGAAGATGCGCACATTAATGTAAATTTTCTCTACAAAGAAATATCTTGTCCACCACGTTTTGGGATTATTCAAAAGGTTTCCTATAAGGAAAAGACTTTCGCGCCAAGAAAGAGATGTCAACCCTCTACTACTATAAAAGCCCCAATACCCTTGTAAATCAAGATACGCATAATTGACCCCTTCTCTAGCACTCTAGAGTTGTAAGAATAGTTTTAACTTAACCTTCGGAGGGTATTTGGCCAGCACCACACCGATGCTCTCTATTAAGTCTTCTCTTTATGTTGTGCAGGCATTACTTTCGAGTGTGTAAGTATCGTGTGGCTTACTGGTGAATTTCTCGGCATCATCAGTTGGCGCCGTCTGTGGGAAAGCGCAGTTGAGATTCGTAAGCCATATTATCGTTTCCCGAACAAAAGGGTTGCATGGTACTCACTCACTCAATGGCAACCACTAACAACGTTTAAAGAGAGGAACCACCTACAACTGCCCTCGAAAGACAAGTTCAAACTCTCGCCGCTGCAGTGGAATGCCTCACCAAACAAAACCATAACTTGGAAGAACAGTTGCGCCAGAAGAATGCAGCACCAAATGACCAACGAGAAGATCAAGAAGGAACCAGCGCTGAAAGTAGGAACCAAGAGAGACCTGAGGGCAGCAACGCCCCAAGCATACTAGAGAAGCAAAATATGAGCCTCCTATCCCTCACGGATGTGGCTCCACCTACTATTGTCATAGAGATGCAGGTGATGAAGGAACAAATGGAAGTCATGATGAACGCCCTCAAAGGACGAGTGTCTAACGACCTTAACGACCTAGTCAACAGGACCGACTCACCATTCACTGCCCCCGTCAATTCCTTCCCTCTACCCCATAAATTTCGCATGCCACACATAGACAGTTACGACGGAGTAAAGGATCCTCTCGATCACCTAAAAACTTTCAAGACCCTAATGCACCTTCAAGAGGTAGCAGACGAAATCATGTGTATGGCCTTCCCTACAACGCTGAAAGGGCCCACAAGGGTATGGTTTAGCCGACTAACGCCGAACTCTATCAGCACCTTCAAGGAGCTAAGCGCTCAGTTCACTGCACACTTCATTGGGGGACATAGGTATAAGAAGTCCACAGCATGCTTGATGAGCGTAAGGCAACGAGAGGACGAGACGCTGAGATCCTACATAACGCGCTTCAATAAGGAAGCACTTTCGATCAATGAAGCCGACGACAAGATACTGGTAGCAGCTTTCACGAACGGGTTGCAAAATAGTAAGTTTTTGTTCTATTTATACAAGAATGACCCGAAAACCATGTTAGAAGTACTCTGCAGAGCAATGAAATACATGAATGCTGAAGATGCATTGCTGGCTCAGAAGGAAAAACCTAGAAAAAGGGAGCGACAGGAAGAAGTACGACAAGACCAAGGATCGAAGAAGCCAAGAACGGAAGACCGAAGGGATGAGAGGCGATCTAAGCCCCCAAGAGGGAGGTTTACAAGTTTCACCCCGTTGACTGCTCTAATAGACCAAGTCCTAATGCAAATCAAGGATAAGGGGACTCTAACCTTTCTCGGGAAACTGAAAGGAAATCCCAGCAAAAGGTCTAGAGACAAATAGTGTCGCTTCCACCGTAATCACGGTCACGACACAGCCGATTGCTACGACTTAAAGTAACAGATAGAGGCCCTTATCAAACAAGGAAAATTACAGAGGTTTGTCAGTAAAGAAAGAATGGATCCACCTCCTCAAGAGCAACAGCCCTAACGAGATAATAAGCGTCCTAGACCCCCAATCAAAGACATAAGGATGATTGTATGGGGAACAGCGACCACTGGGTCGTCCAAAAAGGCCCGGAAGACTTACCTAAGGACAGTCCATAATGTCCAGCTGACGGGCTTAGCATCAAAGGTTATGCGAAGAGAAAGCCCAATCATCAAATTCTCGGAAGAAGATGCGCGACGTCTTCACCACCTACATGACAATGCATTAGTCGTCACCCTACGAATGGGGGAATAAAACATGCACTGAGTGTTGATCGACAATGGTAGCTCGACAGACATCCTATATTACCCAGTGTTCCAACAAATAAGGATTGATAGAGAACGACTGATACCGACGAACGCTCCGTTGGTTAGCTTTGGAGGAACAAGAGTATTCCCGTTAGGCACAGTCACGCTTTCAGTAACAATAGGTGATTATCCTCAACAAATCACCAGGGATGTGACTTTCCTCGTAGTCGATTGCTCGTCCACCAATAATGCTATCATCGGACAACCAACTCTTAATTCGAGGAAGGCGGTAACGTCGATATACCACCTATGATCAAATTTCCTACGGAGTACAGGGTTAGAGAACTATAAGGAAATCAGATGGCCGCCCACGAGTGCTACATTGTAATGATGGAGATGGAAGATCACCAGCAGACCATGTGCATAGAAAAGCAGCGGACCATGGCAGAACTGCTTGAAGAACTAGAAGAAATAACCCTTAATGAATCAAGACTAGAACGGATGACTAGAGTGGAGACGTCTGCCAGCCAGCTGATACGTCAAGCCCTCGCCACATTTCTCAGGAGCAATCAAGACGTGTTCGCATGGAGCCACGAAGACATGCCCGGGATTGACCCTGCGGTCATAGTTCACAGATTGAATGTAAACCCCACATCCTCGCCCGTCCGACAGAAAAAACGAGTATTCGCTTAGGAATGAGATAAAGCGATAGCAGAAGAAGTCAAGAAGCTATTGGAGGTCGATTTTATGAGAGAAGTGTACTACCCTGACTGGTTAGCAAACCTAGTTATGGTTAGGAAGGCTAATGAAAAATGGTGAATGTGCGTTGATTTCACGAACCTCAACAGAGCATGCCCAAAGAACAACTACCCACTCCCTCTGATAGATACCTTAGTAGACTCGACAGCGAGACACCAGCTCCTGATCTTCATGGATGCTTTTTCGGGCTACAATCAAATCAAGATGCATGAGGCTGATCAAGAGAAAACTTCCTTTGTTACCAGCCAAGGACTTTTTTACTACAAGATAATGCTGTTTGGGCTAAAAAACGTAGGGGCCATATACCAAAGATTGATGAACAAAATGTTCGCGCATCAGATTGGGAGGAATGTACAAGTCTACGTTGATGACATGTTGGTAAAAAGCATGCGTGAAGATGATCACCAAAATGACCTCCGAGAGACATTCGACACACTCCTGTCATATAACATGAAGCTGAACACAAGCAAATGCGCATTCGAAGTAACGGCGGGGAAATTCCTGGGCTTCATGGTATCCCAAAAAGGTATAGAGGTTAACCCGAAGAAGATACGAGCCATAATGGAGTTGGAACCCCCAAGGACGGTCAAGGAGGTGCAAAGCTTTAATGGCAAAATTGCAGCCCTGAACAGGTTTGTCTCTAAAGCGACGGATAAATGCCTACCCTTCTTTCGCACTCTAAGAAGATCATTCGAGTGGACAGATGAATGCCAAAAGTCCTTTGAAGAATTGAAGAAATAGCTTTCATCCCCACCATTGCTCAACCCGTCCAAACCAGGGGAAAAGCTCTACCTCTACTTAGCCGTTTCATAAGCAGCAGTCAGCGCGGTCTTAGTGAGAAAGGAAGAAGGATCTCAAAGACCCGTCTACTTTGTAAGTCGGGCGTTCCAAGGAGCAAAAGAAAGGTACCCCCAAATGGAGAAATTGGCCTTCACACTAGTAACTGCGACACGAAAGCTGAAACCGTACTTCCAAGCCCATACTGTCGTAGTCCTGACAGATCAACCCCTGAAAAGAGCTTTGAGCAATCCTGAGGCTGCCAGACAGATGGCTTTATGGACAGTAAAGATAAGTGAATTTGACATACAGTATCGCCCACGAACTGTGATTAAAGGGCAAGCAGTGGCTGACTTCATCGCCGAATTTACTCAATCGGAAGGCAAGGGGTAGAAATATCCCCGCAGTGGAGCATCCACACGGACAGATCTTCCAATAAAAGAGCAGAAGGTGCTGGTGTTGTTATCCAGACCCCGGAAGGAGATAAAGTCGAGTGTATGATCCGACTGGACTTCCCCACCACTAATAATAAAGCCGAATATGAAGCACCAGTGGCATGTCTGGACCTCGTAAAGGCAACGGGTGCTGAAAACGTAGTCGTACACTGCGACTCCCAGGTGATAATAAGCCAGGTTAATGGTGACTACGAGTGCAAAAATGAAAGGATGAAGAAGTATTTTGAGGAGGTGAAGAATCACATCAAGAGCCTTGAGGTCAGATTCATTCAAATCCCTAGGGAGAAAAACAAATGTGCCGACCGTCTAGCAAAAGTCACCTCAGCAGAATCTATGCTTGTCCCATAACAAGTATAGTCATTTGTTCAAATCTCCTCGCTTATTGATGACGGAGCGAACGTGCAGGAGGTTGATTCTATAAACAATTGGACTACGCCAATAATATCCTACCTGAAGGTCGGAGTGTTATCAGACGGGAAAGATGCTGCTAGGAAGCTGAGGGTCCAAGCATCACGGTTCGTGCTGATAAAAGATACCTTATACAAGAGAGGATTCTCTCGACTATACCTAAAGTGTTTAAGCCATGAGAAAGTAATTACGTAATGAGAGAAGTCCATGAGGGTATCTGTGGAAACCACTCAGAGGCACGGTCATTAGTAAACAAGTTGATCCGAGCAGGATATTATTGGCCTACGATGCTGAAAGACGCATAAGCTTATGTCAAGGCCTGTGACAAGTGCCAAAGGTTCAGTAACCTCATCTGGCAACCGACCAAAGAACTAACCCCCATGACAGCCCCTTGGCCATTTGCTCAATGGGGACTAGATATCATGGGCCCCTTCCTAACAGGAGTCAGGCAGCTGAAGTTTCTAGTAGTTGGAATCGACTATTTCACAAAGTGGGTAGAAGCAGAAGCCCTAGCCACTATCACGGAGAAAAACATTTGAAATTTTGTTTGGAGAAATATCATCTGTAGGTACGGGATACCCAGAGTGCTTGTCTCTGACAACGAAAAGCAATTTGACAACGACGCATTTCGAGACCTCTGTTCGGAGCTAGGCATAAAAAACCACTACTCCTCGCTAGCACATTCACAGACCAATGGGCAAGTTGAGGTTACGAACCGTTCCTTACTCAAAATCATCAAGACCCGGCTCAAGAGGGCAAAGGGTATCTAGCCGAACGAGCTGCCAAGCGTTCTATGGGCATACCGAACCACTGCAAGAACTCCCACCGGAGAAACGCCGTTTCGACTGGCCTACGGAAGTAACGCTGTCATCCCAGCGGAGGTAAGACTCACAAGCTATCGGGTGGAGAACTATGACAAGGGTAAGAACAAAGAGGCCATGCGCCTTTAGCTCAACTTGGTAGACGAAGTGCGAAAGGCAGCAGAACAAAGACTGGCGCGGTATCAAAATCTCATGGTAAAACATTACAACACCAATGTCAGGCATAGAGAGTTTCAGGTCGAAGATCTTGTACTACGGAAGGTAATGGGCGTTACTAAAGATCTTTTGCAAGGAAAGCTTGGCCCCAACTGGGAAAGACACTACAGGATAATGTCATGGCAGAGGAAAGGAACCTACCACCTCGAAACTTTGGACGGGCAAAAGCTACAACATTCTTGGAACACGGAGCATTTACGAAAATACTACCAGTAGAGAGAGCGACAATGCTTCAAAATTTCCCAGTTCATTTAGTTTTTTGCTACAAGTTATTAGTTTATTTTGAACAATCTACAATTTACTAGTTTACTTAAACAATTTTCATTACAATAAGTATCTTTTTAAGCCCATAGGGGCAGGTACTTTTCTACAGACACATTTTTTATAATTAAATAAGAGGAGTATTGAGACACGACCATGTTTTATCTATATAAAACGGGAATAAAAAGTCCACAAAATCCAAATATGAACAGTACTAAAGTCCACAAGGTGGACGGACCAACCCAGGAGTAAAAATACAAAGTCCACAACGTGGACGGATATTAAGTCCATAAAGTGGACAGATCATCTCAAAAGGATGAAAATTTTACAAAAAAATCCACAACGTGAACGAATATTAAGTCCATGAAGTGGACGGATCATTCCAAGAGGATGAAAATTTTTATGAAGTCCACATCGTGGACGGATATTAAGTCCGTAAAGTGGACGGATCATCCCAAGAGGATGAAAATTTTACAAAAAAGTCACAATGTGGACGGATATTAAGTCCATAAAATGGACGGATCATCCCAAGAGGATGAAAATTTTTACAAAGTCCACAACGTGGATGGATATTAAGTCCATAAAGTGCACAGATCATCCCAAGAGGATGAAAATTTTACAAAAAAGTCCACAACGTGGACGAATATTAAGTCCATAAAGTGGACAAATCATCCCAAGAGGATGAAAATTTTTACGAAGTCCACAACGTGGACGGATATTAAGTCCATAAAGTGAACGGATCATCCCAAATGGATGAAATTACAATTCCAAAAAAAGGATGAGCATAAACTAAGTCCACGAAATGGACGAATCATCCTAAGGTGGTAAAATTAAGTCCAAAAGTGAACGGGCATAAACTAAGTCCAAACTAAATGGACAGGTATCAATGAATAGGTGAATTTACGATCCACAAAAAGGACGGCCTCTATCATTAAATTGACAAAATACACAAGATGGATGTCATCAATCATTAAATAGACAAAATAATGTCAATATAGTAGATGGACTAAGCCAAAATAAATAGAAGGTTAAACAGAATAAAGCCCTCGAAGGAAATTGTCCACATAATTCAAAAATATGACGGAGGAATCATAAAATGTTCTCCGAATATTTTTACATTAAATAAATAACAAATGATAAAGAGTAGTTTTTTTTTGCAGCAGGGACTTCCTTCTCATCATTATGACGGGCTTGACCATCTTTCAGTTCACTTTGGCTTTTAACAACAGTCTGGTCAGCAAGGGCATCATTGACGAGGGCATTCTCATCAAAAAGCTCATCCGTATTATCAGATTCAACAGGCTGGACGGATGTTTGCTCGGGGGCGTAAATGTTGACGGTGGACACATCTAGCTTCGGATATAAAGCCTTCACCTGACAGATGGCCTCGTCAAAACTTTCATCATACGAGATTCCAAGCTCGGACAGAAGGGCGTTGAAGTCACGATACTCACGTACAGCAACGTCCTTAGCTAGAAGAATCTCCTTTTCTTTGTCCTCCAGGACCTTTCTCAGTTCCTTCGTCATCTTGTAATACTTGTCATTTGCCCCCTCCGCCATTTTTAGTTTCTTCTCCTGGACAACTTTCCAGGCCTTCAGCTCGACCAACTCATCCTCTGTCAACTTTGCTTTTTCGCGAATGCGGCCCAAGGTTGTCTCATGATTTAAGCACCGTCCTATTAAACCCTTCATCATGACTATGGCCTAAAAGAAAAAAAGAAAAAAAAAAGGATAAATTGGTTTCGAGCAAAGAGATATCAGGACGAATGAAAAGTGGACGGACGAAACTTTACTTGAGCGATACTAAACAACCCCGTCTCTCCCATCTCCTCCGTTGAATGGTTACTCAAGTCCTCGTAGTCCTCGGAGGTAATGATGGACGAGAGTTGCTCTAAGGTGTGTTTGGGATCCTCTCGAAGGAGGACGGGTGGCTTCTTCAGAGTTGTTGACGAACCCTTTATAAGGCCTTTGCCAGCCTCGTGCTTCCCAGGGGTAACCATATTTGTGCCCTCGGCCATTAGTCCCACGACGGGCTCTAAAAGGACCTTGGGTTTCTTTGTAGGACAATTGCTTTTGGACGGCTACTTCCTCTTCATAGATAGGTTGCTCGAGCTCGTCTCCTTGAAGCCAACAGCACCAGCCTCCCTGGTCTTGGCAGCATTTGCCTTAATTATTGCTCTCCTCTTAGCGTCATCCATTTCTATAAAGGTGGACAGATGAAGCTAATTTCTTAAATCAAAATCAAAATAAAGTAAAATTGGAACGACGGACTTACATTGACGAATTCTGACTTCGTATTTGATGGCTGCTGGTGTTGGTGCAGGACCGTCACAATAACAATGGATGGTGTCAAGATTGACTAGTTTGGCCTAAGTCCTTTCCTCTGGCTTGGTCTTGTTAAAAATTTTTTCAAGAAAACTGTACTCCTCAAGACTTACTTGTGGACGCTGTCAAACTGCAAAGAAGAGGACGATTAAAAAGTGTTAATTAAATATGGTAAACAAAATGGTTACGAAAAGTTTTCACATGGTAGGACGGGTGCATACTAGACAGAAACAGTATGCCTCAAGTTGTGTCGACAGGCATGTGCTCTGTATCCCCCGGACGACACATCCATTCGTCACCCTCTAAGAAAAAATAACGACTCTTTCAATCCTTGTTAAAGTCTGGAGTTTCATATATGACCTTCAACAACGGACTCCTAGGGACGAAACTATATATCCCCCTTGATTTGTCAATCTTACCCGGACTGTAGCAATGAAGGAATTCCCATACCATTAGCCTCCTAGCACCATTTGACCAAGCGCCGTATAGGACCTCCATTTCTATGAAGACCCTCCAGGTGTTGAGGGATACTTGATTGACGAACAGACCCAGATATTTGAGAAGCTCACGGTGAAGGGAGCTTAATGGAAATCTAAGTCCTGCCTTCAACATTTGCTCGTACACTCCAACACCTTCTACTCCCTCATAATAGCATTTCTCTGATTTATAGGGTAGACGGATGGGGATGTTATCTGGGATTTGATAATTGGCCCTTAGAGTTTTGAAGTGTGTCTCCTTGATGGTGGATCTAAAATCGTTCACTGTCCACTTTAGTAGCATGATGAACTCCCTTGGTCCATCAGCACCTGCGACATACTGAATTTGTCCCTCTCCGTCATCAGAACCCTCCTCTGGGTCGGCCATCTCCATGTCCTCATTTATTGAGGACAAGGAAGATACGGACGGACTCCCCTTTTCACTTGTATTCACTTGGTTTTTATGACCAGACGGGTATACTTCCTCGTAATCCGCCCTGTCACGGACAACAGACTGATTACTTGACACACTAGACATTGCCGACATGTAACTACAGAACCTAAGACTCTGACAGGTCAAAGGAAGGCGATGGGTATATAAAATCCGAAAAATAAAATAAGTATACCTAAAGGTAAAAGAGATTTGTGAGAAAGAATACTTACTAAGATAATGAGTGAACGGAGGAGGAGCGTTAATGATGGATATAACAACTGGACGGAGTGGTCTCTGACAAGTATGACGGATGAACTCTGACAATGTGTTTTTTAACAGGAAATAGAGAATTGAGAGAAAAAGGGGAAGTGATATTTATAAAGAAATTGCATGGAAGACGAAGCGACGCCTCGATCCAAGATATCATTCAATGGAGGAATGACACGTGTCATGTGTCATAAATCTCATCCAGACGATCTGTTAGGGTTTGAGACAGTTCTCGGATGACCGTCGATCCACAGGTTTCTAAATCGTCATCCCCTGGACCATGAATCGTCACCTCATGGATCCTTCCATTAAAATATGACGGACCCATGGAGTGAGGGGGCAATTGAAGAGGTGAAAGTCTGAGTTAACGAATCTCCATAAGATGGGCCTGACGATTCATTATCCGTGGGCAGATAGAGGACGGGCCTAAAGTCTACAATCTGTTATGGACGGATCCCACATGAATGGAGGGATCAGTAACAGGTCCAATACCCATGTGTTAGGGAGAAAACCCTAAATGAGAGATACTTGCGACACACACCATAGAGTCCCATTATAAAAAGGATTCTGGCACAAAGAGGATTCCTTAAGATGCGTACATTAATGTAAATCTTCTCTACAAAGAAATATCTTGTCTATCACATTTTTGGATTATTCAAGAGGTTTCCTATAAGGAAAAGACTTCCACGCCAAGAAAGAGATGTCAACCCTCTACTACTATAAAAGCCCCAATACCCTCGTAAATCAAGGTACGCATAATTGACCCATTCTCTATCACTCTAGAGTTGTGAGAATAGTTCTAACTTAACCTTCGGAGGGTATTTGGCTGGCACCACACCGGTACTCTTTGTTAGGTCTTCTCTTTGTGTTGTACAGGCATTACTTTTGAGTGTGTAAGTATCGTGTGGCTCACTGGTGAATTTCTCGACATCATCAGTTACAATAAAAATACTTTTCAAATAAGCCATCTGTAGCTAAGTAGTTTGAAGAGAACAAAGCATCTACTCGTTTGGCGAATTAGGACAATCCTCAGTTATATTCCTCGCCCTTTAAAGTTTAAATGCATTAAAATTGCCTTTCATTTTATATTCCACTTAAGATCTTGTTAGGTTTTTTATTCTGCTTGGGATCTTTACCTCAGTTAATTGGCAGTAGGAGTGGAGATGGTTTATGACTTTCAATGGCCAGGGGAACGACATCGTTCCTTAAGCCCATTTTTTCCTCTCTCTTTTTTTTTTTTTTTGGTAAAGGATGCAGTATCTTATATACTGTGCATTAGGTTCCCTCTTTTAAAATCAGCCATGTGGCTATTTCACATATATTAGTAAACAGACGTTAAACTCAAACGCCTAACTCAAAACAATACCTCTTCTCTCTTTTGCTGGTAATTACACACCCATGCCTTATTGAATAGAAATCATGCACTTTTGGTGGGATTACTCTTATAGGAGTAGTGGTGGGCTTGGAATTCGAATGGGAGGTGGAACTCCAAGGCTTTCATTGATGGATCTAGGATTTGTGTGGGTATGAAGGGCAAGGATGGGTTTAGGGACTTTGCTGTGAATAGACTCGAATTTGCAGGATTTACTTGTTGTGAGAATTTCAGATGTTATTGTGGACCTATACTGCGTGGTGTGAGGGGGATGGAAAAAAAAATCTGGTCTTCCATCAATTTTTGGTTTATTTTTCCCTTGGTTTCTTCTTCTTTTTCTATTTTTTTATTATAAAAATAATCTTGAGTTTGGATCTGGAAAATTCTACAAGAAGTATTTAATATAAATAAAATGCAAAGATTCTGCAAGGACATTGAATAATGGATTGAGATTTTGTCAAGGCATGATATATCTGGGTATAATGAAGGCTTTATGGTTGACTGGAAATGGTATATTGTGGGTTGTGCCAAGAAGTATTGTGATTTTAGTCAATTAAATGGTATTCCTATTGAAATGGGTTAGTGAATGTGTTGCTAAAAAGATTACGGCCTTCATCCTCTCCTAATTTCAATCCTTCAATGAAAGCCTTGGGAACGAACAGACAGAAAGCATTGAAGTTCAATGCTAGATTAATTGATTATTCTAACGGAAAGTAGTAGTTTTAACGCCCGTTTACTAATATATGTAAAATAGCCACATGGCTGATTTTTAGGAATGGATATAAGGTGTTGTATTTAAGTTTTACCCTTTTTGTAATTAACGTTTTCAGTTTTTTTATTTTTAAATTAAGAAATTAAAAAAAAAAAATTCGTCCAAAATGACGTCATTTTGGTTTGTAAACGGCAGCATTTAACAGAAAAATAACGGATGATTGAATTAATTATACTTGAAACTTATAAGACTAAAATGACAAACTGAAGAGCAAACAAAAATAAAGAAGAATATATATTAACTATTAAAGGAAATGGATATATAAAGAAGTTGAAATTTTAGTAAAGTTTATTCTATATACCGAGGTTAATTACATATTTTGAGCTTAAGAGCCCGTTTGGTTGGGCGGTTTGGCTAGGTAAACGCACATTTTTTAATGAAAACGCTGATTATAAATTGTTTGGCTAGGCAATTTATAAGGAAATGCGTTTTTACAAAATGTCTAAAAAGCGCGTTATCAATTCACCGTATTGGTCAACTTTTTTCAAAACGCAAATTTAAACTAATATCACGTTCTCCTATATCACTTGTTTTGGGTTCAAAATACCAAATATACCCTCAAATACATACCTTCCCTTCTCATGAATCTCCTCTATTCTCTATCACCTCTTTGTGTCACTCCCTTGGTTAGTCGTGCACCTATATAGATGATTCGAGTCACGCATCTATCGCACTTTTTATGGGGTAGGGTTCATATTTTTAGTTTTTATTTTCTATCATTTTCGTTTTGGTTTTGGTTCAATGAGGTGGCACTCTAATTTAATGCCAGGTAAACAAATCCATGTTATGCTGGAATTGGAGTTGGCATATGGATAACATGTAGGAATAATGGTAAATGTTAAGGGCTCTTTTTTATTATTTTATGAATAGTCTGCCAAACTTTCAATAAAAGATCAACAACCATTACATTGAAACGGTGAGAATTATGCTACAGCCATAGAGAGGCTAATAGGCTACAATTTACGATAAGCCCATTATAGTAATTGCACCTATTATCTAAATGTTCAATGAATAGAAACAACATTTTTCTACATATTTTACCAAACACTTAATTAGGATTTTAAAAACTGCGTTTTAAAAATACATTTTTTGAAACCGCTATTATTTAAAAACGCCTTTTTTCAAATAGCTTATCCAAACAGGCCCTAAGTATATCTTGAACTTACGATTCTTTATAAATTCTTGGATTTCTTCCAAACCAGATGATTATTCAATATTGAAATTGAAGTCAAGGAACCTATAGAGTATAGACAAAATGTTGGTTTTAGGTAGACTTGGTAAACGGGTTAAGTTGATTGGGTTATAAGGGTCTACTTTCATTTTTTTCACATGCAAATAAATAAATAAATGAACAAAAAAATACCAAATGTCAAAAATAATATAATACTCAAAAATAAAAGTTAAATAATATGTAGATTCTTAAGTTTACACAATTTAAAAATCACAATTAATATCATCACCATAAAATAAGCAAAAAAAATAAAAATAAAATTGAATGTCATGGACCATGTCAAGTTATCAACCTTCTCAAGTGCATATATTCTTGTTACATGTAAAATATATATATATATATATATATTTTTTTTTAATGGGAGTTACATGTAAAATATTAATGAAGTCGTATTATTATTATCAAGAAAGATAACTACATAAAAAATGGTTTTGAAAATAAATTATAACATGTTAGGTAAAGAAGAATAAATAAATATCTAATATGAATAGCACTTCAATGTACTCAACATTTATAGTAAATTTAGTATTAAAAATCTTCATACTTGAGAATCGCTATTTGGCATATAAATTTTTTCACACTATTTACACTTAGCCCTATATATCCCATTGTCCTTGAAATATGTTTAAAAAATAGGTTGGAGCACAGGTCAATTCATTTTTACTTCAGGTAAAAAATCTTGAGTTTAGATCTAAGTATTTTCCTTTGGATTTACGTCAAGTTACCAAGTTAGGTCAAATTTCACCAAATCTGATATAGACTCTAAAGTTGAAAGTAAAATTTTATGATTTTGAATTTATGATTTTTTTTTTCACTATTTTAGTGTTAGTGTAAATTTTTTATATTTTCCATGAATAGGCTTTTAATAGTATATAGATAAATAAAATACATTTATGTTGTAAATGTATTAATTTGCAAGAAATTAAAAGTTATTCATTTACATTCAAGAAGTGTTTGGTATTATAATTTAAACAACAGTTTTCAGTTTTTAAATAACATTATACGTATTTTCACACATTTTACTTATACATATTTTTAAAAAATACAATCAATATTACGAAAACAACGTTACCAAACAGATTCTCATATTTTCTCCCATGCATTTTGGGAAAGTTCAATAACTCAAAATGCTTTCACGTGAGACCCCCTGTGGATCATTTCTGGTTGATGGACTCACCGTAGTCCCAGCAAATAAGAACAAAACATATAGGAAGGAAATGCTGACATCGTTTGAATAGGACAGCTCGTCAACAAATGCAGCCGCCGGTCTTTCGTTAACTTTCCCGTTAGCCATCTGTTTTCAACAGTTCTTTCACCAGTTTCAAAAGCTTTCGGGCCCACCTCAATTTCAAATTTCAATCCACCCGCTTGTTTCTTGTATTTCATTTCTCCTCTTCGACATAAAAAATGAAAATCACTTTCTTGTAACTCTCTCCCAGCCGACACAGCCATGGTCTCACTGGTTTTTTCACCTTCTTGTTGCTTTTTTCATTTTTTGTTTATCACTGAAAACTTAGAAATTCGTCTCTCATGTTTTGTGTTTAATTTTGTAGATCATCAGCATGTACGGGTTCAAGAAAATCCACAAGGTTCAAAAGGTGACAAGGAAATCGCACTCTCTAATATCTCTCTCTCTCTCTTTCTAAGTTACTGAACTTATTTGTTTGCGTTAGCCTCTGTTTGATTGCTGAGAAATTGGATGTGAAATCAATTGTAAATGTCTTAATTAACCACTGTTTCCATTGCTGTACAAATTTTTTTTTTCTCCTTTCAAAAGCTCAAAAAGTGTGTTACACTCTTACTCAATTAAGTGTTGTTTTACGTTTCTGTCTATAGTGCTCTGAATCATCAATGAAGTTCTTAGCCTCTATTCGGTTCCAGAGAAAATAGAAGGAAAAACTTGATGCCAAATTTATGTTGTGATCACCATTTTCATGGAATCATAAGTGCTTAAAGGTGATTTTGGAAGGAGCATTAGCCAGCTGTTCATGACACAACTTTCGGCCTGAACACATGACCCTCTGTTTTTAGTAGGTGGGAACAGGGGAAAAGCTTGGGAAACAATAGAGGCCTTCTGTGTTGGCTTTAGTTGTAGCATAGGGATCATGGAAAATTAGCCACAAATGATCATTTCTCTGCTTTACTAATAGAATCATGGATGGTCAGTAGAATTCTACCTTTGTCATTAAATGGCTTCAACATAGACCCAGTGGTTCTTTCTTAGATTTATTTCTTGTCCAACCATGCTTGTCACACACCTACAGGCTGTAGAATAAGTCATGTTGTTCTCAGTGAAAGCAGTCCAAATTGGATGATTTTTTTTTGAAAACAACCATGTTTAATTGAAAACTCATGGAAGCCTTACCTTGAAATGGCAACCTGAGCACATATAAACTCAATAGAGCCTCAATCAAATGTAGCGATTACGTTTTTCGCGTTAAAGTTGTTTGTGTAATTGTGTGTGCGTGAGTGGAGTTGGCAGATGAAAAAAAGTATACCAATATATGAAAGTCAGCAAATATTTGCATATGAAAAAAAACAAAGGATTAACTTAAAATTGTATGTGTATGTGTGTGTGTGTGTTTGTGTGGATGGCTGGGTAATACGTTTCCAATTTCAACATGAACTTTAAAGTATAAACTGTCAAAATAATTTACAGAAGCTTACAAAAGCTAAGAACACATAAAGGCCAAAACAGCATATGAGAATTGCAACAGAGATAAAGGCCATCAAACATTGTGAAGATTCTAGATGCTGAACTGGATGAATTGTAATTTACAAGAGACTAGCCCTCTCATATGTGTGTAGTATGCGCCATTGCCAGGACCTTTTTAAGTTGTATACTTAAAATTTTTGAGAGTTGTATTACCAATCAATGAAAAATAATGCAAACTACAAATCACGGTTTTCTACTCCAAAGTCATGCTCCTATCTCCATTAACACTAAAACTATAGTTAATACATAACTTTCACTTGGCAACAAGTCAAAACAATTCAAAGATAATTTGGCTCCAAGCCAATAATTTGTGCTAGATTTGTGAAGTTCCTAGAGTTCTTGGCTGCATGGCATCTTCGGTCTTTCCACTAGAAACATATAAAAATCATATTAGTATATTGATTCAATCACACTTAAAAACCAAACCCCAATTAAAATAATTAAAATGTCTCTTTGATGGTAGGGCAAGTTCATGATTATGCTCTGGATTAAATGCAGTAACCCTCTACACATCATTTTCAACTGTGCAACGAATAAATGCTTTACAGCCAGTTCTAGTATCTAGTTTCTTCCAATTTTTCTCTTCATAAGAATTTTCATCTATTTTAAAACCCTTCTAAGAACATAGAAATTCACGTTGCCTTCTGTTATTTGTCCCATTAAAATATCTAGGCTTTCGTTTTCGTATACTAAAATCTGTTTGTAATGCATAATTATTGTATAAATTGTATGCTTCAACTTTAGTATATGCCACCTTATCCAACAAATTGTCATCACTATTTTCTAGTCGTACAACAATCAAACAATCTTCAATTCCTTCAATATCACTTGAATTGCAAATAACTACAATAATTTTTATGAAAAATATAAATGTTAGAAATAAAATATTAAGGAATTTACAATACAATAATTATCTTATGTGTGCAATTTTTTATGTGTTCTTAAAGGCCTATGGTATGCTTTATTACAAAGCTTCCCCACTTCTAAGCACAAATATAATTAGAAATTAGATATAGTTACCAATATAAAGATGAATATATTATTTATTCCTATCATATTATATATATATATATATATATATATTTATATATATCACTACACATATTTTATTTGGGAGCAAACACCTTTATATAATTTATTTGGGAGCAAACTTTTCACAACAAAGCAATAAATTCATACCTCAATGCACATTTATATATTTTATTTGGGAACAAACATATCACAACAAAGCATTAAAATTTTCACCAAAAAAATTCATTAAATTTATACCTCAATACATTTTTGGGTCATGCTAATGAGTGCCCTAAGACCACTCATTAACAATCTACTTTAGGAAAGTTTTAATACTACTTTTATGGAAAATAAAAAAAATATGTCAAAATATTAATTACTTTTTTTTCATTTCTCATAAAAACTTTCTTTAGATTAATTATTAACGAGTGCCCTAAGGGCACTCGTTAGCATTTCCCTACATTTTTATATGTTTTATTTGAGAGCAAACATATCACAACAAAGCATTAAATTCATACCTCATTACATTTTTGTATATTTTATTTAAGAGCAAACATATCACAACAAATCATAAGACAAAATAAATTATAACTCCATTACTTTGAAAATTGGGTTCTTCCATGGTTATGTGAACAAGATTTTGTCTTTTTATACTAGAACTTTTCACTTGATCTCACTAAAAAATCACTCATAGCAACCTTTGTTTATGGTCATGTTGTGCACTTAAATTTTGTCGACACTAAGGAGACACTAAGGAGTAAGACTTGTGGGTTTTGTTCATAAGAGTGAGAACCCTAAAAGGTTCTCTTCGTCCTAGGTTCCAAATGCAAAATAGCTGGCTAGCACCCTTTTTTTTATATTTTATTCTTTTAATAACATTAATTGGTTGTCTAACGTGGGAGACTTTTTTAGTTTTTATTTTTCTGAGAATTAACGTTGGGATATCTGCCTTTGTTGATAAGCTCTCATATTCAAATGATGTCAGTACTTTCTTTCTACATATTTTATTCTTATTGGCTGGGATTAGGAGGTCAGCTTGATGCCCTTGTCGTCCAGGACTAAGTAAGAATTTCCCGGAGTCGAGGCCTTGGGAGTGTTTTTGCAATAAACGCTTCGACTAGTGCGTGCAAAGCAAGGAGTGGTACTTCCGTACTAGGTCTAGGTTACTAGTAAACACTAAAAACACACACACACAAACTCTCTCTCTCTCTCTCTCTCAGAGAGCCAAGTCAAGTCTATGTCATTCTCTGATACACAGTCACACGACCTGTCCCTTAAATTCTACATTTGGCAACGATTATGATTTACGGGTCATTTCAAAGAAGAAGATTGATCAATTATCTAGTACGGTAGATAAGTTCCGTGTACGAACTGAACATTATCTACATCTAGATCTAGGTTTCGATTTTCTAGTGCGATTGGTAAGTGCTCGTTTGTCCTGACGTTAAATTATTTTGTCCACACCAACATGTTAACCTTTGATGGTTTTAAGTTACGGCTAGCTATAGAAACATATGTGGTATCTTTTTCCTTTTTCTTTTTTTGGAATCAGCCTATGGTATATCTTATCGTTAAGAAATTGAATCAAAAAGCATAAATTGTTACTAAAGAAATATATAAAATTTCTTTTTCTCTACACCTATGATTTTTTTTTTTTTAAGAAATGTTTTAGAAAATAAATTAAATTTTGTAAATATGTGATATATAAGTTTTATCACATATTGATAAGTTTAAAACTTTCATTTTACCCTCTTTAATCTATACATACATGCCGCATTATTTTATCACATATTAAAAAATAAACACAATCATATTCAATTAATTTTAATAATTTGGAGTTTATTGAGATGAGTTATTATTTATATGTGATAGGATGCATTGCATTTTAAATAAAAAATAATAATATAACAATTTTTTATTAAATAGTTTAAAATATGAATTTACACTCATTGTTGCCAAATTCAAAGTCCTAAAAAAATGAAATAAAACTCAAAATTTTATTTTCCCATATTACTTTTGCAGCAGTCATTGAACGCATATACTGTTACACCACTTTTTTTCATATTCCTTTAAATCCATATTTTATTGTCTTTCTTTTATCGAAAAAATCCTTTAATTAAATCCATGTAGTAAACAAGAGAGGTAGATCCCACCAAAAAAAAAAAAAAACCAAGAGAGGTAGACTAGTAGTAGTAGTACCTAGCTAGTACCTACCCGTTCTTAATTATCTAGCTATTTCATTGTCCAAATTCCAAAGGGCTATTGACCTATTGTATTATGGACTGTATGAAGCGACAACCAAACTGAAACTGTGTTCTGTTTTGCTTTTGCTGCAATAATTTGTCAGCCGCGGGAAGTGAAAATAGCTGGAAGAAGACGATCGTGTAGATAAAAACGTAGGCGCTGACGCAGGCAGCTAATTAATTAAGTAAATAAAGGATAAAATGGGATTTGGCGCTACCTCAATGCACTTTTTGTCCCTTGCCTCTTCATTATTAAAAATAAAATCGTGTCGAATTTGAATTTCGATTGTGGTACTACAAGGACCAATATTTGTCTCGAAGTGCAACTACGTAGAAACACCCCGTGAATACCTAGCTAGCAAGTTCTCTCCTCAGACTCACAAAAATATTAATATATATGGAGCCGGCCGATTATAATAAATTAATTAGCAACTTGGACTCTTTATTTATATATATATATATATATTTTTTTTTTTTATTTGAGATGGCCAGATAACTCTTTCATGAAAACTTAAATCTCAATTTTGTTATTTTCATATTTTACTAAGACTTATAATTATGAAGTGGCTATCAAACCATAATAATTTGTAGTGATTAGACTTTTTAATTAAATATTAAGTAAGTCATTGATTTACACAACAATTTCCTCTAATTTAACCATTTTTAGAAGACGCTACTCTTTTTTTTTTTTGGTGCAATGATAACAATTAACCTTTTTTTGATGAATTAACGAAACAGTGTTCATTTCTAAAAAAAAAAAAACCTAAGCACTTTATGCTGTTTGCTTGAGTTGAGAGAACTTTAAGGTAAACCAAGAAAAAGCAATCCCACTTCCTTAGGCAAAGAGCAAATGATGAGATGTACTCTTGAAATATTACTAAGGTTTAAAATCTTCGTTTTAATTAAAATGTGTGTCTTGAGAATAGAGAGAATAATGAAAGTCGTAGGATTTTGTCACGGTATAGAAAAATGATATTAGGTTCTAAAAGACTGTCAAAAAAAAAAAAAAAAACACAATTTGTATTATTATGCATTTTTAAAATAATTCAATTGTTATTATAAGTGAGGATGAAGAATTTCTACCATGCATATATGGTTCTCATTATCAAAGAGATCAAGTAATATTACAAAATTACAAGATTCTTAATTTACCTTGTATCTTTGATGGAATTTTGGGCTCGATTCTATTTCTATCATGCATGAGCATGAACCAGCTGGGTTTGAAATTGAAAGCCAAGCCAATCAAAATTCGAGGCATGACAAGAGACGATAAAAATGACATTGACAAATATCTAACTATATATGGACCAGCTTCTACAGTACAGATTCGAAAAAAATACGAAGCAGATAGTCACGGAGAAGTAGCATTCTATCGCTATAGGCCGAATACAAAGGAACACCGTTTGTAAGCTCGATCATTGAGAACAAACAAGTGCATACATGAACTCAAAGTAGTGCCGTGCAAACCACAATATTGTCCTAGCTCTCAATGGTCAAAATCATATAGATCACGAAAATCAATCTCATCCTCACAAAATCTTGCCCCACGCGCATATGTCTCTGATACTAATTACTATTAAAATTTAATTAAGTCGCACTCACTAATCAGGAAAATTAAAGTATTGTCCCAGCAGCTGTCTGTCTTGTGCCAAATAGTATTTCTTGGCTTTACATCAATGAATTAGGGAATACTGTCAAATTTATTAAAAAAAACTACTGTAATTTATTAATTATAACCTTTTTACATTATCAATTACGACTTCATTTTTGCATTATTATTATTATTATTATTATTATTATTATTATGCAATTAGGAGATAGTGATCGGTGAGATACACACATGCATACGCTAATTAATGTGACATTTTTTACATTTCCAAATCCAAATAATAATGCGACACTTCTAAGTTCTAAGTTATTGCTTCCTGCAGACAGAAAATAAAAATGCAAACCGTACCCATTTTGTCTCGTGTAAACAAATAACCTGGAAAATTTGAGAAATCAGCTTCAAGATAACATTTTCTTATTGCATATATATTATATAGTAACAAAATATTTTATCTTCTCTCGCATAATGAACATTAATTGATTAGAGAAGGACATAGAGTAATAAGGGAATAAACAATTGGACATGTTGAAAATGGGTCACACACACAAGTTGGCCGCAATTGTTTTCTTCCCTTCTTGTTGGGCGGCTACTAGGTATAAAAAAAGGTATCCTTATTCCTTACCCGTTCTCTTTTCAATAGAATTACAATTTTCTCACTTTTTTATTTATTTATTTTATATTTATTATTTACTATTGAAGTGATAAGTTATTAATGATAAAAATAAAACCATATTAGTAGTGTTCTATATATAGTCTATACAAGAGTTGGTAAAAACTCTTAACAACTAGATGGTTAGTAAATATTTAGAATTCAAATCCTTTCTATTATTATAATTAGTATGTAACCTTGAGCATGTGCAGGGGTATAATTAAAAACAGTCACAATTTTACGATTCAAATTATACATTTTTTTGAAAATATGTTCAAATTATGCATGATATTAGCTTATATTTTTTTTAAACTATACATTTTTAAAATATGTAATGGTTTCTCATTTTTCATTTTATATATATATATATATATATGATTTAGAATTTAATTAGATTTAAACTTTTTGGTTTTTACACCTAATAATTCCTTTGTCACAAAAATTAAAAAATTAGATGGATTTGGATTTAAACTCTTTGGATTTGGACTCTTTGATTTTTACACTCAATAATTCATTTGGCACAAAAATTAGAAATTAAATGAGACACATGGCGCAAAATTGAAAATCCAATTGAATTTTAATTAAATTTTTTTTCTATGCTTTGGCTTGTAATATATATACACACTATTAAATTATTTTAAAATTAAAATTTTAAAATAATTCTTAGTATAATCATATTCATACCATCAATCAAATATTCATTCTTGTTATAAAATAATTTTTCGATAGATTTCGCCATCCATGTCCCTTGTGCTTGTGCTGCAAAACTTTATTCAAGAGGACATGGACCAATAGGTCCAATAGGGCAAGGCATTTTCTACATTTGCGGCTGAAATTTTGTGTAGTTGTTGCATAAAACACTTGGTGGTCACACTCTAAAAATTATCAAACCATCTGCTTCACATTACTACCATATAATATTCGGAAGTATCAAGTATATGCTTGTCGATTTATATGCATGTGTCATGTCATATATATATATATATATCTTGACCTTGACGTTGAGACTTGAGAGAACAAGAAAATAACTCAGCAGAATTCAACTTTTGTGAATACAAAATTTTCATAGATCAAGGATGAAGAATGACTTTAGAAAAATGGGAGTGGGAAATGGATCATGTGCATGCATGAAACATAGATAAGGGATTCAATGAATTTTTACTTATAATTCTTTTTTATTTTTTCTGCAACAAGATTACAAGGCGGCCTCGATGCTAAAAATGACATCTAATGTTAGTGAGAGGGCAGTTAAAGATAGGTGCTCTCTTAATAACTCAATTATATATGTTGGCATGTTGCTACAAAATTCACGTAACAAATTACAAAACTTCCTTTGCAGGTCCCATCTGAGAGAGAAGCCTATATATTGTCAATAGAGTCAGCTAAGTAATAAAATCATGTTTGTTGTCTCTTAGTCTAATCTGACTTCCCAAGCATGTGTACAATTGAATTCCCCATTTGCAGCCGGCAATAAATTCTCTTATTAGCAAACTTGTTGATTTGAACTAGAACAAGTTGATCTAACATACTCAGATGCCAATCCAAATTGCTGTCTCCAAATATGCTTGACGACTAAGCATGCATCATGCTGCCACTGCCAGTGTCAAACTCAAAAATTAATAACCTATATATATGACCAAAAATCTGATACAATGGCCATTGATTGCCATGCCAAAAGTGTATAATAGCCTCCACCTTCCCCCACTCTGAAATTCAAGAGTGCTCTAATTATGCACTCAATTGAAGCAACTTCCTGTGGCTCTAATAAAAATTTAAAACAATCTCATGGAATATGAATTTTCCACCAAAAAAAAAAAAAAAAAACTTCTTCCCCTCAAGACATCAACAAATAGATCTTTATTCGGGCCACACCAAATAGCTAGAATATATATATATATATATATATAAAGGATTTTGCTAATGTGTGCCCTAAGGGTACATAATAATTTTCATTTCTGGAAAAAAATTTCTCGGGAATTGAAAAAATATTGACAATTTTTTTAAATTTCGAGAAAATGTTTTCAAAAGTGGATGGCTTACCAACTTTTTTTTTTACTAAAGACTATAGGACATTCTGCCAACTAAAAGCACGATACTAGGATTTTTTTTTGAGAAAATCAACGACAATAGGACATAACTCAAAGTGCAAAGCAAACACCTCTTTAAGACCACTGAAAGGGCATCTGCATATATTTTAAAAACTGGTAACTACAAAACATGTTAATTTATCTTGCAAAAAGAAAAAAACGGATTTATATTAATTTTAATTTGTTTCGTTGTAAAATATCTTTAGTTGAAAACATTTTCAAGTGTTTGGTGTGTCCTAAAATGAGAAAAAAAATAACTCATATCACAACCTACTAGCCATCACAATATCAATTTGAGCCACCCACTTACCAACTCAGCGCCCACCAAGCTCACCACCACCAAATGAGCCAAAACCTTGACTGGATCAATTCACGACCCAAATAACTAAATCAATGCAACCCCAAGGGATCCATGGCCCCAGCAACCAAATCAACTTCTTCAGCTACTAGATTGGCGCTTCCTAACCACCATTGACGCCCTTTGTTAAGTACTTGTATTAGTTAGTGTACATAGCATATTAGTTGTGCTAATTGAAATATATTTTTTTGTAATAGTGTGAGTGGCAGTTAGAGTGCTTATTGTAAACAGTGGCAGTAGTGCAGGATAGTTAGTTGGTTAGTTACAAGGGATGTTGATATAGGTATATGGCAGTTTGTATTGGATTCATTGATAAATAAGATTGATAATTCTATTACACACACTCTATCCCTCTCTCTCAATTATGTTATGGAGGCCAAGGTTCCCTCAAAGCAACCTACACAAAGTTCCTAAATCTTCTTAAATATTAACATTGGTATTAGAGCACTCGATCCCTCCACACCACCATGACAGAAACTTGTTCCAATTCACAAAATTCTAAGAAAATTGTAGCTTTAGCTAGGGTTTCAAAAAGTCATGAGCTTACTTTACAAGAAATTTAGAAGCAATTGCAAATTATTAATGGGTTCATGAGAATGGTGGAAATAGAGGAGAAGCAACAATAAGCCTTGAATTCAAGCTCTCGAGCTCTTCTTGTTAACAATAATGTGGGAAATTCAAAATCTTTATCTTTGAAATCTATCAAGAATCTAAAGTTGGAGTTCCTTAGGTTTCATGGTGAAGACCCAACTTCTTGGGTTTACAAAGCAAACCAATTCTTTTCTTATCACAACACCCCTTAGCATTAGAAGGTGATTATGGCCTCTTTTCATCTGGATGAAGAAGCCCTAATCTGGTTCCAAGATGCTGAGCAAATGGGTGGATTTGCGAGTTAGGAAGTCTTCATCAAGGCTTTTCGGACTTAGTTTGGTGCCACTGCTTATGATGATCATATAGAGGCACTCACTCAACTCAAACAGACCACAACTACGATTTCTTACAAAGGTAATTTCGAGATTCTTTCTAATAGAGTTATGGGATTGTCTGAGTCTCATAAGTTGAGTTGTTTTTTGAGTGGGTTAAAGGATGAGATTAGGCTACCTATGAGAATTTTAATGCCTAAATCTCTTAATGAAGCTTTTGGTTTAGCTAAAATTCAGTAGGAGTATTTGATGAGTAGTAAGAAATCCTTCAAAAATGTGATTGATAACAATAAAACTTCTATATTGGGTTTGCCTAAAATGGAGGGTAGGAATGATGCTAAGGTGAAACTGCCACTGCAGAGATTAACTAGTGCTTAAATGGGGGAAAGAAGGAAATTAGGGTTGTGTTACAATTGTGATGAGAAGTGGCAGATGGGACATAAATGCAAAGGAGCAAAGTTGTATATTTTAGAGGGATGGAATGTGAGAGTTGAGCATAAGTTAGGAGTGCAACTAGTGGAGTTGGAGGATGATAGGGTGGTGTTGGACCATCAACGAATTGGGCAGCAACAAGAAGATGTGCCTTTACTTGCTGAAATTACACTTTATTCTTTAGTAATAGTCCTTCATCTCAAACTATGTGAGTTAAGGGCAGGATTATGAATCAAGAAGTAGTGTCTCTCATTGATTCTAGGAGCACTCACAAATTCTTGGAATTTGTTGAGTTACCTGCATTGCAGTTACAATTGGATACTTCTAAGATTATGGAGGTTAAGGTAGCTGATGGGAGCATTATTAAAACCCTGGGGGTGTATCATGGAGTTGTTATTTTAATTCAAGGAAACAAATTTGTGGTGGATTTCAATGTCTTGCATTTGGGGGGGCTATGCAATGGTTCTTAGTACCCAATGGTTATGTACTTTAGGGGAAATCAATTAAAACTTCAAGTTATTAACCATGAAGTTCTCTTATCTAGGTAAAAGGGTGTTCTTGCAAGGACTTCATCCATCAGGGTCTACCCTCTTAGATGCTGACAAGCTTTTTCATAACTCTATCAAAAAGGGTCTGGTTCTTCACATTGAAGTTGTCAGCACCTCAAGTCCTAGCCAACCCTCACTAATTGCTGCACTGTTAGATTTGCTAGATCAATTTTCTAAGGTGTTTGAAGTTCCATCACACCTGCCCCCATTCCGAGGACATGAGCACCAAATAATCCTTAAGGAAGGCACTCCTCTAATCTGTGAAAGACCTTACAGGTACTCTTAATTCCAAAAAACTGAAATTGAGAAAATTGTACATGAATTACTTGAGGTTGGTTCTATCCAGCCTAGTCAAAGTCCCTTTTCTTCACTTGTTTTACTTGTTAGATAGGCTGATGGGAGTTGGAGAATGTGCAGAGATTATAGGGCTTTAAATAAGGCTACTATTAAGGACAAATTTCTCATTCCTATGGTGGATGAGTTGTTAGATGAACTTAATGGTGCTACAATCTTTTCTAAGCTAGATTTAAGGTCAGGGTATCATAAAATCCGTATGAGACCTGAGAATATTCCTAAGACAGCTTTTCGTACTCATGAGGGTCATTATGAATTACTTGTGATGCCCTTTGGTCTGACCAATGCACCATCCATATTCCAAGCTCTCATGAATGCTGTTTTCAAGCCATATCTTAGGAAATTTGTTTTAGTCTTCCTTGATGACATTTTGGTCTTTAGTCCTTGCTTAGCTGATCATCTGTCACACTTAATGATTGTTTTGGAGGTTCTGTTTTCACATAAATTGTATGCCAAAAGGTCTAAATGTGTTTTTGGATGTGCTGAGGTGGAATATTTAGGTCATATAATTTTTGGTGATGGGGTAAAGGTTGTCCCAAGAAAGACTATGCAATGCAACAGTGGCCTGTACCAACTACTAGAAAAGCCTTGAGGGGTTTCCTTGGCCTCACTAGCTATTGTAAGAAGTTTATTAAAGGGTATGGTGCCATAGCCCAACCCTTGACTAATTTACTTAAAAAGGATGGGTTTCACTAGTTTGATAAAGTTCTCATAGCCTTCAACCAACTCAAGGCAGCAGTAGCTCAACCTCTTGTCTTAGCTCTTCTAAATTTTACAAAGCCTTTCACCATTGAGTGTGATGCCTCTGGATTTGAGTTGGGAGCTACACTGATGCAAGATAATAGATCCATTACCTTCCATAGTCAAGTTTTAAAGGGCAAGCATCTTCATTTGTCCACCTATGAAATTAAGTTATTGGCTTTAGCCATTGCAGTTAAGAAGTGGAGACCCTATCTGCTTGGCAGGCCCTTTGTTGTGAGAACTGACCGCCAAAGCCTCAAATTCTTGCTAGAACAGAGGATTGCTACACCTGCTCAGCAAAAATGGCTTGCAAAGTTCTTAGGGTATGCCTTTGTGGTGGAGTACAAGAAAGGGGTGGAGAATAAGGTTGCTGATGCACTCTCTAGAAGATCTGATGGTGCTTATGAGTTGGATCGGCAAGGCGATTCTCTGAAGTCTAGTTGTTTGTTCCTTCTTTCTGTTCCTAACCCCACTTGGTTAAATACTCTTAAGGAGAGCTATACTCAAGATCAGTCTTTACAGCAGTTGATTCAGTTTATCCAATTGGGTATTGCTCCTAAAGGGTTTACTTGGCAAAACAATATGATCTTTTACAAGGGCAGATTCTTTCTGGGACTAGGTTGTTCTTTGTTTCCACAAGTCCTCCATCTTGTCCATAGCAGCCCTGTTGCTGGCCATTCTAGGTTTCTCAAGACTTATCAGAAGGCAAAAAGGGAGTTCTATTGGCATGGTATGAAATCTGACATCAAGAAGTTTGTTAGGGAATATGATGTGTGCCAATAAGTCAAATTTGAAACCTCTGCCCTTACTGGATTGCTCCAACATTTGGAAATTCCTACTACTCCTTTGACTGATGTGAGTTTGGATTTTGTTGAGGGTTTGCCTAAGTCTCAAGGCTTTAAGGTAATTCTAGTGGTGGTGGATAGGTTGACTAAGTATGTCCATTTCATCCCCATTTCTCATCCATTCACTGTTGCTAAGGTTGCCTTCCTATATATGCAATATGCCTTTAAACTCCGTGGGATGCCTGCCACTATTGTTAGTGATAGGGATACCACCTTCACCTCCCTCTTTTGGTCTGAATTGTTTAGATTGCAAGGTACTACCCTAGCCATGTCCACAGCTTATCACCCTCAATCTAATGGCCAAATTAAGATTGTTAATTAGAGTTTCAAGCAATACTTGAGGGCCTTCACTGCTGACAGACCTCATAGATGGGCTGAATGGTTATCCTTGGCAAAATTCTGGTTCAATACTAACTTCTACACTAGTTTGAAGTTGACACCATTTGAAGCACTCTATGGTTTTACCCCTTCCACCCTGCAAAGTTACATTCTTAGCACTACTTGAGTTGATGCCTTGGATTCTCTTTTGTGCCAAAGTGATGTTGTTTTTGTTACTCTTAAGGCACACCTTGTTACTGCACAGGGGATGATGAAGTTTCAAGCAGACAAGCACAAGCAAGACAGGTCCTTTGATGTGGGAGATTGGGTTTACTTGAGGTCACAACCCTACAGGCAGAATACTTTGGCTTATAAAGGGAAGTTGAATTTGTCCCCAAGGTTTTTTAGACCCTTTCAGATTATGTAGAAAGTGGGAACTATATCCTATAAGCTAGCATTGCCTCCTGAGTCCAGATTGTAGCCTATGTTCCATGTTTCTTGTTTGAAGATGAAACTTGGCCCAAATATGCAGTCCATGCCTACTTTGCCTCCAGTGGATGAGGAAGGTCAAGTGTCTTGTGAACCTATTGTTGTGCTGCAATCTCGGACTAAGTCATTAAGGTCTAGAGTGATTACTGAAGTTTTGGTACAATGGTTAGGCTGTCCTCCTGAAGATGCCACCTGGGAATCCTTACATCAACTTCAGAATACATTTCCTCACCTTGTGGGCACGGTGCTTTAAATGGGGAAGGTGATGTTAAGTACCTGTATTAGTTAGCGTACATAGCATATTAGTTGTGCTAATTGAAATATATTATGTTGTAATAGTGTAAGTGGCAGTTAGAGTGCTTATTGTAAACAGTGGCAGTAGTGTAGGACAGTTAGTTGGTTAGTTACAGGTAATGCTTATATAGGTATATGGTAGTTTGTATTGGATTCATTGATGAATAAGATTGATAATTCTGTTACAGTCTCTCTCTCCCTCTCTCTCAATTCTGCTATGGAGGCCAAGGTTCCCTCAAAGCAACCTCCACAAAGTTCCTAAATCTTCTTAAGTCTTAACACCCTTTAATCGCGATTAGAGCCTCCCAACTATGAATCAAAGCTTCATCTCCATGACTCGCCTAAATCCAACCACCGATCATTACGAACTAGGCCCTAGTGACCTCCACAACTTAGGGCTATGACAATCACCTTTGTGAGCAAGAGAGGAGAGGGGTGGAGGGTGTAAGACAAGTGTTTAAACAAAAAATTATGCAAGCTTGTTAGTTTGTAAAATGTTTTAACAAGGTTTTCTTTTATTCAGTAAAATATTTTGTAAATTTATACAAAGGGTTTTACATTCAATTGAAAATTTTCTTAGCTTCAACCAATATTTTATAACAAAAAAATATTGCAAAATTCTAAAAATATTTCCTGTAAAAGATTTTATAGTGAAACAAACAGAGTATAAAAGAAACTTGTAGTTAACTATAAAGTATTCCATAAAAGGTCAAATAACAAATTGGGTGCCACAAAATAAAAGCGGATTCCAAAAGATGTCTACACATAGCTTCTAAATGATTCATAGGTAATCAAAATACATATATTTAGCGCATTGCCAATTAAATAAGTACAAAAATATGTAAAAGTTGGATGCCCCTAAACACTAAACAATCGGCATTTTCTCCATAAATGTGCTTCACTTAATACAATTAGTGTCTAATTTGAGTGAAACAACGAGGAGGAATATTAGAAATGCTAATATGAGCCTCTCCCTCCAATTTTTACAAATACCACTTTTTGATCTTTTTGGGTTTTTTTTTTTTTTTTTTAATAATGTTTTAAATAGTGCAGATAGAGAGGTGGGTTATAGAAGCCTAACGGACGTAACCTCAAGTGGACAAAATGTCATTTTTCAAACCACAGATAGATAATACGAATTTGGGCCAAACCATAGATAAGTTTACTGTAATTACTCCAAAAATTAATAAAGCTGTAATTAAAAAACAAAAAGGAAAAAAATTATATATATATATATATATATTTGCATAACACATGTTTTTGACTAATATATATAAAACTAGCCTCATCACACCGCTTTGTGCGTGGGACGAGTTTTTTTTTTTTTTTTTTTGTCTAATGTCATAATTTTCATTTTTTTTATAAAATTTTTGGATAAGTTTGTTTTGAAGACATGGATTAGTAAGAGAGTGTCTTATTTTGTAAGCATTTTAAGTGGAGTTGAAAATATATTTTTATTAGGTTGTCCTTAAATTTTTTTCATGTTAAAAGTAAGGTTTAAGAGTATTTTTTAACCATATAAAAGTCTAATCTAAAGAGAAAAATCATTTTATAGATAGTATAAATTAAAAACATTTTTTTTTTGTTAATTTCATAATATTGTGTCACATACTCTTTTAAAATCTCAAAATTTTAATTGTCATTTTTTTAATGTCATTATAAATAAATTGGAAAAGTCACCATTTTAATTCAAAACTTTTTAAATTGAAATTATGACTCAAGTCTCCAAGACATGATAATAATTACGAGTAACAAATAATAATAAAAAAAAGAGTAAAAACTCAAAAAGTTCACACGATTTAACAAAACAAACCTGAAATAATTGATTATGATAAAGTTAAAAACTCCTTGAGAGAAATAAGGAACCGATTATCATACCAGTTGTACACGGCAACTACACGCATTCGTACTTTCCCCTTACTTTATTTAGAGTTACCAGGCAGTTACCCAAAAATTAAAAAAAAAATAAAATACTCCAATACAAAAAGACAAAGAAGACAAAAAGATATTTTTCTCAATGGTGTCCTACCATTTTTTACAAATAAAAAATCACTAAATAATTACACATTTGAATAAGTGGCAGAGTTTTAAGTGGGGCCCATCTCTAACATCAAATCAGTACGGGATATGACCGGCTATAGTAAGTAAAACACGTCTACTACAACATTTATAAATAAATCCCACCTGCCGAGTGTATTTCTCTCTCTCTCTCTCTTTGAAACTGAAACTGAATCTGAAACAAACCAAACAACAACCTCAAAATTTGCCCCCAAAACAAAACAAATCACACTTTTTTTTTTTTTTTTTTTATCTCTCTTTCTCTTCGATTTTATTGTTGTCTGTGTATGGCAGTTAGCTTATTAACCCAAGAGGTATCCGACTTATGTCTAGGAAAGCCAGCACTTAGGTGTCTCTGTGTCTCCGCCAGCATTGGCGACGCCCTCTCCGCCTTGAAAAGGCTTCGCGAGACTTATCTCAGCGTTTGGACCTGTAATCACGACCACGACCCCGACGCGTCGTTTAGCTCTAGCTCTAGCTCTAAGGCCGATGATTGTGTTTGCATAGGCAAGATTTGTATGGTGGATATAATCTGTTTCCTCTGCAAACAAGACTGCCTTAAATCTCCAACCACAGCGCTTCACTCTCCGCTTTCTGTTTTGATTCCTAGGTCTCCACCTGGGCCTGGGCTCGTTACGCATTTGGAGCCTCATGCCAGGTTTGTTTCTTTTTCTATTTTCTATAATCGCCTTTTTCTTTTTCTTTTTCTTTGGGGGTTTAGATTTGTGATTTTTTAGATCTGTCTTTCTAATTTTTTTTCTTTGTTTTTCATAATACTTGTGTACAGGGAAAATTATATATAAAAAGGCTTTAAAGCCTGATTCAGATTTTGTCTTATTAAACTTTTGAACCAACAATTTCAATTCGAATTACTCCCTAATTCATTTTCATCATTCTGAAAATGGAGAACCCAGATTTGATTTCCTTACAGATACTTTCTCACTCTTAGCAAAGTTCTCTCTCTCTCTCTCTCTCTCTCTCTCTAAATGGAATCTATGTTCAATAGATTCCAAATTGATTTATGAATCAGCTCTAGATAAAAAGCACAACGTTTAATCAATGATAATTACCAAGTTGAATAGAGACCTTTTGTGGAAACAATTTCACAAATTTAGGATCTTAATTGACAAACTTAGACTTGGTTGAAATGTTGTGGTATAAATTTTAGTTCTTTTTTATGTGATTTTGCTTTTATGTTTTTTTGTATTAGAAAAATATGAAAAATTATGGAAAAATATTTGAATTTGAATGGGTTCGGAATGGGAACCTTTCTATTAGATGTGATTTTAAAACAAAAATCATTATAAGATTACTAATTTCTATTTTTTTTTTGTTAATATACATATGCTTAAGAACTATCATAATGATCCTCAAAGATTAATAACTATCTCATTTATAAAATAATTAAATTAATCTTTAAAATAAAACCTGAATTGATGAATTAGTAAATAAGATTATAGTAACATGAAATTTCACATGTCTATTAAGAACAAAGTCTGTAAGTGTTTGGGAGATTTTTCAAATATTTTACTTTTAATAAAAAGTTATTGAATAATATAACTAGTTATATCAACGGTAACTTGATTGGGTGAGTGCCATGAGACCTGGATCTTATATATATATATATATATATGAAGATTCCAACTTTGATTCTTTTTTATTCAATTTCTTCTTTCTTTGTCAGGCTAATAGCGAACGGTCATCTATAGAGAGATATATTGTCATTTGTTTTTTTATTTACTCCTGCAAATTGTGTGTTTGTGTTCTTTTTAATCTAATTTGTTATAATTTACAGCTTGGTGGAGGCTATAGATCTCATGCTTGAAGGAGCACAGAACCTTGTGATACCAATTCAAAGTCGGAGGAACACCATAAGTTCAAGAAAAAAGCTGCTTCTCCACAACAAGCCCTCCTCCAACTCTACCCTCCACAACAACCGCGAGTACTGCTGGCTTGCCCAAGAGGACTTAATCCGCTACCTCCTTAATTTCATTGGCCTCTTCAACCCCACTCCAATCAACCCCATCAACACCCTCAATGTAATTGAGACCGAAAACATCCTCGCCATCCAATACGACAGCCCTGCCTTGGCTGCATTGCCACTCATCTCTCAGTCCCTCATCAACCATACTTCTGTTGCCATTGTGGACGCAGACGGCAAGTTAATTGGCGAGATCTCGCCGTTCACTCTCAACTCTTGTGATGAGACGGTTTCGGCCGCGATCGCCACTCTCTTGGCGGGTGATCTAATGGCATATATAGACTGTGGTGGTCCTCCAGAGGAGCTAGTACAGACAGTGAAAGATAGACTGGAAGAGCAAAATTTAGGTGCATTTTTGGAGTTAATGGAAGAGGAATCAATAATCACATCTTCGTCGGATGATGAATTTGGTGGCAGTGGCAGCCACGGGAGGAGTGGAAGGTTAGGTGGGTATTCTGCAAGGCTGGTGAGGAGGTCAGAGGCTATTGTGTGCTACCCATGGAGCTCATTGGTGGCAGTGATGATTCAGGCACTTGCACACCGGGTGAGTTATGTGTGGGTTGTTGAAGAGGATGGAAGCTTGGCAGGGATTGTTACCTTTGTAGGCATGTTGAAAGTTTTCCGGGAACGTTTGAAGTCTATGATATAGCACAAAATGATGAGAATACAGAATTGCCAAATCCCAACTATCTAAAACCAGCTAGTAACCGAAAAAGAAAAATCTAAAACCAGCAAATATTTTCTAGTAATCAAATTGTGTGGACATTCAGACATTGTGAACCTTTGGTGTACTTCTTATAATAGAAGCATATGCAGGTGCTATATTAAAATTAAATTGCTGTTTTTTGTCGGAGATATATGAACCTCTATTATTATTATTATTACAAAATAGAAATTTACCCTAGTCGACGGTAACCTCTATTAAAATTTAAATGCTATGAAATTGAGGTGGCACAACATGAAAGTCTGTTATACTTTATTTTAACAATGAATGATAATTCCATCCAAAAAAAAAAACAATGAATGATAAGGAAATAGTTATTTGAATCTGTGGCTGAGGGGCATACAGGCCGTATAGTGTGGAAAGGACAGGCATGCACTCGAAGTTCTTAATGACACGAGAGAGACTATAGATGACACAAGATAATTGCCACAAAGATGTGGTTCTCAATATGTACACCTTTGTGGCCCTCAATGTATACACCTAAGTAGCAATAGTAGAAGTCAATGAAAACAAAAGTTAGGTTAGATTAGGTTAGACGTCGAATAAAACTATATGTATAGGGTCTGGTTAATGTGTACTTTAAGGGTACACATTAACTATTTATTTTGGAAATGGTTTTTTACGAAAAATTGAAAAAATTGTCAAAACAGTAAATTATTTTTTCATAAAATTTTTTTTAAAATGGATTACTAATATATACGCTAAGGGCACACGTTAATAAATCTCTCTCTCACACAAACACACACAGATATATATATATATATTTATATATATGTATGTATGTATGTATGTATGTATGCATATAATGTTTCTGAACAATTCCAGATAAATCAATGATGATGTAATGGAGAATTCACAATAGGATTTGGGTTGTATACATCTCTTTAGTCGGTCAATGCCTTAGGATCTAGACAATACATTTTAGGGGTCTGTTTGGTTAGAGAGATGAAAAAGTGGGGGGATAGAAAATATTTTAATTTTTCTCATTTTTGTTTAGTTGGAAATGAAAAAGTGAGTTTGTATATATTTACGCACATATCCTTGTTAAAAAAATGATGTCCAATTAAAACAAAAAATGTGATAAAAAAAAATCAATCACCTAAATTTATTAAAAAAAAAACATAAAGAAAGCAAAAGAAAAAAGAATATGAGCACGGGACGAAGCTTGACCAGTAAATAAAAAAAAAAAAAAAAAAAAAAAAAAAGCAACTTCGAGGAGGAAAAAAAAAGTGAAGAAGAGCAACATGGATGAAGTCCATGTGCAACTGCATATGTGTATTTTCGTTGAAAAATTATGCCCAATTTCTCCCTTCAGTTTTCTCCCTATTTTGTGGAGGAAATTTTTTGGTGGGCCCAGAGAGGTAGGGATGGCAATGGGGCAGGGCAGGTCCGAAGGATGGGGTTTTTGCCCCTACCTCGAATGACGGGAAAAATTTTCTTGCTCCATCCCTGCCCCTTAAGGCCCCGTGATGCCCTGCCCCACCTTATAAAACTCTACTTTTTGTTAATTTGCCTATAACTATTATAATTGTTTTTAATAAAACCTGCTTTGTTAATAAAAATATACTTGAAATTATGAATAAATTTATCCTATCAAATCAAACTAATTTTTAGCAAAAATTGAAGGGCAAATAACACTCCCCTCCCTTGAGGTTTGGGAAAATGACACTCACCCCCAAACTTAAAGGAAAAAAACATTTTCCCCCCTTTGACATTTATTTATCTAAACTCTGTTAAATTGACGTTAAAAATGTTATGCACTAACGTACCCTTTGGTTAATAATGTATTCCCAAAATTGCCCTCAACTTATTCTCAACTTATTCCATCAAAAGTCCATATTTTTAGCTGCTTTTCTAATTTAACGTTAGATGGTAAAGAATAAGCTTTTGTGAGTTTGTTCATCAATCAATCAAATTGACTCTGAAAGTTTTTTATATTGATAAGTGACTTTAAAAATTTCAAACTCGTTTTTAAACAATAAAAGCTTGAAAGTTTCAGCAAATTGTTTTATTTCATAAATTTTGATCCAAAGTGTTAGAGAGAGGAGCGATTAAAAAATCTAAGAGGATCATCAAACTTTAAAAAATAAATTGGAAAGGTACTATAAGAGACTAAAAAATCAACATAAGCAACATGTTTTATAATATGTTCTTTTCATTTTTTATTTTATTTTATTTTATGCAAATACTTTTTTCACTAACCATGGTTAAACTTTGGTAAAGAGAATCTTTAAAAAAATTGGAATATTCTGTTACTAATATTAACAGAAGGGGGGAGTGTTATTTTTTTTTAAATCTCAGGGGGGTAGTGTTTTTTCCTTTCAAGTTTGGGGGTGAGTGTCATTTCTCTAAACCTCAAGGGAGGGGAGTGTTATTTGCCCAAAATTGAATAATATTATTAAAGTGTTTAACAAGACAATATTACAACAAAAACAAAAATATCATAATACAAAATTAATGATTCAATTATATATAAATTTGTTTATAATAAAGAAAAAATAAAATGTTAAAATTGGTACCTTATTTTTAACATTGCTAAAGAAAAAAAGCGGCAGAAAGCTTTGTTGGATATAATAAAATAAGTTAATGATATGTTTGTTTAAATAGTAGGGTTTTAGGATATAAAAAATTTACAATTTAACCCTTATCAATGAAGGACGGGGTGAGAATGGGGTGGAGCGGGGCATGTTAGATCTAAAAAGTCTAAACTCATCCTCGCCTCGCCTCGTGATGCGGGGCTAAAATCTCGCCCCGTGATGCGGGGCTAAAATCTCGCCCCATTCCCACTCCACCACATTTGAGAGACGGGGAAAACTTGCATGGGTTGAAGTAGGGCGAGGCAAAATTGTCATTCCTATAGGGAAAAACACTTGGACCCCATCGTGTATTTTCCTTTCTCTCCATCCAACCAAACACACTCCAAAAAAATTTTCCTTCCCATTTTCTCTCCAAAGTCTGTGGAGTAACCCTCATAAACCCTTTTTTTTTTTTTTTTTTTTTTCATGTCAAGGACATTTTGTGTTTGTGTGCCCACCCTCATCGAGTACAACCTAGATGCACAATCTCACCTACAAGAACCATGGATGGTGTAATCGCAATACTCAACCCTTATGGAAGTGCCCATGAGGCCAACCATATGAGCTATAACTCTCAATACCTTAGGGCTTGTAAATTGTCAATTCAACAAGTTATAAACCTGGACAATTTCTAATACAAACTGGAGTTTTTTTTTTTTGCCAAGAGAAGTAAACACACCAATGATTATTCGATTGAAGTTCACACCTTTGATTTTTTTTTTTCTTTTTATTTTTGGGAGGGGGGTGGGAGGAGGAGTCCTTACAGCATTAGCATTAGATGTGTCAAATGCGGCATTAACTACAGTGCACTGCTCCAGTAGCAATGCCATTTTTAAAAAAAATTAATATTCGCAGTGCAATTTAAGTTGTAGCAATGCCATTTGTATTTTATTATATATTTCTCTTCTCTCTCTCTCTCTTCAAGTCGCTCTTTACTCAACCCTCTCTTGCAGACCACTTTCCTCTCCATCTTGAGCAACGGTGACAGATTTGTTGGTTCGGCGACAATGGTATCAGTTTTTGTTGATCTTGGACTTCTCTCTATCTTGAGAGACAACATTCGATTGATTGGTGGGGTTACGATTTGGGTTGACTGGCGTTGGGTACGGTGGTGGTTGGGTTGATTTTGGGTGGTAGTGGTGGTTTGTGGGAGTGGTGATGGTGGGTTGTGGGAATGGTACTGTGGGTTTTGAATTTTATTTTGAATTTTTATTTTATTATATTATAGGATTTTTTTAAAGTTATTTTAATGTGTTGTAAATAATGTTAAAATAAAATACAAGATGTATGGTGTATTGTTAAATGCTATGCTAAAATAGGTAAAGTAGACATTTGGTGTGTTAAATTAACATTTGGCATAGCACAGCCAATGTTAGTGCTTAGGCAATGCAAAATGGAGTTATTGCTAGTCAAATTGAGCAAAATTTCATACAATTTTTTGAATGCAAATAGGAAACCTGCACTACTTTACAGTGCAAAGTCAGATTTGATATGGAAGTCCAAAAAGAACATATTAGCTCAACCTTTTTTATTAATCTGAAATAATTTTTTTATTTAAAAATACAAAACTTTATTTCTACCGAGTTTGATCAGCGATACAACAGATTTAACTTAGAAAAAACCAAAAAGCATTTGTTGGTAGAGAGCAAGAAGAAAGGATTTCTTTTACATTTTACATCAACGTTATTCTTAATATTATGTGAGGATGGAAGAGGCTATCTGAACCAATCTCCTCTTCTGGACCCCACAAAAGTGGGAGATTGGATACGGCCTTTATGGAAGAGGCTATCCATCACTGCACTTTGCACTCAAAAGATGGAAAATAGAATACACGCAAATAGTGATGCAGTAATGAGAAGATTTAGTTCGTTCTTTCGTTGAAACTGACTAGTAGTGCCTGAAGCTAAGCTCAGATATACATGTTGATAGGGCTTCTCTTACTTGGAGATTGTTGGTGTCCATCTGGAGTGCATCTTCATATAGCCTCTTTGCCTGCTGCAGTAGCTTGACCTTATCTTTACTATAACTCGGCCGTAAGCGAGATCTTTGCTGCAAAGCCACACCCCATCTGAACAGAGCTGCAATTCACGCATAAGATTAAAGTAGAATGTCATACTCAGTTGAAATAGTGTCCTCATAGTAGATGTAAATGGCAAAAGCAAGCTTTTTGCATCTTAACTGAAGGGGACTTTATGCATCATCCACGGTAAGTGGGAATGCTCTACATTTTCACTTCAAGGCAATTTCTGAGACCAGAATTATGAAATTGCAGCCAACCAATGAGACACAAACCCATTCAATGATTTGTTAGAAATTTACACAGGTGTTACTACCTTTTCTCATTTGGAGCTCAAGGTATTGCATAATTGTTTTTACTCTCTCTCACTCCTCACAAGATATCTTTTTGATGCTCTGTGTCCATAGATTTTTCTGTTTCAGTGTAAAACTAAGTAGAATTTGTAATTAAAGTAAATAGGTTGTAGCTGTAATAAATATTTGCATTATGAAATCACTTATTTGACTCAGGGAAAAACATAACATACCATCAGGTGCATAAACATTGCCTTTCGACATCATAGCATCAAATTTATCAATTGCTGCCAAGAACACTTTGTCAGCATCAAAAGCAGCTTCCTGAAATTTGAAAAGATTCAATTCTGATTCAAAATTTCAGCAGCAGCATGTAACGAAATATTGGTTATCAAATCAAACTAGCTTCACAAGCAATCAAAATCAACCAAGCAGTATGGTAATGTAACCATATATTAGTCTAGAAAATATATTCCTCTAATTTCTATGCCAACTCTTTATAGTAAGTAAGAATGCCTACCGGTCCAATATCTGCAATTAATTGTGCACGGAAGGAGAGAGCAAGGCCCCAATTGTATAGTGCCCTTACATCGTTCCCATCAATTGATAATGCCAGCCTATATTTTCTGCCAGCTTCCACAAGGAGTTCTTCACACTCTTCACACACATTAACAAGGACAGATGCAATTTCATCTTTACTAGTGATCTGATCATCTAGTTGCTTAAGTACTCCATTCTGTCTCTCAATAGGTAAGGGACCATGTCCGGAAAGAAGAGTTCTTCTCAATGCACGAGTGATCTTCAATTTTAGTTCTCCATGAAGAAGGTAGGTGTTGCCTAATTGGCCAACAGCCAACAAACTCATTGGCTTCAAAGTGATGGCTTTGGAGAGTAAATTGGCGGACCTGTACAATATGATCTCCGCACGCTCTTCATCATGCCTACTCCTTAAAAACTCCTTTGCTTGTTGCAGAAGGCCATTAGCTTCTGTAAGATACCTATCAAACATCACATCATCTGAAACCTTTGGAGATGAAGAGGAACCAACCTTACCCTCCTGTGAAGACAGGAGATTAGTCATATGGGAATCGTCTTCCTGATTCAACCTATCTTCTCTAAATTGAAACCTGTAAGTCTCATTGTCGCTCTTCTCCTTGTTTAGAGAAGTCTGGTAAGCTTCACTGGATTTCTTAAGCATCTGTTCTTCCACAAAGGATGTTTCAGTTCCCATATGTTTCATACTAACTCTAAACTCCTCAGAGTTAAACAAATTATCTTGAGATTCCCACATCTCAGTCTTGTTATCACGACCCATCTTCAACGAAAAACTACGATTATTTGTAAACCACAAACTGTTATTTCGGTAACTATATTCTCTGCCGTCCATAAACCTTTTAGCACTGCCGCCCATCTCCCCTGAACCCATTCTCCCGTATTCTGAGCCAATTTGTATTCGTCTACCTTCATCCTCATCCAAAGCAGTTTTATTTGATGAATTTGGAGATGCATTCAAACTCCCATTTCCTTTATTATTATCAACTAAATTGAAATCACTTTCTTCAGCTGTAGAAGTAGAGATATTTGCTTGAGTTTGATCATTTACAATGCTCTCTACAGTCTCACGCTTACCGTTATCTTTCACTTTATTAGGCTTAGAACCAACCAAGTTCTCTCCAAACAAACCTGCAACAGATTGCAACAACTCAAACCCAATTTCACCAAGCTCTTTCTTTCTTCTACTTGGCTTCTGGTTCTCCACTAACACAACATTAGAGTTCCCCACATTATCAAAAGAAGCCTCAACAACATTCCTCGCATTCAAAGCTGATAAACTAATCGATTCCATCACATTTACATAATTTTCCAAATCACCTACTGTAATTTCATTATTATCAATAGCTTTTTGTATATCATTCTTTAAATTATTAACCTTTACATCAAAACGATCAAAAAAATTCACCAAGTTCCTCAATTTCTCAGTATAAACCCTAAAGTTTTCCTCTTTTGCCTTTCTCTTACCTCCATTTACACTCACCTCACTGAAACTCCCATCACGAACAAACCCAAACGAAAACCCAATAGCAAAAACCAAAACCGAAGCTGGAAACACAACAATCGAAGAAACCCTAACCCTAGAAATGGCCAAGGCACACACAAGCCCCAAAAGAAACACAAATATGTGCTTTCTATCATCGATCCCTAGAGAAACCAGGAAATTACGAAACTGATCCGACTCACCGGAGCGCTCCGAGTCGCTGACGAGTCTCAGCTCGTCCCACCCGCCGTAACTCGCTGAGCCGGAGGTACAAGAAGCGCTTGCAGAGCAAATGTTGGGGGTTTCGTGGCTTTGAAGCCATTTTCGGCGTGTAAAACAAAAAAGGCTTCGGCTTTCCCGAGAAAGTGAGGGAAAATCAAAGAGAAATTTTGCGGGTGAGAATTTAGGATTTGAATAATTAATAGGATTTACGGAAATTAGGGTTTGCATTGTGGGGATTGTAACTTTGTAATTCGGACTTCAAAGAGGAAAATGTTGTACGACCTATCATCTACTGCAACTCCGAGTTGGAGTTCCACTTCCACGCAGGCACTCAAGCTTTTCAATTTTTTTTTTTTAATTATTATTATTATTTGAAAAAAAAAAATGATGGGATAAAATTGGCAAATGATTTGATATTAAAAGAATTAATTTAACGGATTATATTATTGCCCCTCTCTATATATTAAAATGATACCTAGAGTTAATTACATGTCCCTCAATTCTCTAAAATACTCCTAATAATTATTTATCGTTATTTTAAGTAAACAAACAAGTGAGAGTATATACGTAAATAATTCTTCATAAATTTAAGAAATTTTTAATTTTAACTCAAATACAAATAAACGTTTTTCCCTTAAATATATATATATATATATATATATATACACATACAAATACACGTTTAAAATCTGAATTCCCACCATCTCACTTTTAACTCCTATAATACTCTTTTACACTCACAACTTTTAAAAAAGAGAAATGCTATGTCTATAACATTTCTACAACATTTCTACAACATTTCTTAAGTGGCAAGTTGTTATTGGTTGTTATTGTTGGGGCAAAAAAGTAATCTTAGTGTTAGTTTTAAATTTGAACCAATAACAACTAACCACCTGTGATTTGTTGTAAAAATATTGTAAAATTGTTGTAGACGTAGCATCTCTCTTAGAAAAAAAAATTGTATTTAATTATTTTTTATATGTATATATAATTTTATTTTAAAAATCTAATTTATAAGTGAATAAATCAATTTGAAAATTAATAGGAGAGTAGTCTTATTTTTTAGGTAATATTTTAGTGGGAGTTAGAGTTGCATTTTTACTGGATTGTTATTTAGTTTTGTATCTACTTAAACATAGGATTGTAGAGGCATTTTTGAACTACAAAATAGAGAATCCAAACAGAAGAAACCCCTTAAATAATAATATAGATATAGATTAAAAAATAGTAAAAAAATTACTAAATTTAAAACACTCATTCCCTATTTTTAATTTTATACCTTAAAATTAGGAACATACTAATTTTCTAAATTCAAGTAAGTTGGCTAAAGAGAAAATAATAGAGGCCCTCTCTCTTCTACCCATTGACTCGTTCATAGGCTGCCAAGAGTCGAAGGTTGTGGACACCGGACAGTGGTAATAACTAGTAAGGTGTCCTTGTTGATGTACTCCAGTCACTCTCACTCTCCAAGTAGCCGAATGAGATGGGACTGGAGTAACCCCATCACATTTGAAGTGCATCAATTTAAGGTAAAGGAGTTTGCTCCACCTCTTGGTGTGGCAGCCCAAAGGATTGAGGGTGTGTTTGATATATGCATTTAAAAATTGAAAATATGTATTTGAAAATATACGTGAAAATACACGTGGATAAAAAAGTGTATAAAAATACGTGTAATGTTGTTTAAAAATTGAAAATGTGTATTTGAATGAGTGTACCAAACACTTCCCGAATAACAGTTGTTCTAAAAATTAACGTAAACTCTCTTCTTTTTATTTATTTTTTTAGGAGTAAACTCTCATTTTTGCAAAATAAGGCAAGCGTTATCTAGATTTGTTACTTTCTATTTGCAAGTTGTGTATTTATGAATAATACTAAAGATACAAATTATTTTACAAAAATTTTTACAAACTGCTGATGTGGTAAATAATTATTGGTAAATGAAAAAGTGATATTAATAGTGGGCCTAGATAAAAACCAATAAGAGGTTGACTACATCAATATTTTGTAAAAATATTGTAAAATAATTTGTACTTGTAGCATTATTAGTGTATTAATAAGCCAACACACTAGTAAAAGACATCACTTATGTGGTGCTGTTAGGGTTTTTTATCAAAATAACACAACTTTCAAAACAATTTCGTTAGTTAGCATAGTTTCAAAATTATTTAGCAAACTAACATCTCAAGTGCAAGGGAGTCGATTTTGGACTATACAAATTGAGTTTGTAAAGCTTGATTTTCGGCGTTCTTCTTCCCATGAAGAACAAACCTAAACTATGAAAGTCGAAAAAACAAACCAGAGATCAAACCCAGGTGGCGACGGCAACGGCGAAGGCTCTAGAAGGCAGAGGCAAAGGCTCCAGGTGGCGGCAACAGGTTTGTTGATGTCTCTCTGGGTCTTTGGGTTTCTTGATTGTTGATGTTTCTCTCTAATTCTCTAGATTTCGTTGGGTTTGTTGTTGTTGATGGAGTGTCGTTGCGTAATTGGGTTTGTTGTTGTTGCGTTTAGATTCTCTAGATTTTCTTGGGTTTGCTGAGAAATCAAGTTCTACAAACTCGATTTGTATAGGAAATCGAGTTCCCTCGACTCGATTTAGCACTCCAAAATCGACTTGGTTGAATTTGAGATGTTAGTTTGCTAGATAGTTTTGAAAATGTGCTAACTAACGAAATTGTTTGCAAATTAGGGTTATTTTGAAGAAAAAAAAACGTGTTGTTATGCATAACATATTGCCATGTGTGCAAATGTTGTAAGACCATGGTTACAAAAAAATGACTTTAAGATCGTCAACAAAAAATTTCGCAAAGTTTATTGACTCCCACCGTCACAAAAACATAAATGTCCCAATACCCCCGCATCATTTAAATCTTGCTTAAGGCTTAAGAGTTAGAGCAAGACTTAGATACAATATTTAGGTGTTGTTCCTTAGGTTAATCTCTTAAAATTTTGACATGTAGATTTTTTTTCATGAATTGAAGTGTATTTTTAAAATTAAGTAGTCACATGGCAGAATTTTAAGAATGGAACCTAAGGAACAACACCTAAGGTGTTGTACATAAGTTTTGTCCTAAGAATTATAACCATAATTATTAGAATTAATTTACTAATTTAGAAGCTAGTACCCATACAATATGTGATACGGAAAATTATAGAATACTTTGGGAGTACCATAAATGCGTACTTCTCCCTTCACATAAATTGTGGGTCCTATCATAAATTTAATTAGTAGGAATCACAATTATGTAAGAGAAGGGAATACGCATTTATGGTATTCTGAGAGTACTCAATAATTACCACAAGTACAACCTATTGAATTGAATGAAAATATATATTGTGGGGCCCCAAATATTTAGTAACCCCGGCCCACTCCACATCGGGCTCAAGGTCCACGCCGAGGAGAGGGCAGAATCCGAGGATAAGCTGACGAGGCCCAAGCCGTCTAGGGACCTCGCCGAGGAGGCCCATGTCCTCGGCAAGCCGACGTTGAAGGATGGAAGCTGTCACTCGCTCATTAAAGGCCCGCGACTGACACCCTGACCGTATTAATGAGGAAATGACCTCTGAACAGTGTTGTCCTGGCTGCTACAACTCACAGGAGGCTTGAAAAGGCGGCTGATGGGACAGGCACTCAAGTATAGGCTTGGATGATCAACAAATGGATGGCAAAGATCAACTAAACAAGACTATATAATAGATAGAACCCCCACCAAAAGGGGGGAGAGGAACCCAGGAGGAGAAGAAATAAAAAAGGAATCTTCAGGGTGTCCGAGGACAACCCTTGTATATGTCAATTTTAAGGAAAGAGATCCTCGGACTGGGCCCAGAACAAAATTTCTTCACAAACACTTAGTCAGATTCCTTTATTATTATTTCTATGAATCTCATGTCGATCATTGTTTGCTTTGCTGGTACTTAGCCCTTCTACCTACGCTCTACAAATTTTATTGTTTATGTCCAATTTAATTTGAATCCTTACATATATATATATATTTATATCATAGTTACCCATCAACTATATTATAGGTATAGGAATTGTAAGTATTGGACTATACATAAATATATGGGTTTGAAAATTATAAAAATTATGGAAATACGTAACATTTTTATTAAGTTCTTTGAAGTTTTTTTTAATTGCTTTTCTTCACTGATGTCATATTTTTTTACTTCTCGCATTTAATTTATATATTTGCTTTGAAACTTGGATTACTGATGAATAGCATCTCACTAATAATTACAGTAATATATAAAGTTTTATTTTGGTATGGTTTTTATTAGTGAGATGCCCTTCATCGTCTTTACTTTATTTTGTTTAATTTTGTTTCTCTCACTAAAAAAAATCAAAGAGATTTTTTTTTTTTTTGGTGGATATAAGATAGAATTTTTACTCTAATCTAATCTAAGTGTATATGTGTGTGAAGTTTTCTCCTGGAGACTTGAACTCTGGCCCTTACCCCCCACACCCTACAAACAGTTATACTTGTGGAGTGACCACCGCACCACCACTGCACTAAGGGTGCGCATGGTAAAACCAAAGAGAATTGTATTAACATAATTTTCTCCATAACAAAACTTCATTAATTGTTTTTTGAACTCATTAGTAAGCCAAGTTTCAAATTACATAAATAAATTAAAGAAGAGAAGTAAAAACAATACGATGAAATCAGTGAAGAAAAGCAGTAAAAAAAAAAATCAATTACTTAACAAAAAAAGTTAGGTGTTATTACCATATTTTTTAGAGCAAAACTTAGATACAGTTCCTTAGGTACCCCTTTTAAATTGCTGCCACTTGTCTAATTTAATGACTCCACTAACTATCGTTAAAACACCATCTCCTTTGTTTTCTCTTAGCCCGAGAGAAAATCTGAGAGCTTCAAATTTCTCACCCAGTAACTAGATTTCTTCCTTCCTTCATTTTATTTGATGTTTCAATATTTATCAGTTACCAAACAAAAAAATGGGAAAAAAAACTGGTTTGAGGTTGAGTGTTGATGTTAACGTTGAAATCCAATTTGTATTCACCCAAACAAAACCATCGCAAACCCATACTCCTACCCAAACCCAACAACCACTTCCCTGCCAAACTCCACGCAGCAAGCCCAATCTATAGATTTGGTGTCAAGATTTGGCTTTGAAAGAAAATCAAAAGCACTAAGAAATCTTTTTTTTCCTACCTGTTAGGCACTCCCTTGTAGATTTGTAGACTCACTTACCCCATCTAGAAAAATGAAATTAGGCGGTGCATCCTTTCAATGCATGTGCCTTTGGTCATCGGAAGTTTCCATAGATTGATCATCTTTAGCCATCTGGCGTGAGAGTCTAAGAGATTTGATGAATAGGTTTCTAGCGAGCCAAGAAAAGAAAAAGAAAATAAAAAAGGGGAAGAAAGAAACAAAATGAGATGGTGTTAACCGACATTAGCTAAGTTATTAAATTAGACAGATGGCAACAATTTAAAATGGGTATCTAAGATACTGTATCTAAGGTATTGTATCTAAGTTTTGTCATCTTTTTTATAATCTTCACCGATCGAAAATTTCATCGTCTTGCTTTCGCGATTGCAACCTATAGTAACAACTAATAACAACACATTAAAAATAAATAAATAAATAAATAAGGAAAAGCAGAGAAAACTAGAAAAAGAAATAGAAAAGGAGAAAAGTAAAGTGTAATATATACACACATACACACACCTAGTCTTTTTCTTGCCTCTCTCTCACATACATACATATATGTTATTATTAGCTCTCACGCACGGCATGCATTCTCACCCACCCACCCACATTTCGCTTCTCACACTTCCACAAATCTCTCGTCTCTCATCAACAGCTTAGCGGAGGTGGCTGCTACTAGTACTTTTCTCCTCATATTCAAAGCCTAGTCAGAAAGACGAGAGAAAGAAAGTGGGGCCACCAAATTTGATTACGTAGTGAAAAGGTGTGCTGGATATATATATATATATATATTAAACAATTTTAGTCTTGATTGCTTCTCTTGATTAAACAATTTAACCTTACAATTGCTTCTCTCCTCATACTCCCACATTTGATTACATGGTGAAAATGTGTGAGGTATCCACGCAAACCCAGAATGTTTTTTGGTCTCTATCAAGTAAGGGTTGTATAATGCGTGTTTAATTATTTCAAGGACATAGAATATTTGGGCATTTATTACAATGACTCAAACTAGTAGTGGAGTTTTTGGTATGCTGGCCTAATTGTAAAACATGAGCCAAGACATACGATAATAAAAAATGGCATAATAATAATGACAAAATTAACAATAAGTGCAACTAATAAACTAAAATCCATTTTTATTGAAGCCCTTAAAGAAATTAACTTGTTTAAATAGTTATTATCAAGAAAATAAATGTTCAGATTATTTTGATTCTAGGGTCTGCCTACACAAAAAATTAATTGGTATCTTAATTTATTATCAGAATCAAACATCATAGGTTACTATCTCTAAAAAAAAAAAAAAAAAAAAAAAGATTATTTAGATTCTTAAATAATAATAAAAAAAGTTTAGATTATTTTGACATGGGTCATATTTTAAAAGAGGGAGCTTATTCTGTTAAAATCAGATCAGCCCATGATTTTAGTTTTGGTCCAAGTGAGAAAAGGTGGGTCATTTCATTTTAAGGAAAGTTGGAAACTGTGGACGTTCGTATGAAAAGGGCTGGGCTGATCTTATTTGTTATTAAAGGTTAGGTGGGCTAATAAGTAACCATTATAAAATGTTCTAGTGCTGCTTCTTTATGTTTTGCCCAAACTCACAGTTCCTTTACCCCTTTACGTCAACACTAGAAACTAGGTCCTAAATGCTTATGTAGTTACAGACATTCAAAGGCCAAATATTCATTATGCAACAAATCAAGCATAGCATAGTGAGAGATTAGAGATAGGGTGTTTGTGGTTTGGTCTGTGTGACTGTGAGGGCTATTCATGTAGCTGAGAGGTATTCTGAATTTTGAGAATTGGGAATGGGTGAAGATGATGGGTAATAACTAAAAGATTGAAGTTAAATTTATTCCTTCATTTAAAATTCCAGCACCAGAAGATTTGTTTAGGCAACTCATGGAGAAGCACGTATAAGGGGATTTGGCTTGGTACTCTATCATTGCAGGTTAGCAGCTGAATTATATGCTTCCCCAATGCAGCTCAAATTGCTTCAATTTTTGCATCATGTGACAAGCTACTGAGTTTTCCTGTTGTATGAATAAGTCTTTGTTTCTATTTAATATTGGAATGAGTTAAGAAAGCCAGATGCTAAAATTGCAATGTTATGCGTTAAGATATGATCCTTCATAGTTCATAGCAAGATATGGTGCTTATGAGTTGATGTGGACCAAAAATTTTCCATTTGAGTTTCTTTACATGCCACTGTTTCATCCAATTTTTCAAGCCAAAGTTAAAACAGTGACACGATAGAACTTCAATGGTGCAAATGTGTGCTAAGCTTGAAGTGTGATTAAACTAAGATAAGAACAAAAAAGGGCAACTAAGCACTCTTTTTTGACTCACAAGATAGAAAGTAAAGGAGACAGCAAAATAGCCATGCCCTTAGGCAACTCTTACAGCCTCAGACAGATTACAGAGAGAGAAAAAAAGCAATAGAATTACACATAAGACCCCATTTAGTAAGAGCATTGGCAGCTTTGTTGTGGCCCCGTCTGATTGAGTGATCAGAGGAGCACCTAGAAGATCTTCATGGCTTAAAAGTTTCCACCTGAATGTCAACTTTGGATATGTATCTAATGTGCTCCAACTTTTTGATGGTAAAGCTACTGCACCTTTGACAAACTAGGAGAGAGAGCTTTTTTTTTTTTTTTTTTTTTTTTAATATAAATATTTTCCTAATGAAAAATTTAGGATCAAAGCATTCTATTTGGTTGTTGAATGTTCTTGAGTGTTTTCCACATGTTTTTTTTTTTTTTTTTTTTTTTTTTTTTCACATGTTTATGCACACACTATATTTTTTATCCTAAAATAATTAGGTTAATTATGTGAAATAATATGTTAGTTCTTAACTTTATTCAACATGCTCACATGCTAGATCTAGAGCAATCACATAATCACAATGTTTATTCAATAATATACTTGAATTTATGATGTCATCACTCATGCACATTCACTAAAATTTATCTTTCAATCCAAATGCAATCTTGAATAGAGTGGATTTAGGGTTTATCACATGTACACACATTTAATTTCAAGCAAATAACATGTCACTTTTACTTTAAAGCAACAATATGCAATTGATTGATAACATGTTGGTTGTGTGGATGATGTGGCAAGATCATTATTGGTCACCATAGTCTAGAAGATCAATTTTACCAGGAAAAGTGGGTGACTAACACCTTCTCACCTTATAATTTAGTCTCCAAACTTAGAGTAAGAGTTATTATATCAATGCTTTATCCATTTACTTTTCAATTTTTAAAATGTAACTAAGATCAAAGCCATGTACTTTTTTCTTAGATTGTATCTAAGACTAAAGCCATGCATGTAAAATCTTAGTTATATTCAAATTAATGTACAATTTTCAATCAATAAAAGATGTTTATTTCAACTATGGTTTTATTATTTTTCTTTTTAATAAAATAAGTGATGACTCTATTGTAAAATCCTCGATCTAATGGAAAATATAATCAGTCGAATCAAATTTTGAGAGGCACCAACATAACTCCTCTAATTTATGCAGGTTTGGCCTGACTTTCAAACAAGTGGGCCAAAATGGCAATCTCTCACACCTATAAAGAGAAAAACTCAATGTAGCCCAAATAGTATTCACTCCTTGTCTCTCCATTATCTAGTTTCAAATTTAGATATTGATGTAAAACTCTTAAGAGTCCTATTTTGTTATTGCTTCAAATTTTGCATAGAAAATATGGACCCAAACACTTGCAAATTAAAGGGAGAGAATGGCTTGAAGTAACCACTAGTGTGTGTTTGATGGGAGAGCCTTGATGTCTAAGTCAATAACTCAACATCACTTACATTTGGGTTCACGGCAAAATTCTAATAGATGTTAACAAAAGGGTGACATTGATGTTGTAATATTCGATGATGAAAATTAGAAGTTTTCATAATAAGGAACCAATTTAAGAGCAACTTCAAACTTAGATAGTATAAATAGAAATTTATCCATGTATATATATGTATATATATAGTTCAATTATCAAAAGTTTGAAGATATTCAAAAAGAGTTTAAACTTATTCTATAGCCTATTATGAGGTTTGGTTTTTGATAAAAATTTAAATTTACATGATGTATATATACACGATTAAACCATGCATATATAAATAATCATATGCATATACAATTAACCTCAATAGTTGGCACGCAAATGCCTTTTTAAGGATTCAACTCTAAACACATTATTGAACAAGGGTTTTTGTTTTTAATTTGAAGGGGAAAGAAGAGTGGGCGGTGTGGTGTGGGTAGTGAGGATTGCATTGGGAGTTGAAGTTGGAGTTGGATGTCACCGCATGCACCATCTCCATTATCTATATATATATAATGGACCTAACTCATATATACCAACTTCACCAATTCTTTTAGGACCCACCATATTTCTTTTTCCCAATTCTCGCCCTTCATTCCTTTGTCCTGACGAAGATGAAGAAAAGCATTTTTCCATCTTTAAATACCAATCTTTTTTCAGATTCATTGAACCCTAATCCCGTTGGCTTCTTTCTCACTCTTTATTGTCATCCTATAATCTTTACCAACCCACTTTTCTAACTTAATCTCTCTCTCTCTCTCTCTATATATGTATATATTTAAGCAGTACCTTATTTTATTGTTTAAAGTTCAAACTTCACCTCTCTTTTTTCTTCTTCTTCTTTTATTTCTCCAACGCATCCTTTATCATTTATTCATTCATTTAGTTTTTTTCTTTCAAAAAACCAATTTAATTTTCTCTAGGAATGTTGTTAGGGGTTTGTTTTTGTGCTAATGTAGGGTCCATTTGATAGAGTAGTTTAAGTAATAGTGTTTGTATTTTTTTTGAAATACATGTGGGTGAAAAATTGTGTAAAAATGCGTGTAATATTATTTAAAAACTAAAAATATGTGTTTAAGATGCTCTACCAAACGAGTCCGTAAAGTGAAGATGTAGAGTTGTACATGCATAGCTTTTATTGTTTGGACTTTAATTTAGAGACAGTTTTTTTTTTTTTTTTAAATTTTTTTTTCGTTTTAAGGAGAAAATTACCATGGCAACTACAGTGTCACCCCCACCCAAAAAAGTATAAAGGATTTTATTCTAGCAAATTGAATATTGACCATAAATAACGTGAACCCTTTATGTTTCTATTTTTTTTTTTAAAGAAAAATCCTTTATGTTTCTTATACAAAATACACTCATTAAAAACTATTTGACATGGTCATGTTAAAATTTTGCGAACAGCAAGTTGTATGTATATTTGAAGGTTTTCTTGTCCTTTTTTTTAATGAATTATTCTTGTACCCTTAATTATTATTTTTTAATAATAAATCCTTTAATCATAAGTCCAATTTTTTTAACATTTATTTCCCTTGTTTGTTGGCTGTTGAGGTAACAATATCATGTATACTTTTTTATTTATTGTAACAATCATGGTGCTTTGGTAACAATTATAAATATATAATAAATATAGATGAAGATGCACCAATAACAATATATATGCCTTCCACCTTCTTCTTTTTTTTCTTTTTTTTTGGGAGAAGAAGATGCCTTCCACCTATTACGAATTAAAGGCCAAATTGTGCCGTAAAAAAAAGGACCGCATATAGATTATAGATAAATAAGAAATGGATGTTGGTTGAGGGGGAAATAATGTAATGGATATGTTGGAGTACCAATCATAATTGTTAGCTAATATATTGTTATTGGTGCATACGAAATATGGTATTGTATTCATTAAATTTTTTTTTGAAGTCAATTACAATTTTTTTTTTCTGAAAAAATAAAATAAAAAATGTAAACTATTAGGCTAAATTACAAATTTAGTTCTCTAACTTTACCTAAAATTCAATTAAGTCTTCTAACTTTCGCTTTGATCATTTCAATCCTCTAATTTTAGATGTCATTTAATGTAGCTGCCATTCACAATGCACCCTTTATCACCCAAAAAAATAGGTCATTTTGGTATTTTTGAGTTTATTAAAGTAAAAAATCCAAAAAAATGATAAAAAGTATTTTTTTAAAGAAATTTCTCACTCTTCTTCTCTCTAATATGATATCATGTCTCTCCCTAGCCGCCATCACAAGTTGAAACCCGCAACCAATCTAAACCAGTCAGGTCCAAGTTCAACCTCTCACTCTCTCTCTGGTTACATGATAGAAAACCCACAAAATAAGAAAAATGGGAAAGATATTTTCTGACTCAAGGAACTTTTTGGCACATATCTAACTTCCTATCGTTTCTCTTAAAAAAAAAAAAAAAAAAAAAATCCTATCTTTATAAGATATATTTGAAAATGCTTAACTTGCCAATTTTTTGTACTACAGAGTAGTAAACTGGTCCTGGGAGTTCGAGTTCAAGTTCAACACTAGCTGCACTAGATGTTGGGCTCACACTCACAGACCCATAGATCCTAGCAGCATGGTACCCTAAACTTATCAAAAACCCCATTTCAGAAAGTAACTTCTCATTCCCGCTCCCATATTAAAAAAGTAAAAACTATCATCTCATCGCTTCTCACTAGCTCACAAAATTGAAAAAAAAAAAAAGAAGAAGATATAATTTAGTTATAAAATTAGTTATTGTATAAGGCTACAACTTTACTAAATAAAATAAATATTGTTATTGTGGGGGTAAAAGCCCAACATCACGTGTTGGGCCTGGGGCCCTATTCGAACATTATTGTGCGTCTCTACATTACATGTTGGGCCTAGGGTCCTATCCGATGATTATTGTATGTTCGAAGAGAAGAAAATGATTGAGAAGGAGTCCGTGCGGAAGATATATACTTGAAAGTGGATGAAGAGTACAGTCCGAAGAGAGCCCTAATGGTCTGAAGAGGTCATTCTCCTCGGATACCAAAAGTCTGGATGAAGCAAATATATGGAGGTTCAAGTGATCTTCCTAACAACTTCAATGGTAAGGATAAGCTTTGGTCATGCCTGGAGGTGATAAGAACAGAAAAATATCTAAAAGGAAAAGCTGCCACCACCGTGTTTAATACATTGCAGCAGTTTTCCTGGCCGCATTTATGAGGAAAAGACCTCTGAATAGTACAAATTCAGCTACCACCACTCAGGGGAAGCTACAGAAGATACTTGATGTGACATATACTCAAGTGAATGCTTAGATGAAGAACAAGTGTATGATGAAGATGGAAAAGAAGAGGATATATAAATGGAATGTGCCTCTAAAGAGAGGGGGGATTTTGGGAAGAAAGAAAACTGTATGAATCTATTGACCTTTTAATTAAGAGAAGACGTCTTCGAACTTCTGTCTGATCTCTTTTATATGTTTTTACATTGGTTCATCCCTGTATACCATAGCTAACTGTCACTAATCTTATCACTAGCCCAGCTCTTTCACCCACTCTCTACAAATTCATTGTTTCAGGGTTCATTAGACTCATTATCCAAACCTTTTGGGCTTGGGCTACAAAATTTTACTCTACAAATGGCGTCGTCTGTGGGAAGAGCTTGAGTGGTGTAACGGCTAGATATAGCTGAAGCAGATCAACGACAAGCAGAGTCGAGGGGCTCTAAGCGCGATGACCCTTTCCTCATCCTTGAGCAGAGAGGTGATCGCGAAGGAAGTGTTCATACTACACGCACTGACCGGAGTCGACCTCGGAGAGGGGACCACATCTCCCATGCACATGACAACAAGAACATGCAGTTAGAGATTGATCGATTAAAAAGAGAATTGCACCGCGCAAGGAAAAGAAAAGCTTTCGAAGATTCGGACCTTTCCTCTAACGATGAGAGAGACGCCGAGTACAGGCGGAAGTCTCGAACTCCACCCAGTGAACCGTTCACCTACGAAGAAGAACATCATCATTAGCGGCAAATTCGGAGCCTATCACGTCGGGGCGTAGGGCATGACGCTATGAGTAAGGTCTTGAGGCAAATTTCCAGGTCCCATTTCACACGTAACATCGAGAATGCAAAACTCCCTCAACGTTTTCACCAGCCTACGTTTACTATCTATAATGGCCGAACAGACCCCGTGGAACACGTGAGTCATTTTAGCCAGAGGATGGCTATTCATGCCAGGGATGAAGCCTTAATGTGCAAAGTTTTCCCATCCAGTTTGGGACCAATCGCTATGAGGTGGTTCGATAGCTTGAAAGTGGACTCTATAAGCACTTTTCAAGAGCTCACTTAGGCATTTGGGTCGCGTTTTGTCACATGCCGCAGGGTTCCGCAGTCATTGGCCTCTTTTTTGTCCATAAGTATGCGAGAGGGGGAAACTCTGAAATCGTATTCAGATAGATTTTGGGAAATGTACAACGAGATGGAGGACGATTGCGACCAAGTAGCCATCAGCTCCTTTAAGCTCAGCCTCCCCATTGAACATGGCTTGAGGGCGTCTCTAACAAGCAAGCCTGTTACTAGTGTGCGCTAGCTGATGGATAGAATTGACAAGTATAAGAGAGTCAAGGAAGACCAGCAGCAAAGTAAAGGAAAAGATAAGGTTATCTCCCAGGAGAGGAGGGATTTCAGGTCGGATCGGCAAAGCCATAATAAGTCGCTGAGAGACTGGGTCGGACAATAAGGTTCGGCGAACCTTCAGACAGTTAATGCCGTGTTCCGAGAGCCCGTGCACCAAGTCCTGGAGAAGATCAAGAACGAACCTTTCTTCAAGAGACCGAACAAAATGGTGGGAAACCCTGAAAGGCGCAACCACAATCTCTATTGCTAGTATCACCAGGATCACAGACACACTACGGAGGATTGTAGGAGTCTGTGGGACCATTTGGACCAACTCGTCAGCGAAGGCAAGTTAAAACAATTCTTACACCATACCTATGGTCAGGGCAGTTAGGTAAACACAGGATCCCGAGGAGATGACTCCTCAAAACCCCCCCTGGGTACAATAAACGTCATCTTTGCCGCACCAGGGAGAACAAGGTCTTGTCTATCCAGAATACTATCCGTTACTCAGTTGCCCTCCGAAAACGTTGGCAGAGAGCCGAAGAGGGCTAGAACGGAGATTCAACCAGAGTTAGGCTTCTCGGACGCGGATAAAATTGGAACTATCCAACCCCATGATGATGCACTGGTAATCACTCTCAGGATAGGGGGATATGACGTGAAGAGAGTGATGGTGGACTAAGGTAGCGGCGCAGAAGTAATGTACCCTGACCTTTATAAGGGGCTAAACTTGATGCCTGAAGACCTAATGCCCTATAGCTCCCCCTTAGTGAGTTTTGATAGGAAAGTGGTTGTCCCAAGAGGCCAAATCAAGCTACCTGTGCAAACTGGTTCTGAAACAGTGGAAGTAGATTTTAAAGTGGTGGACGCTTATTCACCCTACACCGCGATCATGGATAGGCCTTGGCTACATACACTGGGGGCTGTTTCTTCCACTCTTCATCAGAAAGTCAAATACCCGTCCGAGGGGCAAGTTAAAGAGATCTTAGGAGACCAATCCACGTCCAGACAATGTCTGGTAGTAGCGATCCAGCATAAACCTGAAGCTGAATCCTCGGCCCATAAGGAAGGGGACTTATAGCAGTTAAAATCCCCGGTGCTGGGCACCAAGGCCTTGGCCGAGGGAACAGAGTGTGAAAGCTTGACAAAGTTAGTTATTGATGATAATCCAGAGAAGTTGTTTCAAGTTGGATCTCTGCTGTCTCCTCAGGAGAAGGAAGAACTGATAGAATTCCTCAAGACCAACATTGACGTATTTGCATGGAACGCTTACGAAGCCCCAGGGGTAGATCCAGAATTCATATGTCACCATCTGAAGGTCAACCCATTGATCACCCCTAAGAAGCAGCCTCCTCGGCGCCCATCCAAGGAACATGCTGACGTAGTAAGAAAAGAAATAACAAAGCTCAAGCAAGCTGGAGCTATTAAGGAAATTTTTTTATCCTAAATGGCTAGCAAATACTGTGGTGGTGAAGAAGAAGAATGGAAAATGACGGGTATGTGTAGACTTCATGGACTTAAATAGGGTCTGTCCCAAAGATCCATTCCTGATGCCAAAAATTGATCAACTAATGGATGCCACTGTCGGCCACCCTCGGATGAGTTTTCTGGATGCTTTCCAAGGTTATCACTAAATACCACTAGCCCTAGATGATCAGGAGAAGACTGCTTTTGTTACCCCTATTGATAACTACCACTATAAGGTGATGCCATTCGGTTTAAAAACGCAGGATCGACCTATCAAAGAATGATGACGAGGATGTCTGAACCACAACTGGGAAAAAATATCAAGATTTACATAGATGACATGGTGGTAAAAAGTAAAATTGTTGCTGAACATGTGAAGGACCTTAAAAGTACCTTTGAAGTTCTAAGAAGGTACAAGCTGCGCTTAAACGCTTCCAAATGCTCATTCGGTGTAGGGTCAGGCAAGTTCTTGGGTTACATGGTAACTTACAGGGGAATTGAAGTTAACCCCGACCAGATAAAGGCCATCAACAACTTACGAGCTCCTCGGAATCCTAAGGAAGTTCAGAAACTAACCGAAATGACTGCTGCCCTGAACCGATTCATTTCCCGATCAGGAGATAGGTGTAGGCCTTTCTTCTCATTGATCAACAAATGGAAGGGATTTGAATGGACTGAGGAATGTGCTGTGGCCTTTCAACAACTTAAGGACTATCTGGCTCGGCCACCAATTATGTCTAGTCTTGAGCCAGACGAAGTCTTGTTTGCCTACATTGCTGTAGCTCCTTATGTTGTGAGCTTGGTGTTAATAAGAGCAGATGGTAGTATGCAAAGGCCAGTTTATTATGTAAGTAAGTTGCTGCATGAAGTCGAGATTCGTTATTTGCCACTGGAGAAGGCTATCCTAGCTGTGGTGCTTGGTACACGGAAGTTGCCTCACTATTTCCAAGCCCATACAGTTATTGTTCTCACCCAGCTCCCATTCAAGGCTGTACTCCAAAGCGCTGACTACACTGGAAGGATTGCTAAATGGGGTACGATCTTAGGGGCTTTTGATATCAAATACATGCCTCACACATCAATTAAGGGCCAGCTCCTTGCAGATTTGGTGACCGAGTTCACGGAGCCCCATTTAGAAGAAGTAACGCCAACATCGGACATGGATGAAAAATCGGTTGGAATGATTTCCCAACAAGGCCCCTTACACTGGGAAGTGTACGTAGATGGCGCATCGAACTAGAAAGGTTCCGGAGTGGGGCTAGTGTTGATATCCCGGGAAAGAATCATCATTGAAAAATCGTTAAGACTAGACTTCTCGGCAACAAATAATGAGGCGGAGTATGAAGCTCTACTGATGGGAATGGCTATGGTTCGAAGAATGGGAGGAAAGTTAGTAAAGGCGTTCTCGGACTTAAGATTAGTCGTTGGTCAAGTAACAAGTGAGTTTGAGGCGAAAGATGAAAGAATGCAGGGGTACTTGAGCTGAGTTAAATGCCTGCAGTTAAAGTTTGAATCTTTTAATTTGCTGCACATCCCCAGAAGTGGTAATACACATGCCGATTCTTTGGCCACGCTTGCTACCTCCTTGGCGCAAGATTTGCCAAGAATTATCATTGTCGAGGATTTGCATGGTCCTACAGAATCAAGAAGAGAGATAGTCCAAGTTAATCAAATCAGGGCCGAACTCAGCTGGATGGATCTTATAATTAAGTTCTTGAAAGACAATATCTTGCCTGAAGAAAAAGGAGCAGCTGACAAAGTTCGGAGAAAGGCAACTAAATTCTAGCTATCCGAGGACCAGAAACTGTATAAACGCTCCTATTCAAGGCCGTACTTGTTATGCATGCGTCCTAAAGCAGCATAATTACTACTAGAAAATTTACATGAAGGAATCTGTAGGAGCCATACTGGAAGTAGATCCTTAGCTCACTGGGCCATCACTCAAGGTTATTGGTGGCCGAATATGCAGGAAAAAGCCCACGAATATGTTAAAAAATGCGACCAATGTCAACGGTTTGCGCTAAACATACACTAACTGGGTGGAACCCTTAATCCATTATCCAACCCATGGCCTTTCGCTCAATGGGGATTAGATATCGTGGGTCCATTTCCTAAGGCTATAGGAAACAAGAAATACCTCTTGGTCGGCACGGATTATTTCACCAAATGGGTTGAAGCGGAACCTCTAGCTAACATCAGGGATGTAGATGTAAAGAAATTTATTTGGAAAAATATTGTCACTAGATTTGGGATCCCTCATACCCTCATCTCGGACAACGGTTTTCAGTTCGATAACAGAGCATTCAGGAATTATTGTAGCAAACTGGGAATCACAAACATATATTCTACCCCTGCTTATCCCTAGGGAAATGGGCAGGCAAAAGCTGTTAACAAAGTCATAGTTAATGGATTAAAGAAGAGGCTAGACGACGCGAAGGGTAAATGGGTGGAAGAACTACCACATGTGCTTTGAGCATACAGAACTACGCCTTGTAGGTCTACTGGAGAAACTCCTTTTTCAATGACCTATGGGGCTGAAGTTGTCATACCTTTGGAGATTGGTTTCCCAATATTGAGAACTAGTTCGTTCAGTCCGACCAGCAACAATGCGTAGCTAGAGAAGAGTTTGGACTTGATTGACGAAAGGAGGGAAAGTGCAATGATCCGATTGGCACATTACCAATAAAGACTCAAGCAGGGCTATGACGCCAACGTAAAGCTAAAGCCTCTAGAACCTGGCGATTTGGTGCTGAGGAAAGTTGTGGGCACTGCAAAGAACCCAGGTTGGGGAAAGTTAGGACCAAATTGGGAAGGGCCATATCATATTACTTCAGGGGCTGGTATTGGGGCGTATTTCTTAGAAGATCTAGATAATCATGTAATACCACACCATTGGAATGTAAATAATCTCAAAATGTACTATTATTAATCGAGTCTTTTCTTCCATCAGTATGCCACTTCATTATATGAAATATTCTCCTAAGTGTTTAAACTTAATTCAATCATGCATGTAGTTCTCGAACCAGATGATTTGGGTTAGTTAACACTCGTTTACAATTCTCTTAAGTATTTAAACTTAAATTCAATCATGCCTGTAGTCCTCGGACCAGATGATTTGGGTTAGTTAACACTCGTTTACAATTCTCCTAAGTGTTTAAACTTAAATTCAACCATGCCTGTAGTCCTCGGACCAAATGACCAAATGATTTGGGTTAGTTAACACTCGTTTACAATTCTCCTAAGTGTTTAAACTTAAATTCAATCATGCCTGTAGTCCTCGGACCAGATGATTTGGGTTAGTTAACACTCGTTTACAATTCTCCTAAGTGTTTAAACTTAAATTCAATAATGCCTGTAGTCCTCAGATCAGATGATTTGGGTTAGTTAACACTCGTTTACAATTCTCCTAAGTGTTTAAACTTAAATTTAATCTTGCCTGAAGTCCTCGGACCAAGTTGTTTGAGCTAGTTAACACATCCATACAGTTATTATTAGTGCTTGGATTTAAAATGAATCATGCCTGAAATTCTCAGATGCATTTAAGTAAACTATAACTTATGATAGGCCTCCTTAGTCATATTTAAATCAGAATCATTGGATGGTAACATTCTCTATGCATGACAGAATAATTGCTTTCATTGTTTATTAGTAATTCTTACATAAACTGCTCTTTTCAGTATTAATTTAGGTTATTTACATTATCAACATGATATGGTGGTTAAGTTTACAAGTTATTGTTATTTGTAATGATGATGAGTCATAATATTTACCACGAGGGCATTAAAGGTAAAAGAGAAATGATTTCATTGATCAAAAGAAAGTAGCTTACAGTCCCTTAAAAAAGCTAACTAATACAAGTAAAAAACAAAACTCCTAAACATCTAATCCTTTGTCTGAGTAGCGGAGGAGTCAATTGTCTGGCCAGGCTGAGCAGTAGCAGCATATGATCCTTGAACATTCTTAGATGGCTTGCCCGCACCACCAGCTTGATCAAGTGCCTGGGTTGCATCAATAGGAGCAAGAAGGGTCTGACTAGCAACGGGCTGATCCAAAGCTTTTGGGAGTTTGCATATGTCCGGATGATAGTAAACACTCCCAAGCTGCCTCAAGGCAGATTCTGAAGGGACCCCAGCAGTGTCAAGGCCTTTGTCCCATGTTACATCGCAGTACTCTTTGCAAACCTTTGCGAACTCCTCAGTAAGCTTGACTTAGGCCTCTTTCACCCCCAGTGTGTAGGCCACCTGTTTTTTAGCCTCAAGCGCCGCCTTGGCCAATTAAGCGTCATTTTCGGCCAACTTGGCAGACTCTCTGGCTTTATGAAGCTCAGCCCGAAAACCCTTCACCAGTGCTCTCTCTGTTTCCAGATTAATCTCGGTCGTGTACAGCTACTGGCGTTGGTCTTCGGCCTGCTTCTCGGCATTTTTAAGGCCCGCATCCAGACTGTTCCTCTCTTTGGTCACCTCTTTCAGTTGCTCGAACAGGCAGGTATACTCCTCCTTCAAACTGCCTAGTGATTTTTCTACCTCAGACCAAGAATGGGCCTCCGCTTGGGCTTTAGTATAAGTCTTTTTGTTCCACTCCTCGACCACATAAACTTGCTGAATAATCTGCATAACAGAATAAAAAATTTCAATATAAAACAAAGAAAATGGGCGAATGGAAAATGATAGGCCACAAACTGAATGACCCCTTGTGACTTAAACTAATTAATTAATTTAGCCAAGTTATTAATTAATCAATTCAACATGCAAATACGTGGCAGCACAAACAAATCACCGAATAACTAAATATGCAGCGGAAAATAAATAACACGGTGATTTGTTCACGAATGGGGAAAAACCCTAACAGCAAAAACCCCACCGGGTGATTTTCAGGTCACCACTCCCGAAACTCCACTATTATCAAATCAAGCAGTTACAAATAAGGAATCCCAAGTACCTTATCAACCTACAGTTGAACTCTTACCCCAATACCCAATCGGACTTGATCTGTAGTGACAGTTCCCCCTTTTGATGCACGGCTCCCAAGTACGTGACTAACCAGATGCGCGGATCCCAGTACGCGACTTCAAACACCAACTTTAGGAAGAGAGGTTGGCTGCAAAGTTCTTCAGATCATCCTATGCGATGAAGATCAGGAAGATGCTTGGTCATAAAACCCTACGGTGCAAAGTACACAGCAACTTTTTGAAGAAGATGAACTAAGTCAAGAACTTCGTCTTAGATCACAATTTGCTTGAACAAAGATTGCTCAATGCTTATGCAACTTGTGTCTATGTTGACGGCTCTTAAAACACTCCTTAAATATGTTTAGGGTTAGAAGAAAAGAAGGCCCAAAAACACATTCACGGATCCCAAGAAAATCATATTGGAATTCTGACTTTTTAATTCTCGACAGATAGCAGGTGTCGAGGTAGCTATCGAGAAGGTGTCGAGATTTAAAAATTCTGCACTTCAACTTGCTTTTTCTTGGACAGACTTGATGACTTCAACACTTGATCTTGAAACTTTGTTTCTTGAAGTATTAAAAACACCTAGAACTACCCAATTACAAGTAGAGTGCGTTTTGTCAAAGGATTAGCCAATTTACATAAAATATGACATATGTTCTTAATCATGTGAACACATATGTCTTAACAGAAAAGACCAACATCTTAAAGTTGAGGAAATAGATCAATTCACTTACCATAGCTAAATCCCTTTTAAGGGATAAGAAGAGTTCATACTAGCTAAAGTGCCTATATGACTCCATGTCTTTTGGGAGGAGCAGTGGTTGCTCCAGCGCCTCGGCAATGAGACTTGCTTTCCCTCCACCATAATTTCTGAGGGAGGCCTCCTAGGGAATAGGAGCACCATCCAATGCCAGCTCAGGAGACCAGATACGAGGTCCTCGACGCACATCTACTACAAGAGAGTCATCTCAGCTCTCGGTAGATAAAGCCCTTTTGCTCCGATGGTCTTTGACCACTTTCTGTTGCTTGGATCCCTTTGGAGGCGCCACCTCTTTTTCTTCATTATCGGTGAGAGGCCTTTTCTTTTTCAGATCCGGTAATGGTTTTAAGCCGAGATCCGAGGGAACCTGAGGAGGTGGTGGAGGACGAGTAACTGTTGGTTGAGATGTACCAATCTCTTTGGCCCTAGATTTTTTGTTTCTATTCTTCATCAGGTCCTTCAAGCTTTCCATGTCTTCTTTAGAAGAATCGTCTGGTACATTTATTCTCTCTAGGAGAACACTGGATTGCCTATTGATCTCTTCCTCGGCATCTAAAACTTGAACCCCTTCTGAAACTTCTCCTTCGAACTTGAACTTATCAATCTACTCGTCAAGTGAAAGGGTTGAAGAAGCAACTCTTTCACCTACTGCTACTGGTTCAAGAGGGGCCTACTGAATGGGTTAGAGGAGCAATGGTATACCCTGCGGATTTGGATGTGGCACAGGGGCAAGGTTGAACGGAGCTAAGAAGTCTTTCAGAGCAACGTCTATGCGGTTGATGCGGTAATCTCCCTGTCTTATCGCGTTGCCGACCAGCTGAAAATCGGCTGATTTTGGCATAAAACCAAGGATAAGGCACGGACTGGAGTTGTCTGTCTTCACTTACAAAAATCTGTGATCGTAGTAAGTAATTGAGCGCAGCAACGTTTGTGAGGCTGAGCCAAGGAGAAACACGCTCTCTATTTGTTAGCATCACAACAGAACTTAGTTGAAAACTTGAAAATAATGATACCAAAAGGAGACAGAATCATTAAAAAACATAGATCCTAAATCTATTGTTAGAAAACCTAAATCTGGGATATCCCACCTGGCTCTCCTGGTTGGGTTAGGCAGTGAAGACCGTCATGCCACACGCCCGAGACGATCAGATAGTCGTCTTTCAGCCCTTTGTTAGATTTGGGAAGGTAAGAGACGAGCCTAACAACGTTGGACCGGGATTTAAGGTAATATCTCGCTCTTTTCTGGCTACAACACTCGTACATATGTACTACGTCGAGCCAGGTGAGTCCCAATCCTAGGTGACGGTTTAAATCTTCAATTGCTCCTAAGATTCTAAATACGTTAGGCATACATTGGTCGGGACTAAGCCTATGGTTCCAGAGGTAATCTCTGGTAATGGGGCCCATAGGGATGGTCATTCCCCCTTCGAGGAAGGCGATGATGGGGATTATAACTTCGCCCACCTTTTGATCTGTTAATAACTTCTCTGGAGGACAATATCTCAAACCCACATCTTGAGGTATGCGATATGTTGCCCTAAATTCCTCCATTTGGGCGGGACTATCCACCATATACTGAAATCTACCCATCTCAACTAAAGAAAAAGAGTGAAACGCTAAACGCAGTGACCGAGGAGTGACTACTCGAAGGCTGAGGAAGCTAGCGAGGAAAGGTTTGAATAAAGGAGAACTTACACAAACTAAATCGGAGAATGATCTTCGAACTCGCGGAGAAGTTTGCACAGTTTCTAGGAAGAAGTAGAATTGATGACCGGAAAAGCTTGATGGACGTGAATGTTCAAGTGCGCTGAAAAATCTGAGAATCCGCAAAGTAAAGAAGAAATAACCTCTCTTAAGGCTTATATAGGGACAAATGATAGGGTAAAAGTCGTCCCGTCCAAATTTTGAAAAAGAACCACATCCGTTGGATCAATAGCCCACTGTTGGATACCAAGGACAAAACGCTACTTGAAGTAATTAATAGCACCTTGGGAATATTGAAACGACATCAGCAATGATGGAGCGCCAAGATCTATACTTGTACACATGTAGACTTAGGTATTTTCGTTTTTTAAACTTTTATTTCGCAAAAAATCAAAATCTTATTTTTTCTCTCCTCGGACTCGAGGGAAAAATTAAAATTTTGAAGGGCTATTGTGGGGGCAAAAGCCCAACATCACGTGTTAGGCCTGGGGCCCTATTCGAACATTATTGTGCGTCTCTACATTACATGTTGGGCCTAGGGTCCTATTCGATGATTATTGTATGTCCGAAGAGAAGAAAATGATTGAGAAGGAATCTATGCAGAAGAGATATACCTAAAAGTGGATGAAGAGTACAGTCCAAAGAGAGCCCCAATAGTCCAAAGAGGTCATTCTCCTCGGGTACCAAAAATTTGGATCAAGCAAATATATGGAGGTTCAAGTGATCTTCCTAGCAACTTCAATGGTAAGGATAAGCATTGGTCATACCTGGAGGTGATAAGAACGGAAAAATATCTAAAAGGAAAAGCTGCCACCACCGTGTTTAATGCACTGCAGCAATTTTCCTGACCGCATTTATGAGGAAAAGACCTCTAAACAGTACAAACTCAATTACCACCACTCAGGGGAAGCTACAGGAGATACTTGATGTGACATATACTCAAGTGAATGCTTAGATGAAGAACAAGTGTACGATGAAGATGGAAAAGAAGAGGATATATAAATGGAATGTGCCTCTAAAGAGAGGGGGGATTTTGGGAAGAAAGAAAACTGTAAGAATCGTATTGACCTTTTAATTAAGAGAAGACCTCTTCGGACTTTTGTCTGATCTCTTTTATATGTTTTTACGTTGGTTCATCCCCGTATACCATAGCTAACTGTCGCTAATCTTATCACTAGCCCAGCTCTTTCACCCACTCTCTACAAATTCATTGTTTTAGGGTTTATTAGGCTTATAATCCAAACCTTTTGGGCTTGGGCTACAAAATTTGACCCTACAGTTATATATTTTAAAAATCTAACTGTTGAATTGTATGTTCTTTACACTCTTAATGCACATGTCAAATTTTGTATCAATCGGATATTATTTTGTATAAATCAGATTTTGTAGCTAAATTTTATCCAAAAAATAAATTCACAATTCCCTTCAAAACCCAATGTGAAGAAGACTGCCAAAAAAGTGTCAGATCCAATATAAAGAGCTAGTCCTTTGCTTACTCTCCCAAAACCCCACCTCTGATCCCCAACTCATAGACCCAAAAACCTGCATTTTCGTCATCTCTCTTCGCCATGCAATTCACATTCTTCCTAGTTGAATGAATCTTTTTTCTTTCTTTCTTTTTATTGTTAAGCAGCATGGTACCCTAAACTTATCAAAAACCCCATTTTAGAAAGTACATTCTCATTCCCGCTCCCATATTAAAAAAGTAAAAACTATCATCTCCTCACTTCTCACTAGCTCACAAAATTGAGAGAAAAAAAAAAAAAAAAAAAAAGGGATAAAATTTAGCTATAAAATTGGTTGTAGCCTAAGGCTAAAACTTTACTAAATAAAATAAATATTGCTATATATTTTAAAAATCTAACTGTTGAATTGCACGTTCTTTACGCTTTTAATGCACATGTCAAATTTTGTGTTAATCGGATATTATTTACCATATGATCTATAAGAAGACGATGTAATCCAATGATGGATTTGTCAAAATTAATCTCCAATAAAAAGATATTGAGTAAGATTGTAACTTTAGGTTACAACCAATTTTGTAACTAAACTTTATCAAAAAAATAAATTCACAATTCCCTTCAAAACCCAATGTAGCAATGGAAGAAGAGGACCACCAAAAAAATGTCAGATCCAATATAAAGAGCTAGTCCTTTGCTTACTCTCCCAAAACCCCACCTCTGATCCCGAACTCATAAACCCAAAAACCTGCAATTTCGTCAACTCTCTTCGCTACACAATTCACATTCTCCCCAGTTGAATGAATCTTTTTTTCTTTTTTCTTTCTTTATTTTTTTTGTTAAGTCACTAGGTATAAAGACTACCTGATATTTGATAATAAAATAAATGAATTTCAATTCCTTATTATAATTAGTATTAATTTTTTTGGTATTTTTTAATTTAATAAACTCAAAAAATATCAAAATGACCTCATTTTTTGGATGACAAATGGGGCAGTTTAAATAGAAAGACTACATTGAATAACTGCTAAAGTTTTTTTTTTTTTGATGGAATAACTGCTAAAGTTAGAGAACTGAAATAATTGAAATGATTGTTAGAAGATTTAATTTGTAATTTAGTCAAACTATTATTACAACATACAAGTATATTGTTTTTTATTTTAAAAAAAACCTCTTTCCACCCACAAAGCACATTTTTGTAGACTTTATATATATATATATATAATTATTTATAAAATGGCAAAACTTTTATTGACAAAAAAAAAGTCTGACATAATAATAGTCTGAACTATGAAGACAATGAGGGTAAGTATTATTGATGAATAGTGTGTAATTAAATATTTAATACTGATAGAGAATATTTTACCAACACCCTTGACTCTTCATCACTAACATTAGCGTTTGGTCTTTAGAGCGTTGTCGATCACTAAGGGCTCTTCAGCTACTAAGAGCACCCACAATAGATGTGGGATATGTGCCAAATGCTAAATATTTGGCACATATCCCACATCAAACACAAAAAACAACTCTCCATCAAATATTGCATATGTTGTAAAATTATACTATTTGTGTCCGTACCATTGCAAATTTGCAACGGTACGGACAGATGTAGTAAACCAAAAATTATTATTTTATTCGACCTTTCTCTCTCCTCTCATTTCTTTATTTGATTTTCTCTCTTCCTTCTCAGAATCTGTCTCTCTCTATCCCCCAAGTTCCCAACCCGTTCTTCCTCTTCTCACAATCGGACGCAGGTAAGAAGAAGGTGGCGGCGGCGGCCAATCATTGTCATCCTCCATAACCACCACCTCAGCCAACCACAACCACCACCTCAGCAACAAAACCCAAATCCAAAAAAACCCAACAAACCCACCATGGCACCACCATATCTTAACCCACAACCATCGGAATCCACGACTCCATCAGAACCCACCACTCCATTGGAATCCACAACCACCCCCACTGCAAATCAAACTCAGCCCACAGATCCATTACTTGAGACCACAACCACAAACCAAAACCATAAACCACCGTAGACCCAAGCTGTGTGGAGACCATCGCCGACCATCGCCAACTATCGCCTTCAAGAATGTCGCTACAGCATTAGGCTTAGTGGAGATGGGTTTAGCCGGTGATAGGTTTGGGTTTGGCAGGTGATCTCACCCCGAGGCCGCCGTTGATCTCACCCTCTTCCCTCTCCTCTCTGTCTACCTTTCACTCTGTCTCTCTCTGGTTGTGGCTTTATTTTATTTTATTTTATTTTTTTTGCTGCAATTTGGGTTGATCTGATATTGGTGAGTAATTGTGGTGGTTGGTTTGCAGTAGAAGTGTTGTTGCAACAGTGGATATTGGTGGCTGGTGGTTGTGCCATTAATGGTGTGGCTGTTGTTGATGATAATGGGAATGAGATAATATATTATTTTAATGTGTAGTAAATATTATTTTAATGTATAGAATTGAATGATAAAACATCTGATAAATGGAATGTTATAAAATGATGTGGTAAAATAATAAAGTAGGTATTTGATGTAGTAAAATGGCATAATTTTTGCAACATCTGCTACGGATGCTCTAAATGGATAGCAATGCATTGGCCTGGTCAAGCCACACTTGAGTCGTCGTGATCATTAGCGTTGTCGGTTTCCTAAGGGATCTTCATGTCTCCCCTACCACAGGCCCCATATTGACAATAAGGACTCGTCATGCCACCCCGTGTCACGACGAGCATCTCCATACCGACGATGATTGTACTTAGTTCCACGTCATTTATGTGTTCTACACTTCCATATTCCTATATAGAAAGAACTTGCACGCTATGCCCAAAGATCTATCCACATATTCGTATCCTCTAAATATGGGCAATACAGCCCAAGGATCTTGAAACATAACTTCGTATCTTCCCCACAAGGAAAGACCCTACGTTCATAGAATCTTGGTCAGCTGCATACCACTATATAAGTGCCAAGCCACCTCTTTTCTAAGGTACGTAAAATTTCCTAATTCTTATTCTTTTAGTTATTAGAGATTTTTCTGTCACTAACTTAATCTTTGGAGGGTTTTTGGCTGACACTCCACTAGGTACCTTTGATTGTTGCTCGTGTGAACAATCGGCTCACATTTTAGAATTTTGTCATTTTTATTAGATAAAAATAATTAAATAGACCTGTGTTAGGCAAGAATCAGTTGTTGTGTTTTGGCTGACACAGTACGTTTCGTCGGTTTCGAACATTCCATGCCTAATGAAAGTGATGTTTAATTTAATGAAATGGTCAATTGAATTATTTTATATGCTACAATGTTTAAAAAGTCAAATGTAAGTATAGCATTGTGTTTGATAATGATACAAATAGTCTGATACCAATATTTTTTTTTGCTGATTAGTCTGATACCAATATATATATATATATATATATATATTTTGCTGATTAGTCTGATACTAAAATACTTTAAGAGATCTCTTTGCGTTTATTTAACCCAAAAAATTAAGGGTCTGTTTGGTAATGTTGTTCTAATAATATTATTTGTATTTTTTAAAAATATGCGTTGGTAAAAAAATATGTAAAAATACGTGTAAATTGTTTAAACACTAAAAACTATTGTTTAAAATATACTACCAAACACTCCCTAAAATACTCAGTATCAAGTTTCAACTATAAATTTTCCTTTTAAAAAAAAAATGTTTCAAATACTTTTATTCTTTTCCCATTCATTTTACGTAAACCTCAAAAGTCAAATCATATAACTTATTCTTAAAAATTATTTTTATTAATAAGAAAAATGTAAGAATGCACTCACTATGATTACACTTAAACAAAACTAGTAAGTTATTTCAAGAAACGTTGGTACTACAAATTCGGTTACAATTACCCAACTTATTAATTGTTGGCAGGACAAAAACATTTTGAGCAAACCAGTAATCATAGAAACCAAAAAATAAAAAGAATGGTAGGCAATTAGAATTGGCAGAAAATAAGATGAGGCGGGAGGGGATGTGTAACGATCAACACAACGCAATACTGCGTGGAACAAAAGCTACCATAGGAAAAGGAAAAAGTGGGAGACAAAAAAGCGCACACAAAGAGAAACAAACTGAGTCACAGATCACATAATAATAGATTAGAGAGCGCATAAGATAAGGGAGTTACTCACGCACACTCACGGGTCACGGCCTCTTTCATATTCGTGCATTTCTTTGAACCCGTTTTTTTAATTAAGTATTTTCTTTGGTAACTTCTTTTGTGGAAAATTTTTAATTAAAAGATAGAAAACTATTTTTTTTTTAGTACTCAACACTTATTACCCTTTCCTCAAAAAAAAAAAAAAAAACACTTATTACCCAAACAAAAATGAATAATATATTCAGCAAATCCTTCTTCCTTTTTGTCTTTAATAACCAAATAAATAATTTTTATGGAAAGTTTCCGCAACAATTATTACTTCTCTCTCTTTATATATAGACAAAGTTTAACTACAAAATATTTTTTACATTCTTAATATACATGTTAAATTTTGTATCAATCAAATATTATTTACTAAATGGTCTATAAATTTATATTTTTGTGCATAATTTAAAACTACAAAAAGTTACAATTTAAAAAATTTATTAATAACATAGCTATTAATCTTTAATTTTTTATAAATTTTGCAAGTATGAAAGATATAAAAAAAAAGATGTAATCCAATGGTAGATTTGTCAAAATTTACCTTCAATAAAAAGATATTAAGTGAGATTGTAACCTAAAACTACAACCAATTTTGTAATTAAAATTTGTCTTTTATATATATATATATATATATTTATTATCAAGTTTTAATTTTGTCGACTAAAATTTCAGACTTATTAAATCATCATTTCAACATGAAACCTATATCCATTACTTGCTCATTTTAAAACAAATATTTCTTTATATGTTTAATAGTTGTCAAATTGATAAACCTCGAGTGTTATCAAAGATTTTTTTTTTAAATATATGTTTCTTTTATCTTTTATATGTTTCATTGCATTTTATCTATTTCATTATTGTTCAAAATAAAGTAGAAAACATTCTATCTTTTAATATAAAAATAAAATTGAAACTTCAAATTGAAAAAAAAAAAAATCATATGTTTAGATTTAATTGACAAAATTAAAAACCTAAAACCTAATATAAGATATGATGTAAAATTTGAAAAATCATATATATATATATATATATATATTTTTAATTACCCCTAAAAAAATAAATAAATATATATATATATATTAATTAAAGTAATTAATTATTTTTAGCCGCTGCGCTTCACGTCCACGATAACTCTGCGAATTCCACGTGTCCTGTACCTGACTTCATCTTCGCTTTCAAGAACAGAATAGAAGCAACTTGAAGGACCCCCCAACACTGAAAAAGAAACCCAAAAAAAGGAACAAACAACCTCACTGTTCCTTTTCTTACTTTGAGAGCCAGAACGGAAGAGAGAGTAGCCTTTTTGGGGTTTCAAATTTGGGGAATTTAAGAATTGGGTTGTTACTTTTTATTTATTTATTTTAATTTGTTCGTGTGAGTGAAAAAAAAAAAATTTGGAGATGTATGTGGCTACTATGAGAAAGTCTTTCAAGGACTCTCTCAAAGTTCTTGAAGCTGATATTCAACACGCTAATACTCTGTAAGTTCATTAGGGTCTCTCTCTTTTTTATTTCTCTGCTTGTTTTTGTGCTAAAGTTTCCTCTTTTATTCTCTGTGTGTGTTTTTTTCCGAAATGTGAGATTTTTTTTGTCGGTCTTTCACTTTTGTTGTAGATTATGTTTTTTTTTTCGGTGTTTTCAGTTTTTGATTTTGTTTCCTCTTTTGGTATTTTATTAACATCAAGTACTTCTCATAATACAGCTTACATTATATATATATATATATATAAATGTATCTTGAAAAGGAAAATGCTTGGGTTTATTTTTTGGGTGGATTTAGTTCTTACAATTCTAACTCTCTCTCTTTCTCCGATACACACTCGCACGGAACTGCTAGGGCATCCTTGATTTTCATCTCTGCAACTTTCTTTGTTTGTTCTTTTTTTTTAACCTCGTTAAAGTGGGGTTTCCATTTTTTACTTTTTTACCCCCTTTCCTATAGGTCAATCTTGCTCAAATTTTCCTTGTTACCAATGGGTTTCGTTCTGATCATACTATGTTGGTCTCTGAATTGGGATTCCATTTCAATTTTTTGGGTGGGTAATATAATTCCTAGGTAACTTTTTTTTTTTTTTTGGGGGGTGGTAATATTGAAACACCTTTTTTCCCCCTTATCTTGAAACACTTTTTTCTAGGCCTTATCCTTATCTTGATACATTGTGCCTTAAAGCCCACGTGGGCAGTGGTTACATTTTATTGAGGAGGAGCTGTCTCAATGATTTGGATGTACTCAAACTAATATATGACTAATGGGGTCAGGTTAAGGATTGTTCTGTCCCGTCTCCTACAATGATTTTTTTTTTAGTCTTTTTGTTTGTTTGTTTGTTTGTTTGGAGTGATTTATTCCATGTGTGTAAACAATGATGAATCTAATTTATCTAAGAATTTGCAATGCTTTAGATGTTAAAAACATATTATTTGGAAATTGGAAAGCTCTTTATTTCTTTAATTAATGTATTTTATGATTTCCTACTTTCTAATGTACTTCAGGAGGCTACTAGCTTAATCTGATAATCTTATTTTGAATTTTCTGTTTAAATTCTTATCTATCAATGCGAAATGCAGTGCCTCAGATTATCCAAGGGAATATGATGGTGCCTGCCTTCAGATGAGAATGTCATATAGTCCAGCTGCACACCTATTCCTCTTTCTGGTCCAATGGACAGATTGTAACCTTGCAGGGGCCCTAGGACTCTTAAGAATCCTAATTTACAAGGTTGTGATTGTATTTCTTCACATGGGATTTTTTTTTGTTGCTGTTGCGGTCTTGATTCATTTCCAATCATGGATATGGCTGACCTAATCAATGTACCTTGTGCTTCAGGTTTACGTGGATGGCACAACCACCATGTCTACCCATGAAAGAAAAGCAAGCATAAGAGAGTTTTATGGTAATGTCCTGAGTTCAGCATGCTTGGAATTTTGGGTTTAGTGTTGTCAACTTGTGTAGTTTATTCCCTACTATCTTGCTAATGTCTAAAACCTGTTGCGGGCAGCGGTAATCTATCCCTCTATATTGCAACTTCAAAGAGGTGTTACTGATACAGAAGATAAAAAGCAGAAAGCAGTATGCATGGAGAGGTATCGAAGGAGAGATGACGAGGAACATAGGCAGTGTTCTGATGTAGATACTGAAAGAGAGGAAGAATGTGGAATATGCATGGAAATGAATAGCAAGATTGTATTGCCCTACTGCAACCATGCCATGTGCTTGAAATGTTACCGAGAATGGTACTTCCACCTCTCTCTAAAGCTTTTTTTTTTTTCCCTGAGTTCTTGTACTGGAAATGGTCAACTATTTAGTTGGTTTGCACTGTGATTCTTCTTTCTGATGTCTACCCAGTAGATACTGTTCAATACCAACAAATAAAATTAATTAAGGATGCATTGGATGTTTCATGGATGTTGGATTGTTTGGCGTCTAATTCTAGATCATCAAGGTCTAGTGAAGGCCCTCTTTTTTCATTGATTGATTGATCTCATTTCAGTAATGCATTTGTGTTTCCAATGTTTACTGAAAAACATGACACATCACTAATTAATATACCTTACACTACAAAAGTTATGGTGAAGTTATGCTAGCAACTTATCAGTTACAAGCAAAAGTTTTTGTATGATTGAGGTACAAATACATGGCTTGATACACGTGAAACTAGGCTTTTTTTAGATTACTTTACATGAGATAGAAGTATGCAGAATCATCCTTTTTCTTTTTTGGGTGAATATCAATATGCAGAATCATAAACATTATTTGGGTTAGGAAAAGGTAGATGACAATGGGCTAATGAATGTAATTTGTAGTGTAAGGTATATTAGTTGTTGACTGGTGCAGAAGTGCAGGATATCTTTCTATAAATATTTATTGAAGCTCTAATATTTTTTGTGTACTTTAAACTTGGATGTGGCATTGTGGCTTATGAATTTTAATGGCTTGGGATGCAAATCAGGTCCTTTTTAGTTAATGATCAAGGGAACTTTAACGATTGATTCTGTAAACAGTTATTCTTATCCGAAGCTTGTACAATGAAAATGCTTTCCTTCTAGAATTTATGGTGTGCCATGATTATGTTGGGAGGATAAAACTTGGTATCATCTTATGGGCAGTTATTGTGCTGGACCTGTGGACTCATTGAATTTTTCCCTTCTGTGTATGGTACCTAGAGTTGAAGTTGAATGATTCATGGGAAGAACTGCTGTTGATTATGGGAATGGCTTGTTAGCTGAGAAGCTATCATTCAATGGGGAAAGTGTCCCTTGGAAGAGGTGCCATAACTTGGGATGGGAACTTTTAATTCTTCCATGTGGCATTTTGGATTGGATTTGATTACTTGAAAGTTCATTTGTGTTGTCCTTTTATTATGTTTGATGTGCTATTGCAAGTTCATGTCTACTTTTGGTTGTTTCCTTATGGCAGCAACAATCAATTGGTTATTGTTGCCAAGCGCAAACACTGGATTAGATCATTCCCATCTTTCATTTTAGATGTGTCAAATCTCACCCAAGTTTGAAGAGTACTTTTAAGATTAGATTTCTGAATATTGCAGAAAGGGAATGTAAAGTTATTTCTACAAGAGTTGGTGCATTTTATAATGATATGCTACTCTATGAGCTTAAGTCGTTATTCTAATGGATTGTAGCAGATTCAACCAGGCAACATCTATTAGGGTGATGCTTACGTAGTTTTTGTTTGAATTATTTTATCTTTGAGTGTGAGTAAAATAGATTCAGAGATCCATTTTCATTCCGCCTGAATTTTGTGAAGTCTCAAACCTCACACACAACCATGTTGTGCATAACCTGTATTTGAATTGAAAAAGTAGATGCATGTAACCATTGTGGTCTAGTCACAATTAAGCCTATTGTTTTGTTAGAGGAAAATGATTCTTTGATCTCTAGTGCTCTTGCATCTAGGCCCAAAAAACATCTTGCTAGTTGATGGAAATGATCTGGGAAATTTAGCACGTCTACCCTATGATGTCCTTATTTATCTTCAAACAATTCATTTGTGCTTCAGGTAATTCTCATACATTTTTCTAAAAAAGATTTGTAAACTTGTAATTGAAATGCATTAGAGTGCAAATTGCCACACACACACACACACACACACACACAAAAAAAAGAAAAAAAAAAGAAAAGAAAAACAACTACAACAACAAGAACAAGAACAAGAACACCATGGCTGTGTAAGTAATGTCGATGGTGCTACAGGGCTGCATTTTGTCACCAGATTACTTTCAGGTTGTAATTGGATTGTTTATCTGTTTACATGCATGTAGTGCACTTCTTGGGTCGTTGTCTAGCTATGTGCTCTCATGTTGGGGAGTAATCTAGCTTATCTTCCATTGTTCCAGGCTATAAATCTATGTTTATTTTATAATGTATTTACCCCTTATGGATAAAAGTAATAATCTATTGCAACCAATTGCAGGCGATCAAGATCACAGTCGTGTCCCTTTTGTCGTGATAGTCTTAAGAGAGTGAATTCAGGTGATCTCTGGGTATTCACAGACGGCAAGGACATAGTTGACATGGCAACAGTGACAAGGGAGAATCTTAGAAGGTTGTTCCTGTATATAGATAAGTTACCATTAATTGTTCCTGATTCTCTTTTTGACACTTATGATTCTCACCTAAGGTGATTAGCATGGCCTAAACCCTAAGCCCACTATCTCTTGTGGTCTCTCTGTGTAGTTCTCTTCTCTCTTGCTTACATAAGGACCGAATTTATTCGGCACATTTAGATCAGTTAGAATTGCAGTGCTTCCTTCCCGCTTCTGATCGGAAGAACCCAGCCTGCATTATTATGGGCTGGCTGGTGAAGTTGAGATAATCTAATTTGAAGGGTTCGTAAATTGTATCTAGCACATTGTACATGCTTGTATAGCTTGGAGGTTGCATATAAAGAAGCTTCTCAGAATGTCTTTTCCTCATAGATGTCCTTTTTAATTGTAACATGAACTATATGATTTTTCTTGTTCAATGCATAAATTGATTTCTGTGAGTTAGCTAGCATGCTTGTGATGACTTGGATCGACCATGGAGCACAACTAACATGCATTACTTTAGATATAGTGTCTCTTTATTGGGCAATGATCTTAGAGATTATGTGGATCATATTTATTGTTTAGTTGGTCTAATAATAAGGTGATATCAATGGTGGATCCATTTGAGAACCATTTAAAATTTGCTCAGCAATATGGTGGCTGGATCTCCCTTCCAAAAGTGATGAGGTGGTGAAAGATCTTTAAAACCGGCTCTGTGGAGGCAAATCTTTTAAAAATGGCTCTCTAAAGATGTCATAGGCAAGCAAGCTTTCATGATATCATATCCTGGGTTCACCATCACATACCCAAAAAAAGGGGAGGAACAAGAAATTTAACTCAAGGGGAAAAAAAAACACGTTAACGGAAGGAGAAATTGAACTTCATAATCAGTGTTCAATTAAATCATATTTCAGGTACCAGAGTCACGACCCTTGCTTTCTACATTTCTCTATCATCAGTTGTTATTGTGTTTTCATGGCTTAAGATCAAACTTTTTTCTTGCTTATTTCCAGTTAGTGGTATCTATGATCTTCTCCATTTGAAATAGATCAATGTGATAGATTCAGATCAAATGTTGTATATCTTAAGGCTTATTTAGTACCACACCATATACCATTTAAAATTTTTTACAATGCAAGAGTTGGGAAATAAAATCTTAACCACGAAAGAAATACTCAAATAAAATCTGTGCGTTTCTATTATTTTAAATAACATAATATTTTTTATAATATGAGAATGAGAGTCAGGAAATAAAATCTCTGCAGTTGAAGTAAAAAAATTGAGAGGATCTTGTTTCCTTTGGTTATCTTAGTGTATAAGGCTTAAGTCTTAACTCAGGCCCTCCACTTACTTTATATTGACCCCTTAGCTTACCCATGCTATGGCCACCTCCTCGGCCTCGCTAGTGCAAAAGGATGGATGTTGTCGTTGGTCGAACCTGGAAGATATTTTTATTATAGTTATTAATGCATTTCTTAATCAATAATTATATGTAAATCTTAATATGTTTAAAATTGAATAATAAAATCTAAATTCAGCAAAATAATAATAATAATAAAATCTATAGAAAAAAAAAAGTATTTTAAGTTATACGACAAATGCACATTGTGTAAAGGTTTTTATATAAATAAATAAATATATATATATATATATATATAATGGTTATACAATAAATTTAAATAAATAATGGCTATTTTAAAATATCTTAAAACTTTTTGATAATTGACTTTTTTAATTGGAATATTATTATATATATTTATTAAAAAAATTGAAAATATATAGTCACTTAAAGTAATTATATATTTAATAATTTTAATATACTTGTAATGAATGACAATGAATGACAAGGGAAAATAATGTTATACAATTGTAATTCTTATAATGTGCCATACAGTGCAAAAATTACGACAGACTATTAAAATAATATAAAATAATAATGAAATTTCTTTTCAATTTCTAAAATTTTTGGTTGTAGAATTTTAATTAGAGTAAAATGCTCCAGGGCTATGTCTTAATCAAGAATCATATATAAACTAAATGATATATTTAAAATTGAATGATAGAATATGTGGGGCCCCAAATATTTAAATAACCCCGGCCCACTCCATAGCCGGCCCAAAGCCCGCGTCGAGGATAATTTATAGGCCGAGGGTAAAAGAAAAAATCTCAAACCCTATAGGGGCCTCGCCGAGGATGCCCCTCTCCTCGGCAAACCGACGTCGATGAAGGGAAAATATCTCCCACCCATTAAATGTACTCCACCAACATTCTGGCCGCTTTGATGGTGAAGTGACCAGCGAGTCCAGGTGCCTTGGTCACTCCAACTAATAGAAAGCCTGCAAAGACGGCTGAGAACTAACATAAAGCCTGCAAAAGCAGATGATGGGACAAACCTTTATTCACAGTGACCGGATAACCGACAGATGGATGGCTGAGATTAACTAAAACAATACTATATAACCAAGAGGATTCCCAACATAAAGGAGGAGATGAATCAGTCCTAAGAAAGAGGACAGAACATAGATCAATTCCAAGAAAAATAGATCCTCAGACCAATCCGAGGATGAATACGCTTCACAAACACTTAACCAAAATCATCAAGATCCTCACAAACACTTATCCGAAGTCATTATCAAGATCCTTATCAACACCTAACCAGATTCATGGTCCCTATCCTCATAGAAAATACTCAGTAAAATTATTTTGTTATTACGCCTATTGATTTCACATCATCCGTTATTTGTAGTGCTAATGCCTAGCCCTTACACCCACATCTCTATAAATTTTATTGTTAAGGGTTCACTACAATTTTAGCCCCTACAATTGGCGCCATCTGTGGGAAGGACTTGTGCGCTAGTAAGTGCGACGGTTGGTGTAAAAAAAAAAAAAAATCAATCAAGAGCAACACCTTTTAAAAAAAAAAGAACGCACCAGAACAATACAGTTTACAGCAACAACATTCATTCAGAAGTCTACAATCACAAGAAACAAAAATATGCGAAAAGTAAAAAAGAGATAAAACAAGTCTATTTCTTTATTAATATATGAAGAAAATGTTACATCTCTTACAAGTGATGCCCGTGGGGCTTGTTCTAAAGCTAACTACAAAGACAGACGCCTAGTAAAGTTGGCAGAGGAACAAAAGATAGAAAGAAGTGAAGGAAGAGAGGAGGAAAGGGAGGAAACAAAGCTGGCAGAGGAACAAAAGATAGAAAAGAAAGAAGTAAGAGAAGAGGAAATGAAGAGAAGGAGATTGGTTGGGGAGCGGAAATAAAAGAGATAAAAGGAAAAAAGAAAAAAGAGGGCAACATGGGAGGCGGAAGAGGCCGCGGCACAAGACGGCTCCACTTCTGGGTTTCGCCTGATTTCCCTCCCACCCCCATCGTTGCCGGCTTGGAGGGTCAGCGGCCCATACCCAAGGGGAGGAGGTTACGTTCTTTCTGAGTCCTCCTCCAAACGGCGAGGAGGGCTCCACCTCTGATTAGGTTGAAAAGAAGGAGAATCTTCGGACCTCTCCTACCCCAACCCCAGTGTGGCGTCCGGGGTCGGAGTGCCATCCTCAGCTCCTGACAGGGGCTCAGTATCCTCGGGAACGCCTTTTCCAAGGGCCAATTCATTGGTAGGGGCTCAAACTGCTATTTCTTGCAGAACCTTTGGGCAATATTATTGGGAGAAGTTTGAGAAGGATGTTTGTCAAGTGTGAAGGAAAAGGTTGCCCCAAGAACGCCTTTTATAGATGGCAAAAAGTTGGTGAGAGCCAATCCACATTAATTCCAAGGGAGAGATTTCCGGAGGCAATAATTTCGCCCAAATTCCCAAGGGGCTTATCCACCGTTAGATCCTCGTGGATCCACGGCTGGCATTAATGATGGGGCGCCTCATTAATGCGAAGGCATCGAAGCGTAAAACGCGCTACTCAATCGACATAAGAGACACTTCGTGATCAGAAGGGTCACGTCAAACGGAGAGGCAGAACAGAGCATAATCTTATCCTACGCCAACTCTAGCTTGCGTGTGTCATTATGTTGCGTGAAAAATGTATTTAATTAATATTTATTATAGATTATAGCGATGTAGAATTAAATGGCAACAGATAGATAAATGAGAAAATTAAGTGTTAGACAGAACCTAGGCATTGTATGGTCCTCGGACACTAGCCTCAAGGGAAACTAACAACTTAAAATGAGAAAACTAAGTACTGGACAGAACCTAGGCATTGCATGGTCCTCGGACCCAAGCCTCAGGGAAAACCAAATACTTCAGATGAAAATGAGAAAACTAGGTACTGGACAGAACATAAGCATTGCATGGTCCTCAGACCCAAGCCTCAGGGGAAACCAGATACTTCAAATGAAAATGAGAAAACTAGGTACTGGACAGAACCTAGGCATTGCATGGTCCTCGGACCCAAGAACCAGATACTTCAGATGAAAATGAGAAAACTAGGTACTAGACAGAACTTAGGCATTGCATGGTCCTCGGACCCAAGCCTCAGGGGAAACCAGATACTTCAGATAAAAATGAGAAAACTAGGTACTGGACAGAACCTAGGCATTGCATGGTCCTCGAACCCAAGCCTCAGGGGAAACCAGATACTTCAGATAAAAATGAGAAAACTAGGTACTGGACAGAACCTAGGCATTGCATGGTCCTCGGACCCAAGCCTCAGGGGAAACCAAATACTTCAGATGAAAATGAGAAAACTAGGTACTGGACAGAACCTAGACATTGCATGGTCCTCGGACCCAAGCCTCAGGGGAAACCAGATACTTCAGATGAAAATGAGAAAACTAGGTACTGGACAGAACCTAGGCATTGCATGGTCCTCGGACCCAAGCCTCAGGGGAAACCAGATACTTCAGATGAAAATGAGAAAACTAGGTACTGGACAGAACCTAGGCATTGTATGGTCCTCGGACACTAGCCTCAGGGGAAACTGACAACTTAAAATGAGAAAACTAGGTACTGGACAGAACCTAGGCATTGCATGGTCCTCAGACCCAAGCCTCAGGGGAAACCAGATACTCCAGATGAGAAAATTAAGTGCTAGACAGAACCAAGGCATTGTATGGTCCTCGGACCCAGGCCTCTGGGGAAAACCAGATACTTCAAAGACCAAGTGTTAAGTAAAACTTAAGCACTATATGGTCCAAAGACTCAAGCCAACAGGAAGACCACTCCCTCACAAATACTAAACGCTAGGAGAAGCCAAGGTCTTGTATGGTCTTCGGACCCAAACCTATGTCGAAACTGATCACTATAGGACCATATAGGCGCCGAACGGAACCAGGGCCCTTGTACAGACCACGAACCCAAATCTACGGCAAGGCCAACCCTTTTGACGCTAAATAATGAGCAATGTCCGGAACGAAAACCATGAAAATCTGAGCGCTAAAGCACAAGCAACTTAAACCTACCCCTCTTAGAGGAACCAATAAGAAGCTCAGGCCGAAAAGGTGTAAACTAGAAAGATAAAAGCACTATAAAAACAAAGGAAAAATTCCTCGGACAGGCCCTCGGCACCAGAAACAAATTGCAAGAACAATTGAAGTAACGGTAACACTGACAGCGAGACAAGGCTTAAACAGGGCATGTAAATGTGCCGAGAAAGTCAAAATCCTCCTCCTCACCCTAGAGGTCGTGCAGCAGAATTTTGAGGGGCTATTGTGGGGCCCCAAATATTTAAATAACCCCGGCCCACTCCATAGCCGGCCCAAAGCCCGCGCCGAGGATAATTTATAGGTCGAGGGTAAAAGGAAAAATCCCAAACCCTACAGGGGCCTCGCCGAGGATGCCCCCCTCATCGGCAAACCGACGTCGATGAAGGGAAAATATCTCCCACCCATTAAATGTACTCCACCAACATTCTGGCCGCTTTGATGGTGAAGTGACCGGCGAGTCCAGGTGCCTTGGTCACTCCAACTAATAGAAAACCTGCAAAGACGGCTGAGAATTAACATAAAGCCTGCAAAAGCAGATGATGGGACAAACCCTTATTCACAGTGACCGGATAACCGACAGATGAATGGCTGAGATTAACTAAAACAATACTATATAACCAAAAGGATTCCCAACATAAAGGAGGAGATGAATCAGTCCTAAGAAAGAGGACAGAACATAGATCAATTCCAAGAAAAATAGATCCTCGGACCAATCCGAGGATGAATACGCTTCACAAACACTTAACCAAAATCATCAAGATCCTCACAAACACTTATCCGAAGTCATTATCAAGATCCTTATCAACACCTAACCAGATTCATGGTCCCTATCCTCATAGAAAATACTCAGTAAAATTATTTTGTTATTACGCCTATTGATTTCACATCATCCGTTATTTGTAGTTCTAATGCCTAGCCCTTACACCCACATCTCTACAAATTTTATTGTTAAGGGTTCACTACAATTTTAGGCCCTACAGAATATATAGTAAAATAAATTTTTAAAAAAATTATTTCAGTTATATGACACATGCTCATTGTATAACCCTAATTATAAATATTATTAATAAGTGGGGGAGGGCCATTTGAACCTAGGTCTCTACATGAGGGAATGGTCGTTAAATGCCAACTCAGCTCAAATGATTTAGTTTTAATGCATTAAAATTACATATTATTGTTCACAGTAATAAATAATTAATAATAATAATAATAATAGTAATATTTTAAAACTCTTATGTTTGTGTGTATATATATATATATATATTTTATTCATTTTTTTCATCTCTTTTTGTTGGATAACATGGCCAGTGAACCATTTACATTTTCTCATGAAAGTCAAAATTTTCTTTAAAAAAAATTCATAAAAGAAAAATTCATAGCAAGATTAGGGCAAAAAAAAAAAAAGTCCTTCAATCTAGCCCAACCAAATAAAACACAAGCAACCCAAAAATTTCTTCCAATCTAATCAATTCAATATCTTACCATCCCCATCAAATATATATATATATATATATTAAATAAATAAAATTCTTAGCATTTGAACAACACAACCCACCCCCCCTCCCCTAAAACCCCCGCATCATCTGACAACTAAGTCTCAAAACCATCATCACCTAATTTTTTTGGCCTATCAAAAATGCCAACCATTCCATTGTCGCATATCAGTATTATGTCTATGTGATGCATGTCTTAAAAATATAATTATTGAATAATCAAATCTATACTATTAAGTATTAACAGAAAAATATTTTAAGCTATATGACACATGCACATTGTGTTTTGTTTTTATAGAAAAAAAAATATTATTGCATTCTATCTCATCGTATCACATTCTATTTTGTGATATTGAGGAATCACCGTCAATACCTTGGTGTTGGTCCTAGAAATAGATCATAAAATAATTTTAAACAAAGAATGATTGTTTTTCTAAATGTGTTGAAACTTTTGATAATTGAATTTTAATTGCAATAATATTATAATTTTTTTGTAATAATTTTGGAAATATAGTCACTTAAAATTATATTATGTTAATAAATTTAATATACTTATAAAAAGTCACAAGGCAAAATGATTTGATGACACAATATAAGATAGATTTTCCAAAGAACAAGGATTTATTTTCTAATAAGCCAATTTATTTGAGAGGTTGCGTGCGGATCCACTTTTTAGTGCAAGCATGATGTGTACAACCCAACTTTTATTATTAAAACCAAACTCATAAAAGACAATTAAAATAACATAAAATAAATCATTGTTTTCAAAAATAAAAAATAAAACTCTTGGTTGTAGAACTTTAATAACTAATATCATATGTAAACTAAAATATATATATATATATATATATTATAAAATATAATAATAATAAAAATATAGTAAAAATACATATAAAATATTAATTAAGTTATATGACACATCCATGTTACTTAACCCTATTAATAACTATTATTAACAAGTGGGGGAGGGCTATTTGAAGTTATGTCCTCTAAACGATGGATGTGGTTATTGTGTGCCAACTCAACTCGAAAAAAAACATAGTTTTAATACATTAAAATTAATTCTTTTTGTTCAAATAAGTAATATATATATATAACTTTTTAAAATTTTATTATTATATCTTAGGGGTTTTTTTTTTCCCTGATAATACGGCAATGAACCTTTTTTCATTTTCCCAAAAAAATTATAATTTTATTATTAAAAAAAAATAAAATAAAATTTTTATAGAGAGATCAAAGCAAAAATTTGTCACAATCAAGCTCAACCAAATAGAACAAAAGCATAACAACAATTTCCCCCTTTCAAATCGATTTACTCAATTTTTTAGCATCCAAACTTATAAACCCCCCCCCCCCCCCCCCCCCCAAAAGCCTCTTCAAAACTACCACACCATTGACATTCAAGTCTCAAAACCAACATAACCCCTCCCCCACCCCCACCCCCACCCCCAAAATAAAAAAAAAAAAAAAAAAAAAACTAAAACCCTATTCATTCGAAATGACACAACCCCCCCCCCCCCCCCCCCAACTGCTAACCTCCATTCACACTGTTATAGACACCATATTTTGTACTCCTTACGACTCGGGCCCCCGTTCCTCAATGATGTTGGAATTCTAAAACTCAAGGTTGGTTTAGGCCCCAATTGGATAGAAATTGACTTAAGGAAGTGTTTTTGGAAAAATATAACTCTTTTTGGACTAATTAAGCATTTTTTTTGGAAAATAAAGACTATGGAAGCCTTCGGGCATGCGTTCGCATACACACGTATGTGCAAGCATGCTCAAGCTCTGCGTGTGCATGCTTTATGCATGCGTACGCATACATGGGCATATGTGCACATGCTAGGGTTCTAGAAACTAGAAAGAAAAGGTTTTCTGCATTAAATCTTGGTTTGGAATGAATCCCACATAATCTAGGAGCCACCTCAAACCCTTATTTTCAACTATATAAAGCCTAAAATGGTAGATTTTCAAAGGAGGACGAATTTTGAAGTAAAACACACAAGATTCACGAGAAAATAGTAAATCAAAGAGGGAGTTTTCCACAAAACACCCTCAAGTCAATATTTTTCTAATTGAGACCTTTTCTAGTCTTGATCTTCGAGTTTCAAAGATTTACTAACTGATTTTGGTTTGGCTGTGACTAGAATGACTGAGGGGAACGGTCAAAATCAAGCTAAGGAGCCTTTGTTTGGAGGTAAATGTTCTAAGCTTCGTCTTTGTTTTCCTCTTGTTTTAATTCTTGGTTTTTTTGTTTTATATGTTTTTATATGCCCTAATATGTTTGTTTAGTTTAGGTTTATTTCTCTTTTCTGTATTAAGCATGTTAGGTTGTTAGATTTTAGCTTCTGTTTGTTAGTGTTTCTGTTTTTTGGATTAGGGTTTAGGGCGTGTATGCATGTGCATGCTTATTGCATAAGTATGCATACTCGAAACATGCGCATGCATACAACTGGGTTGCGTACGCATGCCCTATGTATGTACATGATACTCGTGCTCAAAACCCTAATCCGAGCCTTTTTGCTTATGTTTCCTTGTTTTGTTTATATAATATGCCTCTATCTGAGTTGTTTTTCTTATCTTTAAGCCTCTGCTTCTCTATTTTGCTTTGCTTTGTTTGTTTACCCCTTTGGTGCTAGTTAGGATTTTGATCTATTGATTACCATGAACATGCATATAATATGAACATGCATTGGTGTATTGGTGCTGTAATGTAGTGAGGTAAATGATGCATCGCTTTGAATGTGCTCTTGCCTTAGGGATGACCATGAACATGTTTGTTTGAATACCATCTCTTTGATGTTTAGGTAAAGTAACATGCTTGTTTGATTCTGCCATGCTGTGTTTCTGCCCTTGGAAATAAGTGTTTAAATGCCATGATAGATGAATGCTAGATTTTGGGATGATTATGTCATGTTTGCATGTCTTAAATGCATGCTAGGGTGTGTGTGAGTTAGAATAACGATTTTGAGCTTGCCTTTAATGGGATTAAGACGTGGAACATAATGAGTGGAAGTCGACCCATGGATCGGGTGGGGTTGGGTGCTAACATCTTCCCATCCCCATACCTAAACTCCAAACACGTGCTCTGGTAATAGATTAATCTTTGCACGAAAGGCGCTAATATATGGTTCCTAGGCCTAATCTAGGTGGTGACTCCATTTTTCTCCACCATGGTCCACCCTAGGCCAAGGCGTACCCCCCAATGGTCACGGGCATTTATGGCCACACCTATCAACCAAACTCAAAATCCCAATCTTGTTAATTCCTCCAACAAAACCTAAAAACCCTTAACACCTTTCATAAAACCCACAACCCAAAATGGACCTAAAATCCCTATCAAACACACCACCTAAAATCAAAAACAATTGCTAAACCCAACTCTGCAATTTGCAAAATAATATTACATTAAATGAAAAACCATTAAAATCTCTGTCTTATTTTCTCTCATTGTACATAGATGGGCACCTAAAACAAGAACCTCTGTTCAGTAATAACATAAGATCAAAAGACAAGATTGAAAGGGGACTCAGGCAATTGGTAATATCTTGCCCAACCTTAGCTTTTCGCTGATTGACTTAATCACTATGTAACCAATCTAGGAATTGGTTTACCTCTATGTTCTTCGATACGTAGAGATCAAGGTAGTCAATTTCATACCAATGGTATTGTGAGGATCCCTTTTTTTTTTTCTCTAAAACTTAGGCTAAACCTAATGGGTCTTGGAAATCCTTGGAGATGTGTTGTGTGTGTTAGTGTTTGGAACCATGAATGAAATTACATCTTTATTGATATTGAATTGAATTATGTAAGAGACCGCGCCCCCGGCCCGTTTTGGTGTTGGGTCAAACCCAGGTGAATGGGTGGAGTCAAGTTATTGCCTCTCAAAATAGAGGTTTGACTGATTATATTTTCCCCTTTAGATTAAGGGTTTTACAATGGAGTCGCCACTTATTTAATTATTGGAAAAGGTAAGAAAACTATAATTGAAAAATTCATCATTTTATTGATTTGATAATGAATGTATATTGATCATAGAAAATTACATGGCTTTGGTCCTAGATACAATCTAAGATAAAGTACATGGCTTTATTTCCTAGTTACAATATAGAGATTGAAAATTACATAGATAAGCATTTGATCTACTAACCCTTAATCTAAGTTTGGAGGCTATGTTATAAGATGAGAATGTGTTAGACACCCACCTTACCCGGTGAAACCAATCTTCTAGACTATGGTGACCAACATTTATATCATATCATTCAATACATTATAAATCAATTTGCATGTTGAATTTAACGTGTGTGCATGTGATAAACCCCAATTCCATTTATTAATCATTGCATTTCGATTGAAAAATAAACTATAGTGAATGTGTGTGGATGGTAATATTCTAGATTCAAGGATTTGAGAGAATTATGAAACTAACATGTTTTTCATATTTTGAATGTAGATTTAAGATCAAAGCTAGTGTTATGCATGAACGTGTGATGAACAACCAAGACCATGTGAAAAACGCATATGAACATTTAAGAATATCAAGAACATTCAAACATATACAAGGAAATTAAATAATCACTAGCATGCTTTAATCTTAAATTCTCATCATAGCAACATAAAAAAACAAATTAGGGAAAGAAATTATACTTGTATGCAAGATCCACACGATGGAGGAGGAAGCTCTTGGTGGAGGTCCTAATGGTAGGATAGAAAAGAAGAACTAGGAGAGAGAGAGTAAGTCTCACTCAATACCTTGAGTCTCAAGAAGACCAAGATATGACAAGACTATTCTACTTCACTAGAACTCAAAAGGAGAGAAGAGATGGTGTTTCTGTGTGCCTTGGAATGAAGGAAATGGGGGTTTATATAGTAGCGGTGGAGAAAATATAAATGGAAGGACATTTAATGAAGGTTGACAAAGGATAAAAGAGAATCATGAACCTAGGCTCTATTTTAGCATTTAGAGAAAGCTGGTGCATTAAATTTGGAGGTTAGTGGGAGTGATGAGCAAGCAAAATGACTAAGAATTTGGTTTTTCCTGTAGCTCCTGTAACAGCCCGTAGAGCCAAATTCAAAAAATTATATTTTACTCAATTCTTATTTGAATTGTCTTGTTCTTATGCTCAAATTGAAGCTCCAGATATCTAGTTTATAGAAAAATTAATCTCACTCACAAATTCAAAATATTCTGAGAGATAGTAATGAAATGGTGAGTAGAGATCATTTGTCAGAAAATAGTTTCAGCATAATTAACATTAATAGCCCCAAATTAGTTTCCAATTAACATTAATAGGCTTGAATCACTTCCATTTCAAACTTAATAAATTCCAAATTTACCCCAATTAAAAAGATAATTACACAAATTACTCATTTGAATAATTAATGTTTGATTATCTAATTAATCAAGTATGAGCAACCTTACCATAAGATGTAGTACTCGCCAATCAAATTATGACGTGTCATTAATTTGAAATTGATTATAATTATAACCAATTGGAATCAATTGTTCATAATCACATATAGTTAGACTCAATTTGTGATAGTGTATCTCGGCCATTAAAACTTGATTTGATGATAACTTTCAATCTAACGATCCGATTAAGGCTTAGAACTAGTCAATTTGATCGTTACAATATCCAAATCATTTTGACAAAACGAAATTAAGGATCTAATGGGCATAATTAAGTTGCCTATTTCCAAGGTGAAATTACCCTTTTATCCCCTGTGTGAGGTTAAATGCAGGTTGCAAAATGAGTTGTCAACAAATTACATTAATAGATCAAAAGAAATAAATAATTACATGGCTTTGGCCATAGATATAATATAAGAAAAATAAAAATTGCATTGATTTTGATCCTAGTTACATTATACCAAAATAGAAAATTAAATAGCTTTATTTCCTAGTTACAATCTAAAAAATAAAGCAAAAATGATAAGGAATTGGTCTTCAAACTAGATATTCAAATCTAGAGGCAAACTTGTTATGTACCTAATTTACTCAACATGTTACAATGCATAATATGCATGAATATATATTTCTCTCTCTTTCTATATATATATATATATATATGTATAATCATTCCATGTTGCCAATCAACGTGTTTTGATATATATTATTATTTGTGTAAGGCCAGAATACCTTTTTGATCTCTATACGTTGGCCCTATTTTCAATTTGGTACTCAAGTTTTCACAAGTTTCATTTTAGTCCTTATTTAAACTTCTTGTCATTTTGGTCTCTACCATTATCTCACTTACAAAAAATGCTTGATATAAAAACCTTAATTATCATTAGCCATGTAGGAGTTTTCCATAAGTGAGATGATGACATGTACCAAAATGACAAGAAGTTTAAAAATTTAAGAACCAAAATGAAAGTTGTGAAACTTAAGAATCAAATTGAAAATATGGCCAAACTACATAAATAATAATAAAATAAAAAATCTTGACATGAAATTAATTTTAATTAATTTAATTAAGTATCCATCAAAATTAATCATCCCTAATCACATGGTTTATGCCTTAGCGCGTTAGAATGCATATTAACCATTAAATCTTGATGTGGCCTAATCTTGTGATTGGATCGTTCGATTGACATGTTCTTTATGTCGTTTTGATCATGGTGAACTCAATTTTATTTTAGAATGAAACTCATGTCCGTCAAATGGTTTAAATGACATTTTTACTCTTGTGATTATTTTAAAATGATAATTTTACCCATGATGGATTCCTTGGTTGCAAAATAGGATGTCTACATGCATAGATCATACTGACCATTAAACTGGTACTAGTACTTCTAAAGTATGTAATAGCTATATTAGGGATTTTTTAGCTGTTTAGGTTGGTATAAATAAATTAAAAATTAAAAATTCTATAAAATGCACTATTTAAGCAAATATATTGAGTTAACATACTTAGGCTAATATTTGGATTTATAAGATTTATGGATTTTAAATTATATTTTTATAAACATATATTTAATAACTTGTGTTTATTTAGAAAAAAATAACTTGTATTTTTATTTGACATAATTTGTTTTAATTGGATCCACGGCAAAGATTGTAGGCGTATTTGATACGTAACACCTGGTATGAACGAAAAGTTACTATGATTTTTTTAGTAAAGTTTATAGTGTGATTTTATATTAGAATCAAATTCTCTCCCTTAGTGTGTATTTGTTTCTTAAAAAAATAATGGAAAGGATGGTTTCAAAATGGACTTAAAAGTCTTGACTTTAGAGATAGAAATCCAAAATTTTAAAAGTTAATGGACAAAAATCAAAATGACACTCAAACTTTAGTGGGGAAATTACAATTTGAGTCTAAAATAAAATATCCCAAAGAGAGCGGTATCAATGAGCTCTGCTGCTTGCGTAGCTGTAAAACCGGGGATGACCGCCAATGAGATCCAAACAAAGGTAACATAAGTTAACGCTGTTTCCAATCTTAAGTAATCATCTCCTGTCCTCACAGACACAGCTCATTCTCACGTTTGCATTCTTTGTTGGTTTCTTTTGAAATACTACTTACTAAACAAACAAAACAGAAATAATAATAACTCAGCGAGGAGGTGTGGTGTTGTAGAAAAGAAAAGAGAGATGGGAGGCAGAGGGGAAGGGAGAGAGGAAGGTGAAGGAGAAGGAGTAATGGCGACTGACTTTTTCTGGTCGTACACAGATGAACCCCACGCTAGCAGGCGCCGCCAGATTCTCTCTCAGTACCCTCAGATCAAGGATCTTTTTGGTCCTGATCCCTTTGCTCTCTTCAAGGTTCTTCTTCTTCTTCTTCTTCTTCTACATTCCATTTCCATTTGCTTCATGTTTCAATATTCGTTGCTACCTGCATTGTAAATTCTTTTTTCTTTAAGTTTTCTACTTTTTCCTTCAATTTGGACTTCTGGGTTCTCTCTCTCTCTCTCTCTCTCTCTCTCTCTCTCTCTTTTTTTTTTTTTGCCTTTTTATCAATCCTGTTTATCAGCTTTGTGCTTGTTTACAATTTTATTTGATGGGTTTTTGTGAGATTTTATTGTTAGCGAATTTATGGTTGGTGGCACTTTCCAAGTTTCACGATGATTGGTGTACTTTTTGGCATCTGCCATGGATCTGTTTTAATTCAAATCATCTCTGGTTCACGCTAACCAATGGATTGCCAATATTTCGTTTTTTATTTTTATTTTTTAAACGAATATTAAATTCTGGACTGGGACTTCGCTTCATGTAGAAGATATGTTAAAACTATAGGATTTAGCTGTTTTGCATTTTGGTTTTCCTTCGTTATGTTAATCTCATAGTCATTATTTCATCTTGTCTTTAAGCCAATGAATGCGTCTCAAATAATTCTCGTATGTGGAGTGAGTTCAAAACCCATTGGATGCGTGTGTAACTTGTCAACTGAAGCTACTATTTCATCTTGTCTATAAAAACATTCTATTAGGTATATTCCCTCTATTAAGTTTAGTGTTTAGATTTGAGTTTTCTGTGTCAATGTCTGTCTTTTGTATATAGTGATTCTGGAATCCACCAATTATGATAATTTGTAATGGGTTTCATGAGATCTCCATAATATAAGTGTTCTGTGTGTGCATATTTTATAGTTTATTCTTTTTCTTCTGAGGAACAAAAAAGTCAATCTGCTCTTATGTGCCTAGTTAGACTCCTGCACCTCTCTCATTAACTTGCACTGGAAGTTTCTTTTTGTAGTTTGATGATTGTTCTTATTCTAGATGTGGTACTTAGAGTAATCTTATCAAGTAGCACTCTAGAATAAATGAGTGATTTGGAGCTGAGAAGCTTTTCTCATACGGTTTGAGAAGGGTAATGGTCTATTTATGAGCATGTTTGGCTTAAAAATGGTAATATTATTGAAAATGTTACCTACGCATTCATCTAAGTGTTCTGTTATGTCTTTGAAGCTGTGTAGAAATTTATGAGCCACTTGACCAGCAAAAGGCTGATTTTTAGTGTTGTTAAAATTTTACAACATTCTTTCCTGCGCACACCCTCTTAACCCCAACAAGTATGCAGAAAGAAACACGAAGCAGCGAGATTATTGGAAATGTTGTTGAACGTCAATAGGATGTTGGCAGTGTTTTTAATTACTGGATATCAAAATTGGTTTGTTTGCATTGAAGGCAATTTTGAAAATATAAGAAAATCCCTATGAAAGAGATGATGACCGCATTCGGAACCTTATTTATTTGGTTAACTACACAATTAAGAAAGCCTGTAGTAATTTGCTTATTTTTCAGTGGTGAATTTATGTAGTGATTATTTTACTTTAAAGTGTATTCAGTCTTACAATACCATATCAGCTATTTTATCATGTTCATGCCCTTGTAATTGTGGTGTTGCAGATTGCTGTGGTTGTTTTGCTTCAGCTATGGACAGCAACTTTGCTCCAGAATGCTGGTTGGCTGAAGATACTGGCAATAGCCTACTTCTTTGGCTCTTTTCTCAACCACAACCTCTTCTTGGCCATCCATGAGCTCAGCCACAATCTTGCCTTCTCAACCCCAGTATACAACCGTTGGCTTGGGATTTTTGCTAACCTCCCAATTGGTGTACCCATGTCTGTCACCTTTCAAAAATATCACCTTGAGCATCATCGGTTCCAAGGTGTAGATGGCATTGATATGGACATTCCAAGTCACACTGAAGCTCATCTTGTGACAAATGTTATTTCCAAAAGCATATGGGTCATTTTGCAACTCTTCTTCTATGCTCTCCGGCCTCTATTTCTGAAACCAAAGCCTCCTGGTTGTTGGGAGTTCATCAACACATTTATTCAGATATCCGTTGATGCACTTATGGTTTACTTTTGGGGCTGGAAATCTTTTGCCTATTTGATCCTTTCCACATTTGTTGGGGGTGGGATGCACCCAATGGCTGGTCACTTCATTTCGGAGCATTATGTCTTCAACCCTGAACAGGAGACATATTCTTACTATGGCCCCCTAAATCTTATGACATGGAATGTGGGGTTCCACAACGAGCACCATGATTTCCCTAGAATTCCTGGGAACAAGCTGTATAAGGTGAAGGAGATTGCACCTGAGTATTATGAAGGTTTAGACTCATATAAATCTTGGAGCCAGGTTATTTATATGTATGTTATGGACCGAACAGTTGGGCCTTTTAGCCGAATGAAGAGGAAGGTAAAGAAAAATGAATAGGTGTTTTCATTTTTATTACCTGTTCCATATTTTTTATCCTCTTTCCCTGGATTGGTAATGGTAATTACCTTTGTAATTCGCTATGTATTTGTAACATTTTTGAAGAGTGCTTTAGTTTTAGGCTAAAAGAGTTAGTTGTTTGTTCATTCATTAACAATTCAGAAGAACATCTGTTTACTGATTTATGCCTTTAAGATGTGGGGTATATCTATATTGATAATAATATCTGTAGTAATTTCTCTCTCTCTCTCTCTCTCAAGCACGCACGCGCGTACACACGCAAAACTTGTGAGTTTCTTACTTTTATACTTGGCACTAAAGTAAGCTTTACTGTGCAGTTTCATTCTTTTGCTTTTGTATGTAAAGTGCTCCTTTCAATTCTTGCAATGTAGAATCTGTTTTCTCTGTCTGGAATATTGAAATCCAAGCAAAATTTATGGTGGCAATTTTTTGGCTCAATTAATACATGTTTGCATATAATCTGGAGTCCTAAAGATGTAGCTGATGCAGGCAAAATAAATTACTTGAGATCTCTGTATTTCAGAGGTTTCTAGTTTGGTTGTGTTATGATATAACGTAAGTATCAATAATTAAAGGGGTTCAGCATGTTAAATCATTTAACAAGCCTCCTGTTGTTTTTAATATTTCACAAAATTAAAAACATTTTCAACATAAACATCCCAGACTGTATCAAAAGGAAAATAAACAAACTTGGGAGTGTGAAATCAATGGCTTAAAATATAAGTGTTATTTATACATAGTCAAGTAGATGCTCCAGGCGATCAAATCTTGATATTTTCTTACGTCAAAGTCTTATAGCCTTGATCAATTCCACACCTTAATTATACCATCAAACTCAAATGCTCACTAAGGAGATAAGGCCACCAGTGTCCAAAATGGCATTTGCATGTGTCATATGCTAATTTTGTGAAAATTTGACACTGCTCTTCTTACTTCTTTGCCTGAGAACGAAATCAAATTGAAGGGGAAAAAAATCATGTGCCTTGTAGAGGAAACTCAGAAGTAAGCTATGGATTATTGAATTTGAGAAATAAAACTTACATTCCAGGTGTCACTTTTGGAGGAAAACCGAGGGTCAGCTATGACATTAACATATGGTGGTGGTTGAACTTTATTATTTATAAGTGGAAGCCTCTCTGGAGCATAATCCTCATCACTGTCATAATTAAAATAGGATTTTTGGTTTGGCCCAAGAGTTCTTAGAACCAAGGATAATAGAATCGAAAATCCCTGCAGGTAAAACCATCATCAAGGAAATATTTACTTTTTGTATAAATCAGCTTGGAAGCACTACCCAGAATTTTTTTTTTTTTTTTTTAACAAGCTAGCATGGATGATGACACATAGAAACTATGGAATTTGCAAGTTGGTATGGTTGTAATATTTAGCCACTACAACTACGTTATTCTGTAAACAATTTTATAGGATGAATCAACTACTACGCCAAAAACCAGATTAACAAATTAAGCCTATTGAAAAGATCTTTTTTTTTTTTTTTTTTTGATTGGCCTAAATGAGTGTAATTCTGGAAATAAATTTCTGTACAATAAGCACAGTGGACTTTTGATCTTTTTTAAACCTTTAAATTAAAGCCAATTGTACCGTCTGACTTTCAATCAACACAATCACAGATTCAATTAAAATACTTGTGAGATGAACTGCTCAATTTTAGTTAAGAGATAATTAATTTATGGAGCCAATATCTTCATTTCATAAATTATTATAAAAATTTGGTTAAACTTTGCATTTGCATTTTTTTTAAAGGGTCAAATTCAAAATTCAGCATATCAGAAACTTTATATCCTTATGTCAGTGTCTAACTTTTTCAATGAACGGTCCAAATTTATTTATTTTCTCTTAACAAATACATTAAGCTAAAATATATTTGTGCTCCTACTTAAAAAACTGGAACCTTTTTTTTTTTTTCACTAACACATTTAAACTCAAAATTACCAAAATTCAAAAAAAAAAAAAAAAAAACTCAAAATTACCTGGGCTAAGAGGATTAACAAGCATATCCATTTGAAGATATCAAAGTTTGATTTCACAAAATCCTCAAAATCTCGGAATCTTCCAGTTGGATCCTCAGGTAAATCCTGATGTAAGTTTCAAGATAATAACCAAGTAACATGTTAAATATATGCGAAAGTGAAATTGGATAGAAAATAGGGAAAAATAAATTAAGGTAACATCACCTTTTCCCAGTTGGAATTTAGGAGTATATCTGCTGCCATTGCAGTCTCCAATAGGAGAAGCAAAATGATGACCATCATATACTTTGTTGATTTAAGGTTAGCAATATAGAGGACATGAGCCTGATTTGGTAGGCACATGTTTACTAAGCATGAGCCACATATGATAGAAAATATTTATTACTGTTCCTGAAACATGGATGTGGTGTTTTAAATATCTAATTTGAGAAAAAAAAAATTCTTAAAAAACTCTCTTCAGGAAACATTTAAGAACAGAAATCGTGTTTCCAGGAACATGGACACATTAATGAAAACAACCTGAAAAACTGGCCAGAGTTATACTCATAATTATTAAATACATTTCTAAAAACTGCTTGAAAAGGATACACAGGAAAGGCAACAACCATGGACACTATCAGCAGCAAAATGACCTAGGCAAGTTATCACGCCTAAGATAACACCAGTCCCCAGGAAAGTATATATAAACCTGCAATTGTACAAAAATAACTGTCACCAATGTTGTGTTGAGTAGAAATAAATCTTATCAAATAGATAATCATTAGGATTTCCAGAATTTAACCACTTCAAAAACAAAAAACAAAAGAAACTTAAAAAAAATCTTAGGAATCTTATGAATCATCATCCTTTGGGAAGAGACTGAAGCTCCTAGGAGCTAGCAGAGTGAGTTGTTTTCTTACTTGGCAATTGGCTTAAACAACCCACATCTTTCTTCTTAGAAACATAGTTAAAACTGGTCTACATTTTTTTTTCTTCTTCTTATTTTACAACTCACAAGCCCATATAGGCTTCAATTCATCATGAAGAACTAACTGTTGTAGAAGTAAAATCTTCAAGCTAAACTAGGTCCACAAGCAGCAAGCAAGAACTTTCTAATGCTAGAGTGGCCAAGCTACCATTTAGCACAAAGATTTAATCAAATACTGATTAATCATAATCAGGCAAACGCAAACACAAACTGAAAGAACTCAATATGATAAAGAGCTTACCATGGACCTGTAGAATTAAAATCAACATATGGGGATCCGTCAGTGTCTCTCTGCCAAACCCTAATCATCCACAAGCCATAAAAAATCATTGCAATTCCAAGTAAACCCATCATGGAATTGACAAATTTCAGCAATGATCGTAGGCAAGTACTTGCAATTCTTCCCATTATCCTAGCCAATTTTCTAGACAGTTTAAGAAGTGAAAATCCCAGTAATGCAATCAACCCTCAAATCTTAAGAGACTTAGCTGATTCAAGATATGGGAAGCAAAGACAAAATATGTTTTCTTGATTAATATTGCTATTCAATTCTTTAAAGGTGTAAGATATTCCACATGACAAATGTGGTACGTTCATCAGGTAGCATGGGATGAAATATTAGGCCGTGTCTGCCTTTAGGAGGGTTAAATTTTGAGATCATAATCACTTTTTATAAAAAGACAAAACCAAAATCCCCACAAAAACTGAGCCTCAACTATTGAATTTCTTTCTTAATCAGCACGGATGTCCCTGGCTACTACATTGAAACAATAAACCTGATACAAAATTTTGACAATTTTTTTTTTTTTTAACAACTCTTGACATGCAAATGGGTTGCTGGGATGGGTGGATAATAAAATTAATGCCACGACACGAATACAACATTTTTCACAACGATTAACATAGACCGGTATGATTGAGATAACATTACTTTCACATAAATCTATTATTTCTTTAAAAAAAAAAAAAGTTTATTATTAACATGATTTTTTATTTTGCACAAATCACAACAAATTATATCAATTGTGAAAAAAGAAAATTCCCGAGAAAATTGTGAAAAATATAGGTTAACCGTAATAACTTTTTCTTTTTGGAAAAAATTATGCACTTGGATTTCTTAGTGTAATGAAAGTTAATATTGGACTCGTATTAAAATAGATGTTGCTCAAATCAACAGTTTAACAAATTGCAAAAAGGACTAAAATATTATAGGCAGAGCACTGCTCATGTCGAAATATTCTTTGTTCAAAAAAGTTATTGCCACAAAGTGTGCAAATCATAAGAGCCAAAGCATAATGGAGATAAGAAATTTCTTAGAAACTGTCTCTCTGTCTTTTTATAAGGTTGGCCTGATAAGCTTCCCATACTTGGCGATGGTGATTTGACATCTCAATCTGTCTCGACGTCGAGAGAAATTTCCTCCCTTTTCACTTTGGTCGGGGTGGAAAGAATTCAATTCATAGCTAATTGAGGCATTGAAAATTTGGAAAGATGTTTGAACTTAGTGAATTAAAATAAGAATTATTATATTTATTTGTTACGGAAGTACCAACAGCGTTGCTGTGGTGTAGTGGTTATCACGTTAGTCTTACACACTAAAGGTCCCCAGTTCGATCCTGGGCAGCAACATAATGAATTTTATTTTTAAGTGCATTTTTTTTGGCACTCGTACACATATTCATTATCAACGAAAAGGTGCCTTTTGCAACTCTATTGATTTTGCATTTTGAAATTTATTACACGACATTGTAACATGATACATTCTTTTGATAAATAGTTTTTAGATTTTAGCTAATTCCATGTAACAAACTTGTGTCAAGATGCAACATAATGAATTTTATTTTCAAGTGCATTTTTTTTGGCACTCGTACACATATTCATTATCAACGAAAAGGTGCCTTTTGCAACTCTATTTGAAGTGGGGAAAATTTGCGTGCATGTATGACGGGCTATCTTCATGACGAGCCCGAGCCTTGACGGGCCACATCTTGTGGGCCGAATTTAGGTGGGCCAATTGAGTTGTGAGGCCCATGGCTGGAACCCCAGCACCAGTAAGATTCTATTAGATGTGATTATTAATGAGTTCTCCCTATAAGGAAAAACCTTGTCCATCAAGTCTAGGATTTTATAAAGAAGAGTCCTATAAGGAAAGGATTCTTCAATCCACGCTTATGAGGGTTTTCTATATGGAAAAGACTTCTACCCCAAGGAAGAAAGGTCGACTCTTTACTACTATAAAAACCCCAACACCCTCACAAATCGAGGTACGCATAATCAACCCCTCTCTAGCACTCTAGAGTTGTGAGAATAGTTTTAACTTAACCTTCGGAGGGTACTTGGCCAGCACCACACCGGTGCTCTCTGTTAGGTCTTTTCTTTTTTTGTTGTGCAGGTGTCGTTCCGAGCGTACAAGCATCGTGCAACTCACTGGTGGGATTTTCGGCATCATCAGTTGGCGCCGTCTGTGGGACTCGCAGTAGAGATTCGCAAACAATATTGACGTTTCCTAGACAAAAGGGTTGTATGGTATTCACACGCTCGATGGCAACCACCAACAACGTTCAAGAAGAGTAGCCGCCCACGACTGCCCTTGAGAGACAAGTTCGAACCCTCAGTGCTGCCGTGGAGCGTCTAACCAAACAAAACCACGACTTGGAAGAACAGCTGCGCCAGAAGAATGCGGCGCCGAATGACCAGCCAGAAGACCAAGAAGGGACTAGCGCGCCAAAGAAAAATCCGAAAAAGCCTGAAGGTAGCTACGCCCCAAACAAACCAGAGAGGCAAAACGTAAGCATGCCGTCCCTCACGGATGTAACTCCACCACATATTATTGCAGAGATGCAAGTGATGAAGGAACAGATGGAGGTTATGATGAATGCGCTCAAGGGACGAGTTTCAAGTGCTCTTGACGATTTAGTTAACCGCACCGACTCGCCCTTCACTATGGCCGACCTTCCCCCTACCACACAAATTTCGAATGCCGCATATCGATAGCTATGACGGAGTGAAAGACCCTCTGGACCATCTAGAAACTTTCAAGACCCTAATGCACCTGCAGGGGGTCGCAGACGAGATCATGTGCAGGGCCTTCCCCACAACACTCAAAGGTTCAGCAAGGGTATGGTTCAGCCGGCTGACGCCCAACTCCATCAGCACCTTCAAGGAAGTAAGCGCTCAGTTCACCGCCCACTTCATTGGGGGCCACAGGTATAAGAAGTCCACGGCATGCTTAATGAGCATCAGGCAAAGAGAGGACGAGACCCTGAGATCCTACATAATGCGCTTCAATAAGGAAGCGCTTTCGATTGACGAGGCCGACGACAAGATACTGGTAGCAGCCTTCACAAATGGGTTGCAGAAGGGTAAATTTATGTTCTCCCTATACAAGAATGACCCGAAGACCATGTCGGAGGTACTCTACAGGGCTACTAAGTATATGAATGCTGAAGACGCGCTGTAGGCCCGAGAAGAGAAACCAAGAAAAAGGGAGAGGCAGAAAGATGCACGACAAGATCAAGGGTGGAAGAGATCGAGAACCGGGGATCGAAGGGACGAGAGGCGTCCTAAACCTCAAGGAGGAAGGTTCACAAGCTTCACACCGCTGACCACCCCGATAGATCAAGTCCTAATGCAAATCAAGGACGAAGGGGCTCTGACCTTCCCTGGAAAGCTGAAGGAAGATCCAAGCCAGCGCTCCAGAGACAAATACTGCCGCTTTCACCGAGATCACGGTCATGACACAGCCGACTGTTACGACTTAAAACAGCAGATTGAGGCCCTCATTAGACAAGGGAAGCTGCAGAAGTTTGTAAGAAAGGAAGGAACGGATCCACCGCATCAGGAACAGGCCCCTCGACAGGACAATGACCGCCCATTGGCGACATCAGAATGATTGTAGGTGGGACGCCCACCGGATCATCCAAAAAGGCTCGGAAGATTTACCTCAGGACGGTCCAGAACGTCCAGCTAACGGGCTTAGCACCAAAAATAGCACGAAGAGAAAGCCCCGACATCGGGTTCTCCGAAGAAGATGCGCGGCGACTTCACCACCCGCACGACGACGCGCTCGTTGTCAATTTGCAAGTGGGGGACTACAACTTGCACCGGGTGTTGGTCGACAACGGAAACTTGGCGAACATCTTTTACTACCCGGCATTCCAACAGATGGGAATTAGCAAAGAACGATTGATTCTGACGGATGCCCCACTCGTTGGTTTCGGAGGAACGAGGGTATTTCCCCTCGGCGCGATCACATTGTTGGTAACGGCTGGCGACTATCCTCAGCAGATCACAAAGGACGTGGTATTCCTCATGGTCAACTGTTCGTCTGCCTACAATGCTATCCTAGGGCGGCCAACCCTCAATTCATGGAAGGCGGTAACCTCTACTTATCACTTGATGATAAAGTTCCCTATGGAATACGGGACAGGCGAACTGCGTGGGAACTAGGTAGCCGCACGTGAGTGCTACGTGGCTATGATGGAAATGGATGATCAACTCCAGGCCATGAGCATAGAAGAGCATCGAAGTACGATGGAACCGGCCGAGAAGCTTGAGGAAATATCTCTCGATGACTCCAGACCTGATCAAACAACAAAGATCGGGACTCTTGCAAGCCCCATGATCCGACAAGCACTTACAGCCTTCCTTAGAGGAAATCGAGACGTATTCGCCTGGAGTCACGAAGACATGCCAGGGATAGACCCTTCCGTCATGGTGCATAAGCTGAATGTGTCGCCCTCCTTCCTACCCGTGAGGCAAAAGAAGCGGGTATTTGCCCCTGAACGAGATCGAGCCATAAGTGAAGAAGTCCGCAAGTTGCAGGAGGCAAATTTTATTAGAGAGGTTTACTATCCTGACTGGCTAGCCAACGTAGTGATGGTCAAGAAAGCTAGCGGGAAGTGGCGGATGTGTGTAGACTTCACCGACCTAAACAGAGCATGCCCAAAAGACAGCTATCCTCTCCCAAGGGTCGACACTTTAGTAGACTCTACCGCTCAACACCAACTTTTAAGTTTTATGGACGCTTTCTCCGGTTACAACCAAATCAAGATGCATGAAGCCGATCAAGAGAAGACGTCGTTCGTGACCAGCCAGGGCCTATTCTGTTACAACGTAATGCCGTTTGGTTTGAAAAATGTGGGCACAACATACCAGAGGCTCATGAACAAGATGTTCGCACCACAAATCGGGAGAAATGTCCAAGTCTATGTAGACGACATGCTAGTGAAAAGCCGAAGGGAAGAAGATCACTTGGAAGACCTCAGGGAAACATTCGACACCCTTCGCTCGTACAACATGAAGCTGAATCCAGGAAAGTGCGCCTTCGGAGTGACGGCTGGAAAATTCCTAGGGTTCATGGTTTCCCAGAGGGGCATTGAAGCCAATCCGGATAAAATTCGAGCTATAATGGAGATGGCACCACCGAAAAATGTGAAGGAGGTGCAAAGCCTTAACGGCAAGATAGCAGCACTAAATAGATTCGTCTCTAGAGCGACGGACAAATGCTTACCCTTCTTTCGCACATTGAAGAGGTCTTTCGAATGGACTGACGAGTGCTAACAAGCATTCGAAGAACTGAAAAATTATCTCTCTTCCCCCCCATTGCTCAGTCCCTCGCAACCAGGTGAACAACTCTTTCTTTATCTTGCCGTCTCACCAGCTGCCGTCAGTGCCGCCTTGATCAGAGAAGAAGAGAGAGTGCAGAAACCAGTATATTACACCAGTCGGGCGCTACGTGGGGCCGAAGAAAGATATCCGCCAATGGAAAAGCTTGCATTTGCACTTGTTACAGCAGCACAGAAGCTAAAGCCATACTTTCAAGCCCACACGATCATCGTCCTAACTGACAAGCCTTTGCGGTGGCCAATGAGCAACCCTGAAGCTGCTGGGCGATTGGCACTCTGGGCCATAGAGTTAAGCGAGTTTGACATCCAATACCGCCCTCCAACCGCCATTAAAGGACAGGTCGTTGCCGATTTCATAGCTGAGTTCACAAATGAAGACGACGGGGGGGCAGAAGAGTCTCCCCAATGGAGCATACATGTCGACGGATCATCCAACAGGCAGGCTGGGGGGGCAGGCGTTGTGCTATACTCACCCGAGGGAGACATGGTCGAATGTATGATCCGCCTTGAGTTCCCTACTACCAACAAAGAGGCGGAATACGAAGCTCTGATAGCAGGACTTGACCTCGCCAAAGCTGCAGGAGCCGAAAGAGTAATCATTCACTGCAACTCTCAAGTTGTGGTCAATCAGATAAACGGGAATTATGAATGTAAAGGCGAAAGGATGAAGAAATATTTGGACCAGGCCAGGCGGAGGGTAAACGAGCTGAAGGCCGAAATTACACAGGTCCCCCGAGGAGAAAACGAGCAAGCTGACCGCCTAGCCAAAGCCGCTTCAGCTGAGCATATGGCCACCCTTGGTAACGTACTCTCTTTCATTCAGTTCTCTCCACTTATAAATTCTGCCAATGTACAGGAGTTTGGGTCTGAAAGTAATTGGACTACACCACTAGTTGCCTACTTGAAGAACGGCGTACTGCCGGACGGAAGGGAGGCAGCATGAAAGCTGAATGTCCGAGCAGCAAGGTTCGTCCTGATAAAAGACGTCTTGTACAAGAGAGGTTTCTCCCGCCCTTTCCTACGGTGCTTAGGTCCTGAAGAAGCAGACTACATCATGAGGGAAGTGCACGAAGGAATTTGTGGAAACCACGCAGGGTCAAGATCATTAACACAAAAGCTAGTACGAACGGGGTACTATTGGCCAACTATGCAGAAGGATGCCGAGGCCTACGTAAAGAAATGCGACAGGTGCCAAAGGTTCAACAATATCGTTAGGCAACCACCTGAAGAACTTACCCCGTTGACGGCGCCATGGCCGTTCGCTCAATGGGGCCTGGACATCATGGGACCATTTCCGACGGCAATACGACAACTAAAGTTTCTAATAGTAGGCATCGACTACTTTACAAAGTGGGTAGAAGCTGAAGCCTTGGCCACCATTACGGAGAAGAACGTACGCAATTTCGTTTGGAGATGCATCATATGCAGATTTGGCATCCCTAGAGTCTTAATCTCTGACAACGGGAGACAATTCGACAACAATGCCTTCCGAGACTTTTGCTCGCAATTAGGGATACGGAACCATTACTCCTTACCAGCCCACCCACAAGCCAACGAACAGGTCGAAGTCACAAACCGATCCTTGCTAAAGATTATCAAGACTCGGCTCGAGGGGGCAAAAGGTATATGGGCGGAAGAATTGCCGAGCATACTTTGGGCTTACAGAACAACGGCAAGGACACCAACACGAGAGACTCCGTTCCGGCTAACATACGGATGCGAGGCTGTCATCCCAGCCGAAGTTGGACTCACAAGCTACAAGGTGCAGAACCATGACGAATGGAAAAATGACAAAGCCATACGTCTGCAGCTCGACCTAGTAGACGAAGTCAGGGCGGCGGCGGAGCAAAGGCTCGCGCGATACCAGGACCGCATGGCCAAGCACTACAACTCCCGGGTAAGGCACAGAGATTTTCAGGTTGGAAACCTAGTTCTAAGGAGAGTCATGAGAGCAGCGCAGGACCCCACCCAAGGAAAACTCGGCCCCAATTGGGAAGGACCATACCAAGTCACAGCATGGAAAAGGAAGGGCACCTATCATCTAGAAACCCTTGACGGATGGGAGCTACTACATCCTTGGAATGCTGAGCACTTGCGAAAGTACTACCAATAGAGACGACGACTTGAAGAACAACGCCTATCTTTTTATTCTTACCTTTACTGCTTATTTTTAAATAGCGCCTACAATAAGCCCAATGGGCATGTTTTTTGCTTTGGTTTTGCTACAATATGTTTTTAAGCCCAAGGGGGCGCACTTACTTTCTACGAATGCATGATTTTTATTTAGATTCAACTATATTTCCTTCCATGCTAAAAAGTCCTAAACATAGACGGACGACCCCAAGAGGGTTAAAATTTTTATCAGTCCTCAAAGTGGACGGGCAAAAGTCCACAAAATAGACAGATCCCCATGAGGGAGAAGATCCCAAGTCCGCAACATAGACGGACGACCCCAAAAGGGTTAAAATTTTTATCAAAGTCCACAAAATGGACGGATCCCCATGAGGGAGAAGATCCCAAGTCCGCAATATAGGCGGACGACCCCAAGAGGGTTAAAATCTTTTATCAAAGTCCACAAAGCGGACAGACAAAAGTCCACAAAGTGGACGGATCTCCCCATGAGGGATAAGACCTCAAGTCCATAATATAGACGGGCAACCCAAGAAGGTTAAAATTCAACAAAAGCCCATGAGATAGACGGACAAAAGTCCACTAAGTGGACGGACCTTTCCCAGGTGGATAAGATTCTTAATCCGCAAAAATAGACGGGCAACGAAATGTCTGGAATCGCACAAGGCCAAAAAGGGGGACGGGGTCCATTAATCTGGACGGACCTCCCAGAGAGTTATAAACTCTCCAAAACTATAATCTCGACGGAGTCCACAAATAGATCCAAGAATGTTAGAAACTACAAGGTCCTAGGACGGATCGTCCCAAGAAGGTGAAAATCCAAAGTACCATGAGGACGGGTAAAAACTACGATCCATAATGTGGACGGATCTCCTCACTAAAAATTTAGATAAAACCATTGTGGACGAATTCCTTTTAAACGTCTAAAGTAAGACGGTATTTCCTTTTTATGACGGGCGCCAAATGCGAATTGTAAAAAGTTAACTCAATCACATGAAATCAACAAATAAAGCAACAGAATATATATACGACAAGTGGATAGTAAACATTGACGGACAAAATATCCATAAGAGAAATTTTTAAACAAGAAGAGGACAGAGTCATAAACTGTTCTCCAAATATTTTTACATATCAAAAAGTAAAAGGAAATTTAAACTAGGACGGTCATTTTTTCCTTTTCATCACAACGGGATTAGCCTTGCTTCGGATCACTCTCAACGACTGGCTGATCTTCAGGAGGGTTTCCACCGTCCTTAGGATCGCTGGCAACAATTTGTTGATCCTCAGGGGCGCTGACGGGGGGATTATCTCCGAAGAGCTCTTCGGTGTCCTCCGAACGGGCTGGACGGGTGGAGGTAAGCTCTTGGGCATTAACATTGACGGACAACAGATCGAAGTCCGGATATAGCGCTTTCACTTGGCGGATAGCCTCGTCAAAACCGTCATTGAAAGAATCTCCAAGTTCTGACAACAGGGCATCGGAATCTCGATATTCTTGAACAGCAGTTTCCTTTGCCAGACGGAGTTCTTCCTCTTTGTCTTGAAGCACCTTCCGTAGCTCCTCCGTCAATTTATAGTGCTCGTCCCTGTCTGCCTCAAGCAACTTAAACTTCTTCTCCTGGACGACCCTCCAAGCCTTCAGCTCTGAAAGCTCTTCCTCCGTCAGCTTGGCCTTATCCCGAAGACGGCCTAGGGTCGTCTCATGATTGAGACACCGTCCCATTAGGCCTTTCACCATTACCATAGTCTGAAATGTGGAATAATTCAAGAGTCAAAATAAGACGGATAAAGAGTAAACACATGTAACTTGGACGGGGCTTACCTGAGCAATACTGAACAAACTGGTTTCACCCATGGCCTCCGTCGAGTGATTACCTAGGTCTTCGTAATCCTCGGAGGTGAGAAGGGAAGACAGCTTCTCCAAGGCATAGCCGGGGTCGTCCCGAAGAAGGGGAGGTGGCTTCTTAAGGCCGGAAGACGGATCCTTCATCAGCCCCTTGCCAGCACCATGCTTAGAAGGAGTGGCCGTCTTAGCACCTTCGGCCATGAGCCCCACGACGGGCTCCAGGGGAACCTTGGGCTTCTTAGGCGGACGGTCACCTTTGGACGGCTGCTTGCGCTTTGAGACCGTCGCATCTTTTTGTTCAGTAACTTTGGCCGTCCTATTTTTTACAGCATTACTCCGTATGAGTGCCCTTCTCTTGGCAATATCCATTTCTGAAAGAATAAAGGAATAGAGTTAGCTTCGCGAAACAAATCCCGTTATAAAGCAAAAGGGAAATGACGGACATACGTTGACAGATCCTTTTTTCGTACTTAATGGCTTGTGGTGAAGGTACAGGCCCGTCACAGTACCAACAGATGGTATCAAGATTGACCAACTTCGCCCAAGTCCTCTCCTCCAGCGTGGTCTTTTTGAAAATTCTTTCGAGAAAGCTAAATTCCTCAATACTAATTTGGGGGCGCCGTCGTACTGCAAATAAAGAGGACGGTTAGGAAAATTTTCAAAATAAGCTAAACGGTTTAAAAAGTATCATAACTAGGACGGACACATACCATTCTCAGATAATATGCCCCAAGTAGTATCGACAGGCATATGGTCTGTCTCTCTTGGACGGCACATCCATCCGTCACTTTCTAAGAAAAAGTATCTACTCTTCCAGTCTCTGTTGGAGTCTGGGGTTTCATATATGACCTTTAGCAGCGCACTCCTAGGTACAAAACTGTATATACCCCTAGACTTGTCGATCTCATCCGGACGGTAGCAATGTAAAAACTCCCGTACCGTCAACCTCCTAGCTCCGTCCGACATAGCCCCGTACAGAATCTCCATCACAATGAAGACCCTCCAGGCGTTTGGGGATATTTGGTTGACGGACAAACCCAAATACTTGAGCAGCTCACGATGAAGGGAGCTCAGTGGGAATCTGAGTCCAGCCTTCAACATTTGCTCATATATACCGACACCGTCCACCCCTTTATAGTAACATTTCTTTGATTTGTAAGGTAGACGGATTGGGATATGATCTGGAATCTGGTAGTTATCCCTAAGTGTTCTGAAGTGGTTTTCCTTAATGGTTGATGTGAAATCGTTAACCGTCTACCCTGGGAGCATGATGAACTCCCTTGGTCCATCAACCCCTACGACGGGTCCTACTTGTTGGTTGTCATCAAGCTCTACATTCTCAACAAATTCTACATCCTCATTTGTTGAGGACGGAGAAGATGAAGACAGACTCCTATCGTCGCTACGACTGTCTAGATCCCTATGACCTGACTGGTATACATCCACATAGTCCGCCCCGTCACGAACAAATGATTGGTTACTCGACGCACTAGACATTTCCTAGGTATTAACGACTATAGAAATGCTGACGGATATATGATGAGGAATAAAAATCTGACGGAGGAACGAAATGGCGAAAAGTACTTACCGATCAGTAGAATGTGAACGGAGAAAATTTGACGGAGACGGATGCGAATTACTAGCCTGACAAGTATGACGGATTGAGCTCTGACAAAGTATTTCTAAGCAAAAGTGGGAAATGAAAGGCGAGGGCTTAATATTTATAAAGAGACTACACGGGAGACGAGGCGACGCTTCGATTTATTACAACCCCCAATAGCACAGTGACGCGTGTCACGGTATTTAATTGAAATTAATCTAGTACGCGGAAACCGACGAACCACGAATAGCTTACCCATCATATACCTCACCCGTCATGATTCTTGACCGTCTTATCTTAGCCATCTGTTGTCACCCCCGTGAACCCTATAAATTTTGACGGATTCACGGTGTGAGGGGGCAACTGAAGTGGGGAAAATCTGCGTACATGTATGACGGGCTATCTTCATGACAGGCCCGAGCCTTGACGGGCCACATCTTGTGGGCCAAATTTAGGTGGGCCAGTTGAGTTGTGAGGCCCATGGCTGGAACCCCAGCACCAGTAAGATTCTATTAGATGTGATTATTAATGAGTTCTTCCTACAAGGAAAAACCTTGTCCATCAAGTCTAGAATTTTATAAAGAAGAGTCCTATAAGGAAAGGATTCTTCAATCCACGCCTATGAGGGTTTCCTATATGGAAAAGACTTCTACCCCAAGGAAGAAAGGTCGACTCTTTACTACTATAAAAGCCCCAACACCCTCACAAATCGAGGTACGCATAATCAACCCCTTTCTAGCACTCTAGAGTTGTGAGAATAGTTTTAACTTGACCTTCGGAGGGTACTTGGCCGGCACCACACCGGTGCTCTCTGTTAGATCTTTTCTTTTTTTGTTGTGCAGGTGTCGTTCCGAGCGTACAAGCATCGTGCAACTCACTGGTGGGATTTTCGGCATCATCACTATTGATTTTGCAATTTGAAATTTATTACACGACATTGTAACATGATACATTCTTTTGATAAATAGTTTTTAGATTTTAGCTAATTCCATGTAACAAACTTGTGTCAAGATGCTATTGTAGAAAATTTGAAGAACATATTTTTACCCTAGCGAAACTCAAACTTTGCTTAATTGAAGCACAAACGAAGAGAGAAAAGCTTCAGAGAAGGTTGCTATTCTCATAGCCATACCAAGCCAATCTAGAAAACATTATCGTTGAGCTTAAATAGAGAAAATTCATCTTTGTGCTTTGATCATATTTAGTAAAAAAATATTGTGATCTTGATATACCTTGTACTTAAAACGGTCCATTCTTCAAACCCAAAGTTCATTTCTCCAACAGTGGGTTGTTGTTACTAAGCTCCGAAGTTCTGAGTTGCAAACACGATTCGTTCATGGAGGAAACTCCCATAAAAGGATTCTAGAGGTTCTAGAATTACTATTATGAGAAGACAAGTGAGTTATTAAGGTTACAATATAGAGTCTAATTGTGTGAAGGTTTTGTAAGTATGGGGCTGTACCTAATTCTAATAATAAATTTCCTACAGAATTGGATTCTCGAAGTGGTTTATATGGTGTCCTTAGAGAATGCATTTCTACCAAATAATAACTAATTTTTTAAATAATAATTTATTTATTCAATTAAATAATTTAATTACTATAACCACCATCTAGTTGGCAAAAATTGAAATTGACCACCACATGTCAACCAACAAAAACCCTTAATCAACCTCCTCAAAACAGACAGTGAAAACCCAAATCAACCACCATAACACGACCAAGCAAAAACTCAAATCGAACACCATTAAAATGTTAGCCACCAAAAACCAAACTAACCTCCATAACAGGAGTTTTTATTTTGTGCTAAATAATCAGTTTTTGAAAATTATTTTGTTAAATTAAAAGTTTATATCGCAACTTATTTACTTATATATCATCTTTTTGGAACTCAACTTTCTCAAAATCGAATTCAAAGTAAAACTCTATTTCACCAAAGTCGAGTTCTATGCAATTTTGTTATATGTGGCAAAAGTCAAGTTCTATTTTTGCCACATATCATTGAATTGTATAGAACTCAACTTTGGCAAAATCAACACTATAAAAAAATCGTCCTGTCTCAGCGTTTTTTTCTCGGCGTTTTTACAGACCGCCGTAATAGATAAGCCTGTACAAAGCGCTGCAATAGGAGGCCTATAGTAGCGTTTTTCAAAAACGCTGGTATAGGAAGCCCAAAAGCGCTGGGATAGGGTTACTGATTTCCCATATGGGAAAAGACATATCTCGGTGCTTTTAAAAGCACTGGAATAAGGTCCACCTATTCCAGCGCTTCAAAAAGCGCTGGGATAGGTCTTTCTCCTAAGGGAATGGAGGGACTTGTCCTAGCGCTTTTAAAACCGCTGGAATAGGTGGACCCTATTCTAGGGCTTTTAAAAGCGTTGGGACAGGTCCTTCCATTCTCTTATGGAGAAAGACATATCCCATCGCTTTTATAAGCATTGGAATAGGGTTCATCTATTTTAGCGCTTCAAAAAGCGCTGGGATAAGTCTTTCTCCATAAGGGAATGGAGGGACTTGTCCCAGCGCTTTTAAAAGCGCTGGAATAGGGTCCACCTATTCCAGCACTTTCAAAAGCGCTAGGACAGGTCCCTTCATTCGCTTATGGAGAAAGACCTATCCAAGCGCTGGGATAGGTCACCTAAGAAATGACCAAAATACCCCCAAAACCAGAAAATGACAAAAATATCCCTGAAACCCAAAAAATGATCAAAATACCCCTCGAAACTTGAAAATTACAAAAATACCCCCAAAGCCCAAAAAATAACCAAAATACCCCAAAAATCTAAAAATTACCAAAATATCCCCAAAACCCAAAAAATGACCAAAATACCCCCGAAACCTAAAAATGACTAAAATACCCCCAAAACCTGTAAAAATCACCTATAGGAATTTGTTAATTATCAAATGACCAAAATAGTGCCCTAATACAAAAAAAATGACCAAAATACCCCAAAAACTTAAAAATTACCAACATACTCCCAAAACCCAAAAAAATGACCAAAATACCCCTAAAGTCCAAAAAATGACCAAAATACCCTCAAAACCTAAAAAGTACCAAATACCCCCAAAACACAAAAAATGACCAAAATACCCCTGAAACTGATAAAATGACAAAAATACCACCAAAACCTAAAAATTACCAAAATACTCCTGACATCCAAAAAATGACTAAAATACCCCTGAAACCTAAAAGATGACAAAAATATCCCTGAAACCTAAAAATTACCAAAATACCCATCCAAAAAATGGCCAAAATAACCTCGAAACCTAAAAATTGATCAAAATAACCTTGAAACTTAAAAATGACCAAAATACCCCCTGGAACTTAAAAATTGACCAAAATAACCTTGAAGCCTAAAAATTGAGGAAAATAATCCCGAAACCTTAAAATGACCAAAATATCCCCCTAAAATTATAAAATGACCAAAATACCGCCCTAAACCTAACAAATGACCAGAATACCCCCCTAAACCTAAAAAATGATCAAAATACCCTCAAACTTATAAAGTGACGAAAATACCCCTAAACCTTTGAAATGACCCAAATAAACTCAAAATCTCAAAAATGGCCATAAACAACTTGAAACCTCTAAAATTACCAAAAATACCCTGAAACCCCTAAAACAACCAAAATACCTCTAAAATATGCCCAACCCAATTAAAATATTAAATTATATTTTAATATTATTGGTCCTTGAGTCTCATCTTACATTTGTTTTAGCTATTACATTATATTTTACTAATTTTTAGTGAGGAATTATATTTTATTAATTTGAAGTATTAAATTAAAATATATTAAATTAGTTTGAAGTATTAAATTAAATTAAAATTTTTAAATTGAATTATTAAAAAATATTTTTATTAATTAATATAATTAATTTTATTAATTTTTAATGTTAAATTATATTTTATTAATTTGAAATATTATATTCAATCTTATTAATCAGGAAAATATTAAATATAACTTTTTATATTACTATTTATAATTTTAAATTAAATTAATCAAGAAAATATTAAATATTATAACTCATTTTTGAGAAAGTTAGGTTTCAAAAAGAGGCTACATAAGTGCTGAGGGTCACTTTTTCAACCCGAATAGAAAGAAGGAAGCCCAACCCAGCAACACGGGCAGCAGAGAAGTGGCAAGCATAAAGTAAAACCATTAAGCCTAAGCGGCAGGAATAATGGATCACAGGCCCATAATAAGAACAAATGGGCCTTGAGGAAGTAAATGGGCCTAAAAGGCCCAGAAAGAGAGAAATGGCAAACATGGGCAATATATGGTATGTAAAAGTGAGAATGGGCCACGGCAGGCCTAAAGTAATGTAAACAAAGAAAGTAAGGGACTAATAGCAAGACCATGAACCCCAATGATGAGAATAAGGAAATTGGGCCGGGGAAGCCCAATGAAGTTAGTAAAAGCTCATGGGAACGCAGAGTTAGTAAATAGACCAAGGAAGTCCAAAGAAAGTAAATGGGCCGGAAAGGCCCGAAAGAAAACAAAAGGGACACTAGAGCTCATAAGAAAGAACACCAGTGGCTACGTTAAGCCACTGGGGGAAATGATGGAATGGTAGGCTCGAAAGAGGCCCAGCAGGAGTAAGCTATTACGGCAGGAATAATAAGTAATGTGGCCGGAAGTCAAGTAAGTTAAGAAGTGAGCTGAAAGAAAATGCAAAACCCAGTACCAAATGAAGCCCAGTCCTTAAGGAAGTAGGAAATTAGAGTAGCAACTCATAAAAAGCCAAAAATGAACATCAGGTTGTGCAGGCAAAGTCTCCAGACCACGACGGACGCATGAGCAGCAAGAAGACTTCAGACACATACGGACAGGAAGCATGCGCAAGACCCAGGCACCACCAGCCTGTACCCAGCCAATACAAGGCATGGTGAGGTCATGGGTCAGAGGTAAGAGGGCATAGTTTGGTGGTGGGGAGAGGGGAAAAACCTGTTTTGGGGTTCCTGCTCAAGCTCTTTTGGGAGATACGTCTTGCTAAGATGACATACTTCCCAAAAGAGGCAAGATTAAGTTGGAACCACTAGGTGCATGCCATGAGGGATAGAGAGAGAGAGAGAGAGAGAGAGAGAGAGAAATAGCACTGCGGCAGGAAGAAGAGCCACGGCAGACTAACAGACAAAATAGTTGTCTTCGTTTGATGGCTCGCAGACGGAACAGTAATGGTCGGCGAGTACACCCAGAACAGACAAAGGTGGTTAAAGGGTAGAATAGTAAAATCTGGTCATGGCAGGCACTATAAAAAGGAGTCATTTGCCGTGTACAAGGGACACAACACAACGAAACATAACAGAACAACAACAAGAGAAAAACAGAGAGGAAACACCATACTAAAAGAAATCATGGTGGTGAAAATCACAAAGGAAAGACGAAGGGAACCTAGGGAAAAGAAAGAAAGAAAAGATAAAAGAGAGAAAATAGAAAGGAAAGCGAGAGTTAGCGGCATGGACCGATAGGTTTCTTTCCCTCTCTCCCTCTTTAATCCCTGCTCTCTTCCGTGAACAATCGTCCTGGGCATTATCCATTCAGGTCCGCCTTCCTCAAATCCATTAATTTCCACAATAGGATTCTTTTCCTCTGAAGTTAATCGTGTTGAGAGGAGGCGTTCTTCCTCTTTGGCTTTGCTCCTGCGGACTAAAACTGGACTTAGTTTCTTTATATTTTGATTAACCCTTTTTATCATTTGCCCCTCTCATTTGATTTACAAAAGTCGTTAATATTACTATGATTAAGGATTATTTGGTCATTCTCTGTTGAAAAGCCATTTGGTTGTTCCAAAATAATCGGTTTTGTTTTATTAATTGTATCTGTCTGCCACAAGTTTCTTTGAAACAACTCTACTTGCCGTAACTGCCTGCCGTAAGCACACTCTTGGCAGACGAGGCATAGTTTGTGCACAAGCCGGCCAAATTAAGTTCCAGTTGGACTAGTCTCAACTCTTGTAACCCAAAACACTTGGGCCTATTATCACGAAAGGGCAGCCCAGCCCAGCCCAACACCAAAAAAAAATAAAAAAAAAAGGCCACCACAATAAGTAAATAAGTTGCGATAGAAACTTTGTAACAACCAACCAAGTTGCCGCATCCATCATAGATCAATCCCCATCGCAAATCAACCAACCACCACCCCCACTACCTCCTTGTTACTCCCTTAGAAATCCATCATGATGCAAAATTGAGCTTTATTGCAAGTCAAGCCATAAGGGCCAGGGTTTTTTAGGGGTTGGGCAAACTCTAGTTTATATTCCTAACTAGACATGGCAAAACGAGTCAAAATTTTCTAAGCCAACCCGCCCCGACCCGAAAAATACCCAATCCAAACCTGATTTTTTTTTTATCCCAAGCAAAAACAAGTTGACCCGTAACCCGAACCATTTTTTAAAACTTTTTTTTTTTTGGTAAAAATAATAATAAAATTAAGACAATATTGGTTTAATTGTTTGTTGTGAGATTTAAGGAAACAATTGAGACATTTACATAATTGCATGCAAAGGAATTGAAAGATGAATAGTTGAACATTCTGTAATGAGTAAAGATTTTTAGATATCAAATAGCGAAGTACATGCCAAGATAATCTGGTTACAGTAAAGTTAAAAATATAGATTTAAAATTGTAGATATGTGTGAGAAATATTCATAAGTGTGAAATTAGTGAAGTCAAAGTATCAAATTAGCATAAATTATGAATGCTTAGACCTTTTTTTAAATAATTTATGTCTAAAATAAACGGCCTTTCAAAATAAATTATGATATTTCCTAGAGTATGTGTAGCTTAACAATGATATAATATTCATAAAAGAGACCATATATAAATAAATAAACAATCAAACTTTAATTTATATTTTCAAATTGAAATAGAGTGTCAACCACAATTGATAATAGATTATAAAATTAATTTTTAAGATTGTAAATTTCTTATATGTTTTTATTTTTTGTCAAATGAGTTATCCAATAAGTCATTTGTAATTTTGTTTTATATTTTGGGATGTTGATATTGAGTAGATATAAAACTTGTGTATTTGTTTTACTTATCTTTGTGTTATTTTGTTTTAGTTTGCAATGTTGGGATTTGTATAATTTTAAAATTATTGAATAAGTATTAATAAATTTAACTAAGTTCATTCTTAATATAAGTGATGAATTCAAAGTAATGCATTTTATATCAAGTAATTTGTTGCATGACTTTCCAAATGGCAAATATATGTTGATTTCTTTATAATTAAAAAAAAAAATCATGTGAAAATACGGGTCAACCTGACCCGACCTAACCTGCAACTCGATTGACCTGAACCCGTTTTTAACCCACTTAAAATGACTCGCTTTTGACCTACAACCCGATTGACTCGACTTGACTTGACTCAACCCGCCATTTCCCATGTCTATCCCTAACATTGCTCTAACCTATTATCTAACTTTCACTTATGACTTATGAGACTACCCCCAACCAAAGTTATTAGATACAGTGTGTTTTGGCCAAAAAATAATGTTCCCTAGTACCGGTATGATTTTCCCTTACTCCACATCAACTTAAATTACAATGTGTTTCTCTAAATTTTGGTCGATGTGATAATTTCAACTAATATGTGAGTAAAACATCAACTTTTTTCTCTTGTTCTTATGTTTTTAAATTTTGTTCTTAGAATATAAAATTTGATTTTTTTTTCTTTTTTGAGAATAATATAAAATTTGAATTCGATTGTTCTATTTGATATTATTGCCATGAGCAAATTTAAACAATATGAGCTATTGATTTTATTCATCATTTTTTTTCCTTTGATTTGATATTTGAAATTTGGTCTATTATGCTAAGGTGTTAAGTCATGCTAAATTAATGAACCCCACATTCTCAAAAAAAAAAAAATAATAATAATAATAATGAACCCTTTGTACTCATCAATAATTCATTTTAAAAAAGTTTTGATACTACTTTTATGGGAAATGAAAAAAACTGTCAAAATATTAATTACTTTTTTTTTCATTTCCCATAAAAATTTTCTTTAAATGAATTATTAATTAGTACCCTAAAAGCACTTGTTAGTATTTTTTTTTTTTTTAAAGAGAAATAACAGCATTGTAATTTTAATGTTTACTATTTTTAAGAAAAGGAAAAAAAAAATTAAAGGGGGGGGGGGGGGCGACTTACAAACATTAACACGTGGAAGCCCAAAAGCTAACTAAACGGAGCCAAATTCCATTTAGGAGCCATCCAATCCCACATCGTCTAGTTACACAAAGCTATGACTCTTTATAATAAACAACAAGGAAAGTATGCTTGTCCCTTCGGGGACATCCGATAAAATTGGAACGATACAGAGAAGATTAGCATGGCCCCTGCGCAAGGATGACACGCATAAATCGAGAAATGGTCCAAATTTTTTTTCTTCTTTCTTCCAATTTTCGCCTCTTGCTCATCAGGTAAGCTGCTCATGCTAGTTTTGGATTCCAAGTTAAATCAATTTGGATGGGTTTTTTTTGGCTACAATTAATCAAACTCTCTTCAAATTTGTTACATTCTGCAATTGAGTTCACCATTTTACAAACCCTCAAACCTGAAACTTAATTGGGTTCACGCCTTTTTATAGGATATCCTCAAAGTTGACATGTTTGTTAATAATTAGTTTAATTTTTTCCTTCTTTTCTGCAATCTACAAATTGTTTTTTTTTGCGCCTCTTTTTTACTTCAGAACATTACAATATGCAGGGGAATTTTGAGCCTTGCTAGTTTTTGCACTTTAATACTACAGTTTGAAAGTTTTTTTCCCCCACCCTTAAAACACTGTTGAGTGAGCTTATAATTATAATAGGGCCTCCATCATATGAAACCTGTTAATTGCACTTAGATTGGAATATAGAACTTCCTAAAGTGAATTTCAATGCTGTAATATCCTTTTCTTAAAGTCTGGTTGTTCAAAGCCATATATTTCTTTGCATTTAAAAATTCAATAATAAAATAAAATAAAATACATATGAAAGATAGTAAAACCCCAATTTGTAGTTTTTCCCGAGTCCAGAAAAGAGAAACAAATGATGACATTATGCCCAGTTCGATCACTTCTTTGGCTCTCAATGAAGCTAACCAAACTGATTGGATTTACAGTTGAGTCTGCGTTGAATGTCATAGAGTGATTATAGGCTAAGCCATTTAGCCACAGAAAATTCTAAAGCCCACACAGTGAAGTTTCCTAAATACAAGGTCATTAGCATTCTTCTTCATGAAGTCCAAGGTATAGATTGTGAATGTTCAATATGTGTGTAAAACACCATTCAACATTTAGACCTCAAATTACAAATTACTAATTTAAGCTTATTATCAAATAATAAATATGCGGAACATGAATATAAGCTAAAACAGAATTGATAAACAATCTAAACCATAAATAATCATAACCACAGCAGTAATTAAATGGCAAAGATAAATAGAAGAGAGATGCAAACACAAGGACAACACTCCATGTGTTATCGAAGAGGAAACCGAAGCCCTCGGTGTAAAATCTCTCCGCCGCCTTTCAAGCAGTCAATAATCCACTAGAAAATGTAGTTGGCTAAAAACATCTCAAGGATGTAATAATGGAGAGGGCGACAGTAAAGGAATTTGAAGAGTCTCTTATGTGAAGATTGTGGATGAATCAATCTTATTTTCCTCTAAGGTTTCTCTCTCAAAATTCTCTTTAAAAGCTCTCTACATTTTGTGGGTATAAGGGTCTATATATAGTGGTGTGTGTTTGAAATGCGAAGAGTCAATTTTTTCAAAACAGAACTGGCTGGCGGCTTGGCCTCGCAACTTGACTGAGCCGCGAGTTCAAGCCGTGAGGTAACTGAATGGTCAGTCTGGACTTTTTGTCTTGTAGTGCAACAGCTGGCATGACACTTCAACTTCTCCGCATGCTTGGCACATGACCATTTTCTAGCGGCTTGCCAGTCGCGAGTCCCTGCTTCTTTGCACAAACTTGAACATTTCTTCGTACTCTTTCACACACTACCATTATATGATTTCTACCTAAATACAGGGTTTCTAAATGCTGAATTACAAGCAAATTTGGCACGAAATAAAGCCAACAAAATGGTTGATTAAATTCAACCTTACAGGTAGAACCCTTTGTGAGGGTTGGAGTGATTAGGATTCTAAAGTATTGTTTGAAGTCTTATGTCTGTATCTCACCATCCTTACGAGTTATGACAGAACATTGGTATAGTTGATGTTGTGTTTGATTTGGCTCTTCATTTAGATGCACTCGTAGTTTTTGAGAAATGCCATGGAAATTGATTGTTAACTGGCAGGTTGCCTGCAATTGAAATGAAAAAATTTAGTATTAAGTGACAGTTTAAGTGATTAAATAACCTTTTTCTGTTTTCCTAAATGTCTGGTTGGGAAGTTCTAATTTGGTGTTTACATGCTTTGGATAGTCGATCTAGGCTCCAGACAAGTCTTGGTGAATGGTGACGTTAGTGGAATATGCAGTTTTAGTGTGTTCTCCATTTGGGCAAAGATTTATGGTTTAAATCAACACTTAAAACTCTTTATTAGGCTAGAAATTTCTTAGGTATGAATGCTAGCTTGGATCATCATGCTTTAAGAAATTGCTTTAGTCAACTGCTTCTGTAGCTGGGGTAGTGCAAACATTTTAAGAAGCTGCTAAAAATTTGTCAACAAATTAAAGAAAGAAAGGAACAAGTGAATAGATATATGAAACCAAGAAATCAGCTATGCAATATGGTAGAGGTAAATTTGCTTGTCGAAGTTCATTCCCTCCTGCATATTAGTGAATTATCTACGTCTTATTACTGTTACAACACTAATTGTTAGCTCATTGTTTTTTTCTTTTATATTTTGTTGCCATTTTTTATTTTGCATAAAGAGTCAAGACTCCTTTATGTTATCAACCACCATTGCTGCACAGATCAAACCCTTTTTTAAATATCATTTCAGTTCCCACATCAAACCCTATTGAGTCAAAAAGTTAGGTCCGTGTAGCCAATTGGTGGCCAAATTTCCTAACAAGGGATGTATCTGTGCGGTCTCGTCACAACTATAGAAAGCGTTCGTCTTAGTGTGATATCCTGTCTAGGTCATGCACATATGCGAAGAAGCTCAGTTAGGCCAAGTGGGGTCCTAGATGTTGCCTTGAAGTAATTTTTCTACTGCACAACAACTTGAAATTGCTAGGATGATCAGTTGTTTACATTAGCTAAGCTTATTCCACCCTCTTCCTGGACTACACTCTTTGCGCATTAATGTGTTAGTAAATGAGAAGATGTTAAACTCGATAAAAAGGTCATATGAATTTACTAGTGCAGGTGCTGGTTCCATGTATACATAATTTCCTTTGCACGTGGAATGGAGTCCCCTTACCCCAACCCAAGTGCTATTCCTTCACAATCACCAACTTGCAAAAGAGCCCTCCTCTTCCTGAGTATATAATCAACCTTGCAATTTTGCCAATGTTGCTGCACATCTAAAGCTGGTAGTGGGCAATAGGCACAACAAAACTTTTAACTTGAGAGTGCTTTCAACCAGGATGGTATTAAATTTGATCTGGAGGAAGAATGGATGGTGATGTTTGCAATCCTCTTTGGTTGGATGAGACTCAAAAGTCTGGATTCTCGAGTTGATTTGTTAAGGAAAATTTGTGATTAGTAGTAACTAATAAGCTTTCGTAAAAATTAGATAGAATTTACTTGTGAAGTTTTAAATTATTACCTACAGATGACATTGATTTGAAGATGAATGGCAGGGAAAGCATTGCACGAGCCATGCTAAGAGAGAGAGTGGTCTGCTTGATGTTTGATTGCATTGTTGTTTTGGCACTTGTAAGGAGTGTAAAGTTCTACAGGTTTTTTTTGGTGTACATAGCATTTCTGTATTTTAGACCTATTGGGATGTGATTAAGATGTTGAAATAACACACACTTGAGAACTTCTTGTGTTTATATATGCTTGTCTTTTGGTAGTCTATTGATTTTGCATTTTGAATTCTTGTAGAATGTATTATAAGTCTATAACATAACGCATTTTAACTCGTATCGTCCATAAGTGAGTATTGAATGATCTCACCCACAAGGTTTCCACTCTTCCTATAAAGTGAGGAAATACAATTTGAAGTAAAACTTATTGGCGACAGACCTCCCATTCATTATTGTGAATCATATCAACCGATATAATGAACTTACATTAAATACGTGTTGTTTATTTTCATTAAATACGAGATTGACTTCAATAAGCTGTATCCATATCACAAGTAGCAGAATGATCATCCTGTCTGCCTTCCCCTACCTTCACAAATCACAATGCCTGAGAATTTTCAACACGAAAGAATGTTGGGATTTGAAACTCAACTCATTTTATAGAGTACAGCATTTTTACAATCTGATTGCAGTTTATAATTAATCCTCTCCATCTTCGGTATATTCACAGCATTTTTCCATGATGCATGACTCAGTCTTTATTGGTAAATCCAACATAACTCGAGCAAAAAGGAAGAATCTGATATCCAACAGCCCCAGAATGTACACAAACCTTGTAGCACGTTCCATGTATATTGCTCTACCTGACTGCTTGTATTGCCAGTAATTCATCATCAGGAAAAATTGTAATAATATCTGGCCTACTGCTTTTGACCACGTAAATGGTCTCGCATATGGATGTGTATTTCTGCCTTGACCACAAGACGCATACGTTTTGAATCCTCCCATAGCAACCCATTCCACTCTCGTGCATGGTCACAAGCAGCCTCAAAGATTTCCTGTCAGCAAAAGACAATCAGATCCAGTCATGGGAATATGAAGATGAACAGATCACTCTTAAGATATTTTTACCCTAGAAGGAAATTCATCATAATAATGTGCAGGAGTCATCTCAACCCTATTCAGATCTGATTCCCACAGCCTAATCTGCCACAGAAGAGTGCATTTCAAAATGTCAGAAAACAAAGAAAAACACAGCAATTCTAATTGCAATAACTAAGAAATTTCAGGAACTTTGTTGTTAAGTAAAATAGCATGGTCAAGTCTGCTTTTAATGGACTGCCGGTGGTTACATAGAATCACATAAATTGAATCACAAGAAAGGAGCTACGGTATATTTGTTAAATACAAATATGAATATAGAGAACTGAAACCTGATCTGTGACATTTTCTGGTACAGTTGGTATTCTCTCTGCTACGCGAGGATGAGCATTCTGCTGAAGAAAAGAAATTATCTGCAAATACAGTTTAGGAGTTAATTGAAGCAAAATATCTTCCAGAAAGAAAAAATAATGAGGGAAAAGATATTAACATTTTAGCCTTCCAAAATTGCAGAACCAGTACAAATGCAACACTTTTTGCCCAAAAGAATACCAAAATTAATGTGAAAGTAATTTGTGGGTGCATCTTAAGAAAGGGAGGACTGTAGAAAGGTGTTTTGTCCATGTGCCAACAAGTTTTTTATTTATTTATTTAAACAATTGAACCTGCCTATGTCTCTTCCATGGTGGTACAGTAGTACAAACCACGAACAGATCAAAACACCTACATTATGTGCATGTTGAAAAGAGCATACCATTATAGCAATTTTGAGCATTTGACCATCTCTTGGATATCCTCATTGCTAATAGTTATATTCTACTTATTTGTTATAGATTATTCAACCTAATAGGCAATATCTTTCAAGCCATAAGAAATGTTGTCACAATCCCTAAATAGCCATTACAATTTATAGAGTTGACTGAAGCACTGACGTGAAAAACAGCGCCGTACTTGTGTCAGACAAGGATACTGAGCCAACAGGCGGACGTCTGTGTCTAGCACATATCCAGAAAGAAATAAATAATAATAATTGGGACTCGGCTCCAACACAGTCAAGACAAGGCTACATAAAAAAATGAGAAAAAAAAAGAAACAAAATAAACAAAATTTGAAGCCTCAGATCTCATTGGATCTCCATTCCAACTACTCATAATGGTCGGATTGGCATAGATTTCGCTGGTGCATCTTCGACTTTATACCCAATAGATTGTTGCTTCTCCCTAATTGTTATGGCTGTGGGTGGTTCTTATATGGAGTATATGGTGCAAAGAACAGTGACAAAAGATAATATTTAAGAAAATGTGGTAACAATGAGAGAAAGAGAGACATTGGCCACAAGAGAGAAATAATAGAAGATCCATATTCCCAAGATAATTTCATCACAAGCAATGACTCTTCAAATAATTTTCCAATTGAAACTAAAAAAATTGACAAGCAGTAAGATCCCAACATGTCAATTCAGATTGACCAACATGCAACTTCCTAAGTGAAATGGTTAAATTAGCCTCAGTTAAAAGGTACTTGTGGGTTTGGATTAACTTATTGAGGCAAAGGATGAAAGAAATACAAATTACTTTATTGTAAACTAAAAGGATGATTGGACAGGCAAACAGGGACGTGGACATAGATAAGTTTGAGCGGCGTACAATAATCCATAATGCTAATCCAATTAGTTGGGATTAAGACTAAGTTGAGTTGTAAACTAAAAGGTAGATCAGAGTGGACTAGAAATCAATACTTGCCTGATCTGCTGTAATACCATTTTCGAAAGCATTATACAAACTTTCTTTTGTGATTGCTCCAACTATAAGATTCGGAAGTTGATACTCTACCCTGCATATGTAAACACAATACTTTTCATCTCAGAGATGATTAACATATATAAAAAGACCACCTGGATTCTCAGGCAAGCAGTATGGTGATAAAGATCAAAGTGCATAAATAATTAGTCAAACTCCACTGTATAAACAGATATAGGCAATTCAAGTCATAAATTCCATTAAAGTAATACAAAGGAGAGATAGTTGATTTTTAGACATAAAAGACAATCTATATCCCATGATTAAAAATAAAAAATAAATATATAAATTGATATCATAACAGCTATTTATCAACACAGTATTTCTAGATTTTTTTTTTTTTTAAAATGACTTCAAATAGCCATAAAAATCACTTTTGGGTTTGGTCATGGATCCTTGCTAGTTTGTTGAGGATCCTTAGTTAACATGTTCTTTTTTACTACTTCTATTAAAGTTAATTTTGGTCTTCCTTTATCTTTTTTCACTCCATTAACTTGAATCAACTCCTTTTTCACAAGTGCATAAATCACTCTTTTCTAAAAATGAACAACCATCTCAAGGGACTCTCTCTAATTTTTTCATCAATAGGGATCATCCCTATCTTTAAATGAATTTCCTCATTTTGAATTTTGAATCTTATCTTTTCTTGTATTTCCAGTTATCCATCTTAAAATTCTTATTTTGAACTACATTCATTTCATGAATATTGCTTCTTAACAACCCAAAATTTAGTACCATAAAGTCTAGCTAGTCCTATAGCAATATTTAAAAATATAAAATAAAAAAGAGAAAAAGAACCTAATAGGTATTCTTTGTGAATTATTGCTCCAAGGCGTCAAAGAATATAGCTCTTTGGTGTCTTTTGACTATCAAGTCTTATAGTACATTTATCTTTGTTTCTACTTTTTATTGGACTTACATTTCATGTACTCTATTTTTATTCTACTTAACCAAGGGACTTCCTCTTGAATCAATTTAGTGAACTCATTCATCGCTAGTGCAAAGAGATATGGACTTAATGTCAATCCTTAATGCAAATGTCTAAACTCAACTGTGATGCCTCCACTTGTTCTCATACTACTTGCAGCTCCATCATACACATCCTAAATCAACTTAATATAATTTAGAGGAACTCATTTCTTTTTCAAAACCCACCACATAATTTCACTAGGGACTGTCTCATATGCTTTCTCTATGTCAATAAAAACCTTATAGAGATCCTATATTTTTCCATTAGACGTTTAAGTAAGGAAATGGCATTCATTGTTGACCAGTGACCACCCTAGCATAAAACTAAATTGATTCTCCAATATTGTTGTTTTGCATCTTAACCCATGTTCAGTTACTCTCTATCAAAGTTTCATAGTGTAACTCCTAAATTTAATTTCACAATAATTTGTAAAGTTTTAAATATCTCCACTGTTCTTGTAAATCGGTACCATATTCATCTATTCCTCCTCCCAGTACTTTTAGACCTCATCCAGTGATAATTGAAAAGATAACAACAATCTCATAAAACACTTTAAGACCATTCTAACAGTCTTATTAAAATTAATAAACCCACAAATCAAGCTTGCTTAGGAGAAAACATTGAACCCAGGAAAAAAAAAAAAAAAAGAAAAAAAAAGAGAGAGACTACCAAAACCCTATCAAGCAAATTGCCTGGCATACCTTGAGAAAAGACGTAGAATTTCACAGTGCAACTTTGAAGAAGAGTACGCATACAACCTAAAATTTGTTTCCACAACAACAAATCCCTGGGCAAAGAGAGAAGAAGCAAGAGCTTAAATATTAATTTAAAAATTTTTAACCACTAGATATTTATAGAAGTGAGGACTGAGGAGAAAAAGACTATTATAATACAAGCTGAACAAGGGAAAAGAAACATAAGCAAAGTGACAACAGGATTTTATCAAGTCTAAGGTTTTTATGAGACAAAAAAGATTCACAGGAAGAAAATTATAACAGGCAGAAGCTCTCAGATAAATGACTCCCTGTATGATGAACAAAATAGCTCCAACAAACCCAATCCCTCCTATCAATCAGTTTTCAGGACTGTGAATGCCAGAGAGGCTAAAAATCCAAAATAGCTCAACAACAGAAACAGGTATGTAATAGAACAAATCAGCCACAAAAAGGTGAGAGCAAACACCCAGCAATTTATGGACCCCATTTCAGGACACCATCGTAGAAAATGATGGTAACTACTAACGGTGCCAACAAATAATAGCAAGGACACATATTCAAGTATATAAATTTTTCGTTAAGAACATCCAAATCCCATGTTCATAGAGATATAGGAACTGTGATAATCTATTTCTGCCTTCTCCAACAAGTTTTCTGTACTGTTTGTGCCTATAATGGTACAAAAGAACTGATGAACAAATACAATCAGTTTTGAGGCTTCATTGTAAAACAGAGCAACACCAGGCTAATTGCAGGAGCTAGTGGGGTGCAAGACATGTACACAGAGGATATTACAGAGCCAAGCCAGCAAAAGCATACAGGCACAGGAAACATACCCTTTGTCACAAATCAAAACAATAATGCCAACCATATGCATAGAAAGTGTAAGTTGGTTATTGTCTTCTACTCAGGAGTAAGGTTATCAACTGGGAGACAGTGATATCACTAACATACAATAATGATGAGTGGAATCAAATGCAACCACAAAGACAACGGCAGACAAACAACAAAGGATAAATCTATTGATTGAACAATAATTCCTGACTTCACAAAGAACATACTTGTTTCCGTGACGATGAATCTGTTAAGCTCACTGAAAGATTGGTAGCTAATTTAGTAGGTATAAACCAACTCTCTTTCCTGCCCTGTACATGACACCAAAAGAAAGAAAGAAAATCAAACCTCTAGCAAAGCAACTATTGATCTTTATATGAGGGATAAATGGCACATTCTACAGCAAGAATAGCAGAAAACAGAATACCTGCTGAAGTTTTACCAATCCCAAGTCTGTTAGGTCCTTAATCGTATTCCTTTGAACTTCAGTCAATGTGTTACTATTATATGCCTAAAACACAATAAAAATGAACAACATTACACCAAGGTGAGATATGCAATAAACAATAAACTTCTTAGAAAGAAGGCAAAAAGGCCTCGAAATATAATATAAAGAAAAGATACAGATATTTTTCTTTTATAATAGGTGAAAACAAGTCACAGACGTGCATATGAGAATCTGTAATCTCACTCTTCACCCTTTCTTTACAGGGGCAGTAGATGTTATTTGGTTCAAACTTCAAAGTCCATTCTCACAAAGATACAAAAACTATTAAAGCAACACTAAGGTATATCAAGGTATATCTAATACCTCACCAGTGACGTGAAAGCTAAGCTCTAATAGGAAGGAAATTAAATCAGCTGGATCCACACCTCGCTCCTGAAACAAAATTAGAAAATCCAGATATAAGATGGAACACTGGTATTAGAGATGGGGGAACTATTAAACAAAGGTACTGGGAAATGAACTACCAAAGAAAATCTCACAATCCATACCTCAGAATTAGAGATGTATTCTCTGATGATGTACCAAAGTTGTGCATTGGTGTCCATCAGCTGTATTGTGCACAGATAAAAAAATAATTTCAAGTAAAACACAACATAATAAGTGCAAGCAGCTCATGAATCATAAGATGCATACCAAGAACTGGAAACCACTTTCAGTTAATCGTGGAGCTTCTTTATCCCTGTACAAATGCACATACACAACACAATACCAGATATAAGACACAGTAAGCCCATACTACACAACAAACAGGGGAATGTAAAATGACTGCAAGAAATTAAAATAATACGAGAGAAGACCTTTGACTCAAAAGGCCTCTCTGGAAAACTTTCATCATAGAAGAGCTGATATTTGATGGCCTTTCAGCTTGAGCCGAGCTTATAAGTTGGAGCAAGAAACACTAATTTAACACAATAGCAAGTCACAAGAGAGTCTAGCTTTAATCAAGAAACTGAACAACAGGTAAATTCAAAAAGTGAAATTAATTTCACTCACACAGAATAACATGGTAAATAAGAGTCAGAGAAAATTTTCAAATGCATGCACAAATAAAACAGACAACAGAAACATATAGTTGAGCTTCACACCTCCCATTGTCCAATGGCATACGCATCAAGCTCCTCCACGCTTGGGAGCCTCACGGTTACGTTAGAAGGCATTGGTTCCCTTGGCAAAACTTCACTGCCATATCAAATAATAAGGTCATGTGCTAAATAAGATTAAAACATCTTGAGCACTGTAATTAGCCAAACATAATTGAATGCAGGATCATATTTTTAATTTTATTTATGCCATTGATAAAATAAGATTTTAGGCATTCAATTTAAACTAATATGGTAACTCTAACAACCTATAAGCAATCTGAGGCCATAAATTAAATACATTCATGACCAAACATGGCAGCAAATGGTGAAAGTAAAAGGAAAAAGAGCAGTGCATGTTATATTTTACAAAGCTACACATCCAAGGTTGTGATTTGTATTCTAAGGGGGGTGGATGGAGGAAAAACAGGAAAAGAAGGTTTCTATTTAATAGCTTTTTTCAAAACTTTACCCTGAGTTGAATCCTTTAGAACTCCATATTGTAACTAATAAAGATCATATAATGTCTGTATGAGTGATGTACAGTATACATGAAAAACTGTAGATTTATCTTATTTTCTGTAATTATTAGATTCTCAAGTCCCAATGACCCACAACCCACAAAAGCATCCCCAGAGGAAAGAAATGCATTCATTTAAGCTAACTGATATAGAGAATAAAAGTCAGATTTATGAATCTAAACTCACCCATGTGTTAAAAGCTTTTGGAGGTTTGTCTGAAATGTTGGATTGATTTTGTAAGTTGTTTCCTTTCTCCTGCCAGTAAAACATGAAGTTCATTAACAATGCAGACAGAATAGATTTTTTTTTTTTTGATAGGTAATAACAAACTTTATTGATAATAAAAGTAAAATAAATTTACGATAGTAAACTCACTGCATTGAAAAGAATACAAACCAATCAAAAAGAAAGACTAATAGAATTAAGAAATTCAAACAACGAATGACAATGCGTAAACCCCCAAATACGGGACCACTCAAACAAAGTCCTAAGTAGCAAAGACTTCACACAGTCTACAAGTCTCTCAGTTTCCTCAAAAGTTCAGGCATTGCGCTCCTTCCAAATTAACCACATAAGACACGCTGGAACCATATTCCACACATTTGAAGTGTGACTTCCCAACCAATTCCACCATGCAGAGAGAAGAGAAACAACACTCTTTTGCATCACCCACTGAACCCCAAACAACCGAAGGACTTCACTCCACAAGGTATGAGCAAACTTACAATGGATCAATAAGTGATCCACAGTTTCCTCTTCACATCGACAAAGGCAGCACCAATTAACAAGAGGTAACTTCTTCTTAACAAGGTTGTCTATAGTAAGAATCCCACCCCTAGCAGCTGTCCATAAGAAGAAAGCCACCCTTTTAGGTACTTTAACACACCAAATACTCTTCCAAGGAAAAGACACCAACGGGGCTGCTAACAATGAAAAATAGAAAGAGCGCACATCAAAAACACCACTACGATTCAATTGTCATATCATGGTATCATCACCACCTCTAGGCAGTTTGGATGAAATATGCGCAAAAAAATCATAAAAGATCCTTGTCTCCCAATCTTGAAAAGCACGACGAAAATGTAAGTTCCAGCTTCTACCACCCCCATCCGGTGCACAGTCAACCATATCAGAAATCATAGCTACCTTATCTACAGCAATAGCAAACATAGCCGGATATAAATCCTTCAAAGCAGTAGGGCCACTCCAAGGGTCGTACCAGAATCTAATGCGAAAACCCTCACCCGCTGCATACAACACATGACCAAAAAAGCTCTCAGCCCCCTTCCTAATGTTCTTCCACATACCACATCCATGCGTCCCTCTAACAACTCTAGTACACCATCCCCCATTGGCTTCCCCATACTTGGAAGCTATAACTTGCCTCCATAAATGTGTGACCTCATTCCCAAATCGCCATAGCCACTTCCCAAGCAAAGCTTGGTTAAACAGCCCAATCTTCCGGATCCCCAAGCTGCCTACCTCCACTGGCCACACAACTTCCTCCCAAGCAACAAGTGAAAATTTAAAAACATCATTAGATCTCCCCCAAAGGAAGTTCCTCTGAATCCTCTCTAATCTGCCTGCCACATGTTGTGGAATAGTGAACAAATGATTATTAGAAAGATAATAGTGGTGAAAGTCATTTCAAGGGATATATACAAATTATATGGCACATTTATCAAAAACAAAAACATTAAAAAAAAAAAAAACTAAAAGACTGGAAAGTTGTGGCATTTTATAACTTCCAACAATATGCAACTCTTCTAAACGTACTTATAATTCCAAAAAAAATTAAAATTAAAATGAAAGTGGACAACCTTTGGGAGTACTCACATTATGAGGGAGAACTGAAAAAGTTATGTTTTCATTCTTTGAAGGAAAAAAAAGGAAGGTATGATGACATTTCAAGCAATGTCATGCAGTCAAGAGTAAATCTCAGAGATCAGGGAACAAAAAAAAACTGAAATCCAAACATGTTTTCTTTCTCATATCCTCAGTTTCATACAAAATAAGGCATTGCAATATGACGGGCAAGCGCACTGATGTCCAATGAAACTAAGTCAAACTCAAATATTTCACAACCTTACTGTAAATGTTTTCATGGTACAGAAAATATTCCATCCTAAGAGGTAGTATGTCCCAATAAACTCATTTGTTGTTTCCATATTTTAGGACAAATTTGGTTCTTATTGGAGTAAGAGAGGGGGGGGGGGGGGGGGGGGGGGGGGGGGTTGTTGTGTTGGGCAAGATTAAAAGAAAAAAGGTTCTTAAAACAGTTAATCTCCTCAGCAATCTAACTCTTTTATTTCTAATTTCTCTTTTACACTTTCAAATAAACAGGAAGACACTATATATATATATATATATATATCAACAAATTCTTCTATTTTCAAATGAAATGTTGTGTAAAGAGAAGCTGGCCGCATACCTGTCAACAGTTTCAGTGAATACCCTTAACTGAATCAACCTATCAATCGCAACTCTATGCTTCGAGGACCCATCTGGAAGTACCCACACCTCCATTGACTTGGCAGTTATCGGAGAATCAATGTATAACATTTGTAAAACATACTTCTTGGCCAAAGGTGGCAGAGACCTGAGAAACTCACCCAAACACAAAAAACCCACATATGTCTCAGAGAACTTGGCATTTGACATCAACTTCATAACCCATTCAGCAAAAAAAAAAAAAAAAAAAAATTTGCAACAATAACTCTCTAGGACTGAATGCTACTGATGAATAAGGAGTTTCCTCTTGTTCTTTGTTTTTTTTTTTTTTTTTTTTTAAATCGAAACATATTAACTAAAACTATTTAATCCCAACATCAGGAATTGATATTCAAGTCATTTGTGTGTGTGTGTGTGTATAAACTAGGTCTGAAGCAATCACATTAAAACTGAAGAAGCAAATAGCAACAAAACCTCTAAAAGAAAAACCAAAGTGAATAAGCATAAGTGAAGTGAATGAAAGGGAAAGGGAGGGACCTGAGAATGGCTTCGCAGATGAAAGCGTTGTCGTAGAGCTTGTCAAGCTTCATGGCCGGCAAGGACGCCACCATGTCCATGAAATTCTTCGCTATTATCTTTACCTCTGGCATTCTGATCTCTCTCTCTCTGGATCACGCTTGCTTAGGGTTTTGAATGAAGCAAAAGGTTTTAAACTGTAGAGAAGTGAGAACTTGAGCGAACGATATCGTTTTGGAACTCTGACTTATGATGCTTCCCTTCTCGTCACTGTAAGACTATAAAGACTGTAACTCTTAAAAGGTGTTCGTTCCATCCTGCGTTAATTGCGAGATGGGGAAGAAGGAATTTTTCTTTTTCTTTTTTTTGGTGAAAGAAAATTTACCACTGCTACATAAAAGCCGTAATTGCGTAGTGGCTATTTTCTTTATGACCAGTTTTTTAAATTTTTAATTATTTTTTAAGAACAAGATTTTAACTTTATAATAATTGATATTTGATTAGTAACCGCAATTCGATTTTCTATATCTGCTCTAAAAATAGGCCCTTATTAAATGTGATATCAAATGTCATAAAAAATATGAGTGACTTTCTTATTACCAATTAGTTTTAAGGTAAGAGTGGCACGGTTTATGCTTCGACAAATAGTATCAAAACCAAAGTTATGATATCAAATGTCATAAAAAATTTGAGTGTTTTTCTCATCATCAATTGGTTTTGAAATGAAGTGGCACAACTCATAGTTCGACAAATTGTATCAAAGCCAAAGTTATGAATACTAGTCAAAGAAATGTCATTTTGAAAGAGGGATTGTTGGGGCTCATAATTCGACATTCAATATTGCAATTTAGATTATGGAATTGATGCCCCTGGCAACCCCCTCCCCCAAAAAAAAAGACCGAAAAGATATGCATTTTATTCACGAAAAATCACACATCCTTATCAAAATTAGCAAAGTACAACAAAGGCATGGGATAGATTCAACCATATCCTCGTAACATCAGCCATAATCAAACAACCTAGGAGTGAACAACCCCTCACCCTTATGGTAAATTCTAAATTCCTTCAATAAAGACATAGAAGTTTAGGTTTTTTTTTCCTTCAATTTAATACCAAAATGTTAACAATTTCATTAGATAGCATCATTTCCAAACTCAAGTTCACTGTAGCAAATCGAGTCTGTAAGACTCAAGTTCCATGTGAAATTCCTTCAAATCCAAATATTCCACTGTAAACAGATCAACCCAAAGAACACAGAAAATGAATTTGGAGACAAACCAAACCAGAAAACACAAAAAACAAACCTATGGTGTCAAGATCAACAAACCCAAATCGCTCCAATGCCGAGATTGTCAAACCCAAGCCGCACCAGTGCAAGATCGTCAAACCTAGTGCCGAGAAAGTGATTTTTGGGTTTAGGTTTTTGCTTCAATTCTGAGATTGTTATTTTGGGTTTGGGTTTTTGCTTCGCTTTTGAGATTGTTATTTTAAGGGAAGAACTGTCTTGAGTTTTGGGGGCTTGGAAGAAGAGAGTGGAACGGCAATGGAGAAAAGAAAAAAAAAATGATAGAGAGAAGAAAAAGAAGGAGGGAAGAAGAAAGGAGCAGGAACTCAAGTTTCTTAAGCTCGAATTGCTAGTTTCTTAAATAGTTTGAAAACATTGCTAACTAACAAAATTATTAGAAAAATTGTGTTATTTTGAAAAAAAATCCTAGAAGTTTGTACTTAATTGGCACTTATTATTGTTAACAGTGTTGTTGTTGGTTGTGTCTATGACTGCAAAAGGGGAAATGATAATTGGGTCGAGTTGAGATAGGTATTGCACCAGATGCAATAACTATCAATAGTTGGAATTGAGGGTAAAAAAAAAAAGGTAAAAAGTAAAAATGATAAAGAAAATTAAATTATAAATAAAAAAAATAAAAAAGGAAAGAAAGAAGAAGAAGAAGAAGAAGAAGAAGAAGAAGATGTTTATGAGTTGAGAGGAGGTAATTGTACGGCCTGATCCTAATCCCTATTGGTCACCAATTTGTCAGCCACCACTCACAAGTCAAGATCTATGAAAAGTGTACAGCCTAGTATGTGCAGGCCCGACCATGTGACTTGGGCCTTGGGCCGACAGGGAGAGTCACGGGCCCAATACCCGGGCTCCCGAGGCCTCAATCCAAGGCCACCTTCAAATAGGCCAAGCCCAGACGCCATTCATGAACCCGATCCTTCTGCCGAACACAGGTATAATTGCTGGGCTGATTGCCCGGATTTCTGTGCCGAACAACAATTCATGCATCCGGATTCACAGTAAATAGGCTGTCCGGTAACACCTTAGGAATAACGCTGCCGTGCATATTCGCTATAGTGGAAATCATTTCCAAAGCCACTCCCACCTACACACCCACTAAATCCTTCTTAGATTGGACCTTTAAATCCATTAACATCGGGACAATCAAGACCACTACGCTTCCAATCTCCTATAAATAGAAGATTGGAAGAAGGAACAATGGTTGGAAAAATGAGAGAGGAAAAATAAGAGAGAAAAGAGCAGAAAAAGGAATCAAGAGTGGATACCAAGAGGAGAGAAAAGTGAGCCATTGAGTCTCATAGCTGCGAACAACCCATTGTAGGAACTACTATCCCACCACACAAATAGATTGTGCGTTTAGGTGAGTTGCAGTCCATAGAAACCTCGTTTTTTGGGAAGCCTCATTTTTGCCGTGCACAAAAAGAATTGGTCAAATGTTTCTGTTAAGAGACACAATCAAGCGACAAACTATTCACTATGGTCGTCTCCTGGCAACTATTAGCAATCCTCTGTTGCATTCACACTTTTCAAAATTATGATATAGCATTTGATACTAATTAAAAGCCATTGACGAACAAGCTTAGGTGAAGACAATCTTTAGTGAAACCATTTTTTTCTCATAACTAGAAAATTAATTAGCCGTGGCTGCTCCACCATGAACATTTGCTGTACACATTGCAATGTTGCCCTGCACTGAAGTTAAATCTCACTTTAGCTCTAAGGATGATTATATAACATGATAGTGATACTATAACGATAGATTACACCCTACCCTACCACCAAGGATGACTAGATTACATGATAGTGATTGCTATAACGGCATTTTACACTACCATGACATTGCAGAATGTCGTAAATTGCTTGAAATGTCCATTGAGATCAATTTATAGTCAGAGGAGCGAGGAACTATTATCCACGCTGTAAATCAGATCCAAATTGAATGAAACTCCTTGGTAATGTTTCTAAGCTGAGAGCTTAGGCTCTACAAAATAAACTTAGCACACAGTGCTGAAGTTGAAGCAGGGCTTTGCAAGAAATCCCATTATGTGGATGCTACTGAAATCTCAAATATCAGCATTGAGCACTGCAATTATCATAAAGTAGGATTAACCTGGCACGCAATCACAGTCCTTTGAGCAGTATAAGTGCAATATCTATTGCTGCAAAATTCTTTAACTTATCCAAGAAGCTTACAAAATGTTACCACCATTTAGGGTCCGTTTGGAATCTACTTATTTTGATGAAACTGAAATTTTTTTATTAAAAGTACTGTAGATATAAGTAAAAATTAGCTAAAATAGTATAGTGGGACTCATGAATAGTACCAAAAAGTGCAATAAGACCCGTGAATAATAGCAAAAATATGCTGAATGGTAAAATAAGTTGGCAAAAATAATCTTTGCCAAACGAACACTTAGTGCCCATTTGGATTGCAATTATTCTCACGTCTGCGTTTTTGGCCTGCGTTTTGTCTTTCTTTTTTTTTTTCTTTTTTTTTTTAGGCGTTTGAGGGAGTAATGCGGTACTGTGCCACTACTGTGCCGCTACTATTCACATGAACAGTAACCGCAGTTGTTGACTTTTTGTCCATCGACAGTGCATTTATGCACTGTTCACGGACCCACAAATTTTACTTTTTATCAACTTTTTCATTAAAAATAAGTTTCACGATACTATTCACACATTTAAAAATAATTTTGCAACAGTGTTTTCAGTTTTCAGTTTTCAACTGTATCCAAACGGACCCTTAGTCAATGTATCTATTGAAGAACAGTCTCAATGTATCTATTGAAGTTAAAGAGATACATTCTAAGCTTTCCTTTGATTATATGATGAAACTTGCAAAAAGATCCAACGGTGACTTCTCTCTCATCAATATTGAAAGAGCCACCCACATTACACTTTGGTTATCCATGGTATGCTATCATAAGAAAAGGATTGAGTACCGGTTAAGTGACATGAAGCTCAAGGAAATCGACGAGGGACAAGATGGATGAAGAAACTATTGTTCCTGTAAACAAAAGGGGCCTAAGACTGAACTAATCTGCAAAAAGGATATTCCTACAATGCTAAAAAATTGTTAGGGTATACATTTTGTCTTAAAATTATGCTTCGCTTATCACTATGCAGAAGTGCTAGGAATGTCTTCAGCAGTCTCTATGTGATCAAAAGATGGTCTGATTGGCTTTGGAACAGGGGGGGGAAGCTGTAGTGGCCTTTTCGGACGAACTTTATCAACTTTCTCTGAGTGCATATCAAACTGCAATTAAGAATGTTCCCACTAGGTTACATGGAAATTTTGTGAATTCTTGCATCTAATTTATGGGAAAAAACTTGAAAAATACTGCACTGAAATATTGATGATCGTCCTGTAGCAGCCAGAAATTATGGAAATAATGTAAACAAAAATCCCAATACATACACACCTATATGTATGCAAGGTTTAGTGTATATGGTTTTCTTCGTATTTATTTTCTCCCCAGATTTGATAAAATGTGTACCATAGTAGTCCTCAAAATTATAGCATCATATGAACTAATCAATTTATTGTGCATCTCTTGCAGTTGTGCAGATGGGGATATGTGAGAGAGGACAAAGGAAAACAAGGGGGGAGAAGAGGAGGAATATTCATTCAATTGCTACCCAAATGTTTGCAACCAAGCTTCTTATAATACAGGATTTAATTATATCAAACTAGGCCATATATGCATATTTAAGCAAGGTCATCAAATTGACATTAAATGTAGTTAGACCATTGAGCCCATTGACTATGCAAAGGACACTGTCCAGGCAAAAGTACTTGTCCAATGGACATTGAGAAGGAATTACATAAAAAGATTATTACAATTTCAAAGAAACCTTTCATATTTAATCCTTTTTAAGACACGCAATCATAAACATGATGCAACGCCAATTTCAAAGAAGCATAAAGATCTCACGCAACTAGAGGGCCAACGATCTCAAGCTTAATAGATTTAAAATCTTCACTAAAACCAAATGCTTAACTCATTGAACAAAAAACTAACCTTGTAACCACAGCCAGATACACAAGCATGGAAACATTCCTGTATACAGAAACAATCAATATTCAAAGAATTGATAAGATAATCACATTCAACCATGTTCAAGCTCTTTTCTTCCTTCCATAATCTAAAAATTTCAAGAATGTTAGCAGAACATCAAGGACAACCACAAAGTTCCACTAGATATATTTTAGTATGTGGTTCGTACAATGCATCAAGAATTACATTATTATTCAAACATTAAATTCCAACACTAACAGCATTTCCAAATAAAAAGAATAATAATTGTGAAATCTTAATACTGGCTCTCTCCTTCAAATCCAAAGCCTAGGAATTCATGCATAAATTAGAATGTCTTAAACTTAAAATCATAAAGTAAAGCAACTTAATCTGTTGAATATGCTTTATCAAAAAGAGCACTAATTACAGTAGGTCATTAGTCCTTTTTCTTACAAACTTTTGCATAAACTGGGGCTGTTAAAAAGCTCTCATTAAAAGTCATTAATTCCAAGACAAAGATAACCACAAAGTAAAAGGCATCCAACTTTCTGGTGTTGTAGCAAGGAAAAAAGGACAGACAGGACAGCACCCCATGTCAAGTCTGGGATTAAAATGCATTTAAAAAATGCACCCCAATATGCAATTAAACTCATTTGACTGTCCCTCGAGCAATCTCACAAGGCACCACCATGTCACTCAAAATCTTTAATCAATTGCACACACCATCATATCACTTCAATTTTATAATGTTGCTCAAATCCTCTTCTCAGGCAGTCGAATTATTTGGATCTTGCAAGAGTTCAAGACCAAAAGTTACAAGGACTTTTTGTGCCTACAAGTTCTAAACTTTAAAATTTATCTAGTGTCTTTACTTACTGTATTATTATTGTTCTCTACTCCCCCCCAATTGACTTTCAAAATGCAAATTTAAAACAAGCAGTGCCACCGTTGGCCATTATCTTCCATTGTAGCCATAAAACATCTTCAAATTGAATATGATTGTTACATATTCCATTTTGATTGAAAATTAAAAATTACAAACAAACTAGTATGTATGAGTACTTTAATAACCAAAGAGAAAACCAAAGAGGATGAATGCCCATCTTCAGCAGGCACCCTTATGTGAAGGCTTTTAACTATAACAGCAGTATAAATATTAAATTAAACTGCAGCATTCAGTGTAATGAAAAAAGGAAATAAAATGTGAAAGAACCACAGGTGAAAGACGAAGTACCTCTGAGTAGGTGGAATGTCCAGGAGAACGGTCAATGTAGGAACTCCATTGGTGGTCCTTTAATACAGGGTCCTTATAGCATATCACATTGCACTCCTCCAAGCCTGGACATGCAATACTCTTATCATATCAGGCTTACAAACAAGTATAAAGAAAATATTGATTCCATGTATACACTCCTTTTGTGTTGGCAAACTAACTCCCCAAACCAATGATTCGTTACATATAAAGGTTTAATACATGGCTAGATCGTTCAATTAAGAAATTGATTAGCTAAAGTGAACCAAGAGTTTTTGAAGTCATAATTTTCAAGATGCAGGCTAAGCCACATGCTAGTGGGGCTTTGTAGCCCAAAAATTCTCCCCTTTAAATAGAGAATTCTAGTGCACAATGCCATCATATTCATAGGAAATTTACGGAATTTTGAGGACTAACCCATAGTGTATCTAACTGGTGGCCCCTAGAAACCAGCGCCCAATCCACTCGCCCCTCTCCCCCTCTCTCTCCGAGAAAATAAGGCTAACTTTGCATGGTCCATTATTGTGCATCACTTCAATAAGTTCGCATGTTTTATATATATTTGATCAGTGTTAAATGAACGTTTCATTATGGTTAACACATCATAATAGTGAAACTTTCTCATCAAAATCCCTTTGTAAATGGACCCAAACTGCAGTGCTAAATATACCAAATTTTTTATCCAACTTAACTACCACATTGACACCTTAAAAGATTTTAATCAAACTCCAAATATTTGATGCACAAAAGGAATCAAAAAAGTAAAAAGCTAAGAAACAACAAAGTCTGGCAATGCCATACCGATCAGCTTGAGAAAACTGCAGCACAAACAAGAAAAGTAAAACTTACATTCTTCCCATGTCTTTCCATCAGCATCACAGCCCTTTTTGCAAAATACTCGCCCTGCAAGAACCCATGTTGGACCCAATTCAGTAATTATAGATTTTAAAAGGGCAATAAAAAAAAAACAGTGCTAATCATGATTCCCAAGGCAAAGCAATGCAAACCCAACATATTCACATAGGTTAATGGGAGGAAAGCATTTTAAAATTCACCCAAAGATCCCTACAACAAGCATTGGTAAAGAAAAATGACAATGTAAACGCAATGAATACCATAAATACTTTACAATCATTGCAAGAAAATGCCAAGTAGAATGAAATCAGATCATCTAAATATTTAATCCTTCGGTTAGAAATTGGTCGAAATCCTTGTTCTCATCACTAACATCTCTTTCTACTACTTATACCTAATTAATATTTTAAATATATATATTTATATGTTGCAGTTTTAACATATAAATATTTTTCTACTTTGTATGTGTGGTCATTTAGTAACCAAAAAACTCATCATACATGTACTCAAAATTATAGTCGGTACACATTTTGAAAAATCAATATTTTTACAGGCGGGCTAGGGGAATTCAAACCTTGGTTCTCCTCATAAGGAAGACCAGGCAATGATACTGAGTTACAAGTCTCTTGACTACATTTCATACGCTTGCATTCCAAGGAACAACACGCGTGCTTATTGTGTGATCGATCCTTACTACAATGTGTTACAATTCAAATTCAATTCTAACTAACTACACCCACTTCCAAATTTAATGATGAATTAGACTCTCTTTTTTTTCCTAAAAATTTTGACTTTTTTTATTTTATGGAATTCTACATGAGGACATTGTCTGCGTTACACTTACATCTAAGCCAAGACACTAAAAAAAAAAGACACATAGTGATAGAGCGAGCAACAAGAATTAATTACACAGATCAGAGAAAAAAGAAAAAGAGATGGAAGTGTTGAATAATTACATGGAATCTGCATCAGTGCTGCGTATTTGTTGGTGCACTGGTTTCCGCAAGGCGACGCCCACTGCTGTGGTAACATTCTCTCTCTCTCGCTCTTCTTCTTCTCACCTAACTCTCAAGGCAAGGCAGAAGAAAATGGAACAGTGTTGCTTAAAAGTTCTTCCTCTTTATGTGAGGCTATTTTCGTCATTTTTAATCTTTTCTCTTTATACAACAATATGTTTCGTTTCTTCGACTTTTATCACTTCCTTCGCCCTTTTAATTTTAATGGATTAAAATATTTTCCTCCAAACAAAAAAAATAGTAATTATAATATAGTGACAGTTTCAGTGAGTGCCACACTGCCACCTGCCTTCTGTTTTTTATTTTTTTGGGTCGGCAAGGTTTCAGTTCAGCTCGGAATTTCGGATCGATTGGCTTGATTAGTTTTTGTTGTTTGGTTGGACAAAGATTTTTTTTTTTGAGAAAAAGTTTTAACTTATGACGTGTGCTTTTTTATTATCAAATCAAGATACCAATCAGTTTTTGGTATAGACAGAAATTGACCCCTAAAGGCTAAATCTCTTATTCAATCATCAGAAACTTTACCAATTAAAATAACTGATAAAAAAATACGTGGCATCTTTCGTATACTATATAATAAAAGTTGAGTTTAAAAACAGTAAATGCGTCAAGTGGTTTCACTAAGTTGTAAAAAAAAAAAAAATTAATTTAAAAAAAAAAGGATATAATTTTATTCTCCCATAATTTCTAAGTTGATAAAAATCTTAATCTTATTACAATCCAAATTTTTTATCTAATCCTCTATAAAAATTAAAAAAAAAAATAGCAACAAAGTACATGTTTTAGATTTAGATTTTCTTTTTTTAATAGATATAATTTTTTGGGCAAATTATAACTTGCCAAACACTTACCAATATGTGATTTGGTTGAAATTTAAATTACCTACTTGTGGTTTGAAGTCCCTTTTTGAGCAATTTGGCGAAGGCTGGAGTGATTGATGCCAAGCTTAGGATGAACCTCCGGATGTAAGAGACTTTCCCCCAGTAAACTCTTCAATTCCTTCTCTGTGGCAGGCGGCTTCATGGTTGCCATAGCTATAGCTTTGGCCGAGTCCACGTCTATTCCCCTACTGCGGACCAGGAATCCCAAGAATTTCCTAGAAGACACTCTGAAGGCACACTTGAGAGGATTCATTCTCAACTTGAAAACTTTGCATCTTTCAAACACCTTTCTTAATACTTTGACATGGTCCTCTCATCTGCTTGACTTTACAACTATGTCATCAACATAGTCTTCCGGCTCGCGATGCATCATGTCATAGAATATGGCGATCATCATGCGTTGGTAAGTTGTACCTGCATTTTTCAACCCGGAGGGCATCACAGTGTAGTAGAAATTGCCTATGGGTGTTCTGAAAGCAGTTTTCTCTGTATCTCTTGGCACCATTCGAATCTGATTATATCCACTGAATCCATCCATAAAGGAGAACATGGCGTTTCCTATTATAGAGTCTATTAGTAGGTCCATGTTTGGCAGCGAGAATTCATCTTTCGAGTAGACTCGGTTGAGATTTCTGAAGTCTACGCAGCATCTTATCTGCCATTTTTCTTCTTCACTAGCATGATATTGGACAACCATCGTGGGTGCTGGATGAAACTAGTTGCCAATTGCTTTTGCATTTCTTTTACTATTTGTTCTTCTATTTCGGTATGAAACACTCTAGCAGGCTGAGCTACTGGCTTAGCCTTGGGATCTACGTTGAGCGTGTGCATTGCCAATCCTGAGTCTAGCCCAGGCATCTCGCTGTAGTCCCATGTGAAGACATCTCTAAACTCTTTCAACAACAGTATCAGTTCTGACTTTTCTTCCTCTAACAGTTTCGAACTTATTGACATGGGTCTTGGCTTCTGTGGGTTGATGTCCAAATCGACTTCTTCCAATTTCCCTTCTATTGTCACCTGTGTATCATTTTTTGTTGTAATTCCCTCATCTTTTTCCGTATTGCTTTCTTCTTTCGAACTTTCCTGGGTTACACAACACACCAAACTTTTATGCTCAGACCTTTGTTTGGGAGCCCCTTGCACATCGCAAGTGGGCCCCGCACACCTTTATAACTTGTAGACTATTCTGCCGTCAGGGGTCCGAACCTCGACACATCGTGGTGCATCACTTGATGCCAAAGTGAGCGCTTCTTTCCTCTTATTCCTTTGCATTAGCAGTCCCCTCAGATTGGGCTTCCAGTCATCTTGAATATCCTTCCATCTGGGGAGGAAGGTGCCTTGTGGTTTAGACACTAAACTTTCACCGGATGGTGCCTACTCATTGTAAAACATGGTTTCTACTAGATGAGCCTCTGCTTGCTCGAAGGGTGATGGGTTCGCTGCTATCCGTATTATTCTACCGTTCAGCCTTCCCTTCACTTATTAATGGTAGGTAGATGGGACTAACTAGTGTTTATGCAACCATGGCCTTCCTAATAATATGTGGTATGAGACTTCCATTTTCACTACATGGAAGCTGGCTAAGGAGGCTATTAGTCCTACTTTCAACCACAATTGGATGTGGCCTGTGGTATATTCATTTCTTCCTCTAAATCCTATCACCTCCATTGGGCACCCCTGTATTTTCCTTTCTGAAATTCTTGCTACTTGCAATGTGTCTAGCAAAATGAGGTTTACAGAAGCGCCCATATCAACCAAGGCCCTTTTTATGGGGATTTGGTTTATGGAGGCCGCTAGGTAGAGAGGTCTCCTATGATCTGAATACTCCACTTCCATGTCTTTGTCATTAAAAATGATCTCGTTTGTATCTTATAAGAAAGCTTTGTCAACTCTAGCTTCTGCCGACAAGCATTCTACTCCTACCCCTGAGGCAATGCTTACTAGAGCCTTTGTGGCAATTCTTCGCTCATTTACTATGAGTTCCAACTAATCAAATAGGTTCCTGAACCTGGAACTTTTCTACAATGTGGTAATTATTGCAGTAGGTAGGGCTGGCCTTTCCTCCTCATCTTCCCTTGAATCCGTGCAAATGACGACTGTTGCCATTCCCTTTCCCTTGTGGTTCGGAAGTGGGTTTCTTTGAACTTTTGGCTAAGATAACTCAAGAGTTCTTTTTTTGATTCTTCGATATACCAGTCTACGGAGCGCCCAGCATTTTGCGGTAGGGTGTTGCACATAATTGTGTAAACGGCAAAAACACGAGTCTCTTCGCTCTTCTTCGATAGGCTCCTTGGAAACTTGGTTGGGCTTGAAGATCCCATCTGCAATCCATTTATCTAAGAGCACATCTAGCTCCTTTTGTGTACATGGCAAGGGTGGAGGAGTCCCGTACTCCTTCCCATCCAATTTCCTTTTCCTTTCACCAGTAGATACTGCCATGGCTTATGGAGTGGTCTTCCGTTCTTTGGGCCTATCAGAGCTTGACTTTATTGATTGGGCGGTCTTCCTGGCTTTCTGTAGCAACTGTGCGAACTGGGAGATTTCTAAGTTCTCCAAAACAGCTCTGTATTCCATAATCATGTTACCCATACACATCTCCATTAATGTCTTTTCCTCATAACGATCATAGCAGTCAAGAGCTATGTCTTTGAATCTCTTGATGTATTCAATTAAATCTTTGCCGCTTCTTTGCTTGGTTGCTTGCAAAGTTGCAAGCGTTACTATCTCCTTTCCATGAAAGTATTTAGTGCAAAACACATCTACCATGTCATCCCATGTCAGGATTGACCCTGGTTTCAAACCGGTGTACCAAGTGTACGCATAGTTACATAGGGATTTGAAAAATTCCAGAAGACATAAGTCCTCGTCTGCTGCATAAGGACCGAGAGTGTCAATAAACTTGCTTACATGTTCGATAGCACTTCCTCTTTTGCCATCGTATTGTGCAAAAGTTCGCGGTTCACACCTCTCAGGGTATGGCTTGTTGAGTATTCTCAGTGGATAAAGAGGCCTTCGTGCATAAAATCTTTTCTTAGGCGCTTTGGCCCTTTCTTGTTCTAGAAGCACTGCAACTTTGGCCATGGTAATGAAACGTTGCTCCGCATTCTGTGGACCACCTCCCGCAAGGGTTCCTTCCTTGTCTGCCGCATACTCTGGGTCATGCTGGCTTCCTTTTTCTTTCGTCTTGTCAGCCTTCATTTGACAAATTTCTTCCATTATCTGCTGCTAGGAATGCTGCACAGATTATAGAACCTCGATGAAAAAGTTGGCATTATCAGTGGGAACACTTTGCTATTGCTGAGGTCCAGCCCTCATTCCGTTGACACCTTCTGCCTGGTTAGGCTGGTGCTAGTGGGCCGTTGCTGGTCTTGACTATGCCTGTAAGGGCACAGGGCTCACGTTCCGCGTCGTCTTTGATCTCAAGGGCATAGCTTGCGAGAGCTTTATCTACCTTCCCTGTCTTTTTCCCAACTCCCTAGTGGAGTCATCAATTTAAATGTGGTGGGCCTTTTTGTATTCTAGGTTGGACCGTTCCTACTATAACATGGCCCAATGGTTCTGGGGTAGAAGAGTCGGGATTGACTCAACTGAAACCCACCTTAAGCTAGCTTGTGTATAAGCTAGGACCCCTTTATAGTGATCTTGATCTCGTGTCTACGATAGGGAATACTGTCATAAAAATGTTATGGCAGGAGAAACATAATATAACATAGTAATAAAAAGAGGCATTCTAACTAAAGTGCTTACTGTCAACCAAAGATTATATTTAAACAACTTTGCAGTAGAAAAAATGCAGTGATATGAGTATGACAAAAATAAGTTAGCAATAATGGAAAGAACAATGTTAATGCTTAAACAATCATGATAAAAGAGTGGAAGGGGATTAGTCTGCTAAACTTGGCTCCTTAGCAAATTTAAGTCTAAGAAGGAAACCAATCTCCAATATGGGTAACTTCGCAAGGAAATCCTGCCATAGAAATTGCCCACTTTGGAAAAATGGACCTAAGTGGCTTAATCTCGAATCCTTTAACTTACTAGAGAGTAGGCTATTGAGAGGGAGAGAAGAGAGTAGCCTATTGGTGCATGCCCTATCACACTTTTGTTTTTCTCACTTCACTTCTTACTCTCTTATTTTCTTTCTTTTTGTTTATCCTCTCTGTTTTTCTCTGCTTTCTATTTCTTTTTTTTTTCTTTTTTTTTTCTATGTTTCCTGCTGTTCTCCCATTGTTATTTACTGTGCACAGCTAAGGCCTTTTTATACTGCATGTCATGATAAGATTTACCATTTTACCCTCAACTGCTTTTGGCCTGTTGTGGGTGTCTTTCCCTAGCCACCCACTGGTCTGCTGGCTACCCAGCCACCACCACTATCCTGTATTGGTTGCGCCATGTTCCATTCCCAGACAAAGATATTTTTATTTTATTTTCTTGCTTTCCGTAGCATTCCCATCCAAATAAGGGTTGGTTATTTTTTCTTACTAACTCTTATGGCATGCATCTAGTGATTCCAACTCATTTTTCCTTATTTTGGGTGGTATGTCATCCTAGCAGGTCTCTCCCCTAAAAGAGCTTGAGCAGGAATCTTAGAATAGACTTTCCCCTTCTCCCAGCTGCCAGACCATACCCTCTCTTACTTCTGACCTGCGGCCCATCACCCCTATATTGACTAGGTATAAGTGGGTGGTGTTTGGGCCTTGTGCATGCTCCACTCCCATATGAATCCATAGCTTGCTTGCTGTTCATGTGTTTGCCATTGCCTGCGGGTTTGTCTAGTCTTGCTGCGTGTTCTGCTGTTTATTTTTAACTCTTTGTGGCATGAATGAGTCATTGGGTTTTCATTCTTTGCATCTCGTTTCTTCTTTGGCTAGGTATTGCTTGGGCATGGGCCTTTTCTTCTTTGATTCAGCCCCTGTCTCCTTTTACTTCTGGTTTGTGGGTCAATTGGTATTCCTGCCATGCAACTGCATTGCTTCTGTCGTGGTATCGCTTAACTTGTGCTTTCTGGGCCTCCTTTGGGCTTGCCATGTATTATTCTTTCTCTTAGTTCAAGTCGCCCAGTATTTTTGCTAGGTCAATTTTCATATCATCTTGGGCATCCTCGGCCCATTTTTTTCCTTTGGGCATCCTTGGTCCATCTCATTCTTGCATTCCCATGGACTTTTGATAAATCTTTCGGGCTTCTCTAGCCTAATTACCATATCCTTTACTTTTGGGGTTTGTTGGCCTTTGCACCAATCTCATTTACTAATTTCTTTCTTTGGGCTCTTCTAGCCCATCTTTGCTTGCTTTCTACTTTTTACGATTTCCATGAGCTTATTACTTCATTCTTTGGGGCACCCTTGGGCCTATTTGCTTTCTTTGGGCCCTTTTACTATTTTGTGAGCCTGTGTACCATTGTTCCTATCATTTGGGCCCAATGGTTTTTCTTACTTTGCTAATTCTTTTTTCTTCACCCCTTGTTATATTGTTGGGCTTCTTCTTACCATTGGCCCTTTTCTTTTTTTGCCAAAATGGGCCTCAACACGTACATCTGTTAAAAACATAGTTAAATATGTAATTTTGCTCCACTTTTATGTTTCTCTCCTCTAAAAACACAGTAAACAGAAAAATACAAGATTAAATAAGATTAAAAAAGATCTAGCGGAACACTTTTATTATGAGATTTCAAACTACAGGTAGGCAATTTAAATTTTGGTCAAATTTCAAGTGGGTAAAGTGTCAATTTCAAACCACAGGTAGACAACTTAAATTTCAGTCAAACCACATGTGGGTAAGTTGTAATTTGCCCTAACTTTTTTTATTCTTAAGTTGATAAAAAGAAAACAGCAAAAAACATGCAAATAGAACAAACAAGCAAAAAGCTGCACGGAATCAATATTTGGAGCAATGCTTGATGACAAGAACAAACATGCAAAGACACATGCATAAGCAAGATAAATATCCAAAGGATGCAACCAATCACATGAAAATCGTACATGATGGGATAAAGCAAGCAATGCAAGCAACACAAAAGGAGACAAAGCATGTAATCACACTCAAGGATAAAAGCTATTCATGTCATAATGCACACTCAAGGCTAACATGAGAAACCCTAACCTACAAAGCTATGTATAAGAGAGAGGCAAGAATACAAGCATGCCAACATCATCAAGATAAGATCTCATACAAGCGGTTACATCCAAACAACCCACAAAAGAGAAAGATGTAACCAAACTAGACAAGAAAAGCACAAAAGGTGCAAACAAACAAATGCTAAATGGAGAATAAAGCATGTGAAGCATGGTAAAGATGTAAGAAGCTAGATCTAAACATACAAGCATGAATGTAAACGATGAACATGGATCTAAGCATGGAACATCCAAACATGGCATCACAAGATGATTGATCTAATAATAAAAGCAAGTAAAAGCGTGGACAATCAATAAGACCCTAATCCAATCCCTTTATTGAACTTAGGTGTTTGGATGTGAACATTGACTAATGGGTCAAGATCTACACCCTACCCATGACACAAATAAAGAAAACAAGGCATAGACAAATTAATTAAAGCTAAAGGCACTCAAGTATAGCATCCAAACATGTAGATATGGCATAAAGAGTAAAATTAAGAAATTTAGTCCTATCCTAGCCCAAGAGAGCTAGGCCAACATCATCAAAGCAATAAAAACATGGTAAGGAGACCAGAGAGCAATAGACATGCTAGGCAAATGAAATAAAGCAATAAAAGTGCTAGGACTTAAATGGGTGTAGATTGTAATAAAAAAGTAACATATACACCCTTCAAGCCTCAAAACCAAGGAAGATGGACCAAGGAGGAGGAGATGGAAGCAAAAACACTACCTCTTGATGTATGGAGGATGAGAGAATCAAGGATTTGTGTGTGCGTGTGTGCGCGCGCGTGTGTGGGAGAGAATTTAGGTGAAAAGAGAGAGAATTGATCTAGAAAATGTTCCAAATGCCCATTTTTTTTTAGGAATTCTGGGAGGTGGGAGGGTATTTATAGTGAATTTGTGATGTTTTGCTTAGTGCACACCAGTTCCTTTTGCTAACGTCAGCAATCTTGTCTTTTCCAACAACTATGTCGATTCCAACTTCAATCGCTCATTTGAAGGCCTTCCCAGACAACGATTAACTTGATTTTGGTGGCATTGGAAAGATATGACTGTCTAGTTTCCAAATCACTTTGATTTTTTGAAAATCAAACGGTCAGATCAAAATTTATGGCCTCTAGAAATGAGTTGATGTACCTAGCAAGATTTTCAAGATAGTTAACTTTAATTTTGACCCAAGTGTAGTCGTTTGAAAGGGAATTCAATATTATTTGCAATAAAGTTGGTTTTATCCTAATTGGATATTCAGATCAAAATTTGATTTTCAGTCGCTGCTAAGAATCAACTTTAGGTCAAATTTAGTCAAAGTTAATAAAAATCTCCAATAACCTCAGGTTTGATGTTAAAATATGAAAATTGTCATTTTGGTGGATTTTGACCAATTTTGACATCCAAGCTGCGTTTGTTTTGGCTAAAAATGATTTCATGAAATCATTTTACACCAGCCTATGTGTTTGGTAAGTACAGAAAATTGTGTCAAACAGAAATCAATTTCCGCGTTGACCGTAAAATAACCCTCCCAAGCCGGAAATGAATTTCAATTTCTATTTTACCTTCAAATGAATTCCAGGACTCACAGACAAAGAGAGAGAGAGAGAGAGAGAGAGAGAGAAGGACAGAGCAAGAAAAGAAAGCACAGGTGGCCGCCCAGCCAAGCTCTAGCTAGCCCAGATTGTGCCACCCCCACCGCCCAGATCACGCTGCCCCACTGCCTAGATCACGTGCCAGCCAAGCTTTTTTTTTTCTCTCTCTCTCTCTCTCTCTCTCTCTCTCTCTCTCTCTTTCTTCTTCCTCAACTCTTCTTCTCTCTCTTGCTCAACATCACCAATCTGGCTGTCATCGACCACCAGCCCACTCCTCATAGACATCACACACTTGAAGATCTCAATCCACCACTCCTTCATCACTGATCCACAAACACCCAAGACCCACCTCTCCGATCACCAGCCATGCACCGACGAGTACAGGTTAAGCTCCGATCTTGACAACCGATCGCAGGCTGTGCTCCAATGTCGCCGCCATCTAGATCGGAGCCTTGCATCTCATTCTAGTCGTCACCACCCAAGACCGATCTCTCTTTCCTGATCTATCTCTCTTTCCCTCAATCTCTCAATCTTTCTCTCTTTGATCTCTGATTTTTTTGTTGTTGTTGTGGTGGTATTTTGGTGGTGTTTGTGTTGTGTGGTGGTGGGTTTTGTGTGGATAGTGGTGGATTTTCTGTGGGTGCTGGTGTGTAGGTGGTGGTGAATTTTTTGATATAAAATTTGTTTGGAAGCTGAGAAAATGGCTAAGAAAATGTGAAAAATTTGTAAGAAAATAACATTTTTAAAATGTTACCAAACACTGGAAATCATTTTCTAACTATTTTCCATTGCACACTCAAACGCCTAGATTTTAATTTCCTTACAGGAATTCATTTTCCCCTGCATTCATTTTACACTTGGAATTCGATTTACATCGAACCAAACGCAGCCTCAGTCAGGTTGATAAGGGCATTTTGGTCATTTTAACTTAAAATGGCACTTTGAGTGCTTCGATGCCCAAACGGGTTGAATCAGGATGATCTAAATGTTTCTGCAGTCCTCTAGTGAGAAAATGATTTTTTGGAATTTTTGAGGTCTGGCATGCAAAACGAGAGTGGACAAATAATGGATTTTGACATTCAATCAGGTTGATAAGGGCATTTTGGTCATTTTAACTTAAAATAACACTTTGAGTGCTTCAATGCCCAAACGGGTTGAATCATGATGATCTAAATGTTTCCGCAGTCCTCTAGTGAGAAAATGATTTTTTTGGAATTTTTGGGATCCGGCACGCAAAACGAGAGTGGACAAAGAATGGTATAAACAAAGTAGTTAAAACTTAAAGTAGAAAATGGCTTAAAATATTAAGGTTATGTTTGGTTTAGTGGAAGGGGAGGGAAGAGAAGAGAAATGAAAAGGGAAGGGAAAGGAAAAAGAGTGGGGAAAGAAAGTACTTCCTCAAGTGTGTTTTGATAGAAAGAGGAAGAGAAATGAAAAATGTGAGGTATTTTACACTTTTATCCTTTTAAATTATAAATTAATAAGGATATAAATGTCATTTCACAAAAATAGTCAAGACCTTTTAAGGGTATAAGAGTAATTTTAGGAGAAAAAATAATAATGGATTCCACAAAAACCTTTTCCCTCCATTTCTTACTTCTTCCTATTTTCATATCTAACCAAACAAAGGAAAGTAATTCTTTTCTTTTCTTTTCCTTCCTCTTCCATCAAACCAAACAAAAATTGAGTTTTAGGTCTTTTTTTTTTTTTTTTTGTGTGTTTAATGGGAAGTTTTAGGTCTTAAGTGTTTACTTGACCAATTAAATGCCTAAACAATCACTAACTTTACAATATATATTTTTTTCCCTGAATTTATAATTTTATAATAAAAAAATTATTATAACATGATAACAATATATGTATAACAAACTTTTTTTTAATTATTAAATTATATAAAATTATATTATATTTATAATAGTAAAGCTTCCAATCCTCCATATTCATTATAGCATCAAACAATCAAATGATTTTGATTTTTTGTAAATCTACTACCATAACAATTTTTACAACTTTTGTTATACTTTGCCTATGTGGCTAGTTATAAGTAGTGAAAATAAAATAGTGACTATATATGAGTTTATGATTCCACTACTCACGAGTTATCATGTTACAAAATTGAGGCAAAATTGTAAAACGAGTTGTGATACTAAACTTTTTTTTTTTTTAATTTTACATAAAGTACGCTATCTATGCATTTCAAGTGGTGAATCTTCTGATATAATATAATTGAGTGCTCATTTAAAAAAATATATATATATATAATTGAGTGCTGTATGATTGTATATTCCTCTAGAAGTGAGAGTTGATGTTTTTGTGACTTATTTGTGTCTGTCCTCTGTATGTGAGAGAGAGAGAGAAAAAAAAATGGATTATATGCTGCAATGGAGGGTGTTGCCTCTGCTGACACTACTCGCTTCTTTTTTGTTGTTGTTCTACCTCCAGAACTCTTCCAAGGTCGTATATTTTGTTTTTCTTCTTCTTATTGTTATTAATATTAGTTTGCCATTTATATATTGCTCCTAATGATCGATTTATATCATCCATGGTCTGGTCGCTGAGAAAATAATCAAAGCCTATTCATCCAAATAAATTTTTTTTTTTCCTTTCCAAAAATCGTAATCAGGGTCTTGAAGTGAGTCGGTTAAGCATTGGTTTTTGTTTATTATTTTCGAAAATAGAGGAACTTAGTTAGGATATTTGGGTTGTTTAATTGAATTTGACGTTTCATGTTTTGCAGTCGTCTCACAAGGAGTGCAGCCTTCTTCCTTACCAGCACTATTGGATAACCAGCAAACGCATTGTGACACCACAAGGTGTCATTTCTGGTTCAGGTTTGTTTTACTAGTTCATTTTTTGTTAGTCCCCCAAGAATAAGAGTGAGAAAAAATAGAGAAAATATAATCAGGGTTTGTGGATTGTAAATTACAGAACCTTGTTAAAATCTACTTGTGTCTAATATAAAAATGTTGCTCAGTAATTTGTATGACTTTCGATAGAATAAAACGATGTGAAAAATTACATGTGACTCTATTGAGCTTCATAGCTGACCCCGAAATGTTGGGGCCAAGCTTATATAGTTATTGTTGTTATTTTAATGCTAAATGCTTCATTCTACCGTGATTGTTCGTAATTATCATTTTACCACTTAATTAATACATTTTTTATTTATTTTGTTTATAATGAAATGTTAAAATGAGCAGTTGAAATAAAGGAGGGGAAGATTTTATCAATTGTTAAAGAAGAGGATTGGCAGGGGAAATCCAAGGTGGGGCATATAGTTGATTATGAAGAGGCTGTTGTCATGCCTGGCCTGATTGATGTGTAAGCTATAAAATCTGTCTCCTTCTTCTGGTTAATTTCTTCGTTGCGTTTATATGTATCAGACATATAATTTTCATGATGGTTTTGGATTTGATTATTGAGAAGGGGAAATATATATTAGAAATAATGATGGGAACTGCAGGGATATAAGTGTTAAGATGCCTATTAGACTTGGAAACATATTCCCATTTCTGTGTCCCCTGCTTTCATATTTAGGAAACTGAAATCCAGGATAGTCTATTTCCCGCTGAATGCCTGAATAGTTGCATGCAATTGGTGGCCATATTTTGGGTCACATGTAATGATGTATTGATTTGCAAACTTTCTATTTCTCATGATAGGTGATATTTGGGCATTGTATTTTATTAACTTTTTGGCAGAAAGAATACGAGATACTGCAATTTTTTATTATCTTAAAAGGCAAAACAAAGTTTACACAATTGTTCTCCACCAATTAGCTATTGCTTGCAAGAATGAATTGAACTATTATGCAGACTTGCTGGAAGTTATTTTTTCACGTAATTCTTTACTTAGGCTGTAATTAGCAGTGCATAACAGATGATCTGATTTGACTGTCTTAAAATAGTGTTACTATGGAATGTATAAGATTAAATATAATTGGGGTATTTTAAAATACAAACTCCAGCTTTAATTTTAAGTTCAACAAGATAACTTTATTTTTATGAACATGAACAATGACAAGTATTTGTTTTTAAATGAACATGAACAATGCCCTTTTTCCCTTAAATTTATATGATTTGGATTATGTTCAAGGCAGGCATGCACATCTTGATGATCCTGGAAGAGCTGAATGGGAAGGATTTCCTTCCGGGACTAAAGCAGCTGCTGCAGGTATGGCAATCTCTGTCATCTATACTTGAGTTTCAAGATTGCCTTTGGTTGGAAATGATTTTTTTTTTTTTTTGGTATAAAATTTCTAATTGCTTATTTTTTTTGTGAGTTTACTGAATTTCCTAGATAGCTGGGGTCATTGAATATAATTTTTTTTCCTCAATTTTATTTCTCTGTAAATTTCAGATAATACTCATGCAGTACCAGAATTCTTTGATTCTTTTATGTTGATCTCTTCTCTTCTTATCTATTTGCTTCTCTCTAGTCTATAATATATGTACACCCAAATCATTTGTCATCACTGTGTTTGTACAGGTGGTATAACAACATTAGTTGACATGCCTCTAAATAGTTTCCCATCTACTGTGTCTCAAGAGACTTTGAAACTCAAGGTATAGACAGAAAAGCAGCAGTAGATTACTTTGTTTTTTATTACAAATAAATTTTTATTGTTTTATTATTACATTCCTGCACAACACAAAGGAAAATTTTCTTTGAGTCCTTAGTTTTTTCCCCCTGATAAAATCTGTAAATTTTTTATATTGTCATATCCCATCCGTCTCCCCTTATTAAGAAATGAACTTATGAATTTTAATGGGTAGTAGCTGCAGATAAGGTCAACTAACCGCTGATTTTTCTTTCTGACTTTTATGCTTCCGCTTAACAGATTAAAGCTGCAAAGGAGAGAATTTATGTCGATGTTGGTATGCTCTCAAATCTGTAACTTAGCCTACTGATAATTCTAGGACTAGTGTTTTTAACTATACTACCACAGGTTTCTGGGGAGGTTTAGTTCCAGAAAATGCATTCAATGCAAGCGCTCTTGAGGCTCTCCTAAATGCTGGTGTTCTTGGTTTGAAGGTAAGTATGAGCCATTATGCTCGGTTTTCCTTTTCAAAAAAGACATGCAAAAGGTTGGATAAAACTTTCTTAGATCAAGAATTAGAGGGGCTGAACTGTATACTATCTTAATAAAGTGATCTGAGACTCAAAGCTTGAAAGCAATCTTTGCTGGACCGCACTTCCATTTTGAATTATCTCCTGTTCTCCATCTCCACCTTTAAACTTGTGTTGTTCCATCAATATTTCCTTTCCACAGAATTTCATGCATAAGAATAATTGCAAGAGCTGTCTATGTTTCTTTCATGGAAAGTAACTTCAGATGCTTATTGAGAACCGTGGTTGCAACTAAGACTTCTTTAGTGAGACTACTTCTCTGTTGAAAAGCAGGACCTCCAATTCCTTATTTCCTTTGATTCATAATTTTCCAATTTTAATGTTACCTTCAAAAAAATTACTTCCAGAGTAAGATGACTTATTTAGGTGGTTCATGAAGGATTTTCCCATCTGAAGAGGGAGGCATCGATTTCCTCTTATCTTTTTATTGTATTAGATAACGAGTAACCTAATCTTCTTAAGAGAGACAATGATAGTACTCTATAGCTAGGGACTGCAACTGAAGATCCACCACCAATTCATGGAACCTAAGGGGGTTGTACAGTGTACGGCAAGAAGCCCTTCTTCTAGGCCCAAGGTTTGTGGAAAATATTGCACTTGGGCTTACCCCACCATGGTCGGCCCACAGGGGGCCCTAGCATACCAGCCCATTTAACCCTTGTCTCGGTCTCCAGGCATACCAAGGTGACTGAGTAATTGGCACGTGTGCCGATATTGTTTGGTAATCCTTGGCAGACTAGTAATGCCTGGGGAATCACACTGCCAAACAATTTTTGGTGGCTGGCACCAGTTCCAACGTCCTCGACCCCATTTCCAACGGAGCATATTCCTTGTTAGGAATAATCAAATTGGGTCCCACCCACACGAGTGGAACCAGGAGGTAATCATGATTCCTCCATTATCCTTAAGTTATAAATAGGAGAAGGAATGAGGAAATGTGGCTGGACACTTTGGGGAGAGAGAAGAGAGTGTGGGAGAATAAACAGAGGAAGGGAAGAAGAGAGGCTCAATTGAGGGATAACTCTTTCTTGGAGCTCGCCCGGGAACTACCCATAGTAGGATATCCAATACCCACTGTATAAATAAATTGTGAGCCCAAACCTAGGCCCAGTTAAGTGTGGGAAATTGGGCACGCAAGTTTCAGGAGTGTGGTTCTGTAGTGTTATTGGACTTACAATATTTCAAACTTCTAAATGAGTATAGCTGTTTCATGTTTGAGCCTGATCTTAAGTATTAATTGACTTTTAGAGTTTTCTACTTAGCTGACTTGTAGCAATGGCTCCACAAACTAAAGTTGGAACGTTTTGGAAATAAATATCATGTAGGTTTCTGCTTCCATCATCATTGTTTAATTTGATAATACATATAAAGTATGGCTATTGTATGTTAAAAATACAATAGCATTGTAAAGTATGTGTATAGTGTCTATCTAGACCATCATGACTCCAACTGTTCTTTTGTCTAATAAGTATGATCTTGGAGGTCATCTGATAAAGTATTCTGTGCTTTTTTGTAGTCCTTTATGTGTCCTTCGGGGATCAACGATTTTCCCATGACAAATTCCAGTCATATAAAGGTTTGTTTCCCGCTATTTTGCCCAAATGTTCATGCTAACAATCTACCTATCTAGCAAATTCAGTTACAGTTACAGTAAGTGACTTATTGGAAGATCAAAATGAGGCATTTTCATTTTTCTAATGTTTTGTTATTCTCTTCCAATATAACAATTTAATTTGTAATGCATAAATAATTGTGGATGTCACCTTTATTGCTATACATCACATGCTCATTTTATTCTCCTCTACTTCTTCTCCAATACCTTTTAGTTTTCCTTTTTCTCTTACTTTTTCCTGGTCTATGCTTGCCAGTCTCACAGAGATGATTTTTGGATGAGTCTGTCTCTTGCGGTGCTGATGTATTTTTGTATATTTGCAAATGGTTTGCAATAATTTGTTCCTCAGGAGGGACTGTCTGTCCTGGCAAAATACAGAAGACCATTACTTGTACATGCAGAGATTCAACAAGATTCTGAAATCCACTTGGAAGCTAAAGATGGCAGTGATGATGCTCATTCTTACTCAACCTATCTAAAGACTAGGCCACCTTTATGGTAAGATATTTCTTATGACATCATGAAGAACTAAGCAGGTTATTGAGCTATTACTTGAATTGTACTTATAGAATGGATAAAAAAAGGTTTATGAAATAGTTACATTCTGATACTTATACATGTATTGGTTCGGTCAATCGCCCATTCGAACTTAATGCTGCTATCTAATATACATGCATTTGGTATCAAACTGGCTAATGTGTCTTGAATCTTGATAATTGGCTGATATTTGTATGTATAATGAGTCAAATTATAATTTCCAGCGGACACCCAACAAGTATCAATCACGATGATTAACAAACAAAAACCACAGAATATTTTCAAAATAGTTTTGACCACCTTTTGAAATCAGATCAATACTTCTTTCTAAAATTATCCATGCCCTTCAAATCGCAGAACAGTTGTTAACTATTTTTTCACCCTTCAAGGGCTTGATCTCTATCAATGTTACTTTACATGATTAATGATATTCCTCTTTGTTTTTAATCAGGGAGGAGGCTGCTATTAGGGAGCTTGTAGCAGTGACAAAGGAGACAAGGAGTGGTGGCCTTGCTGAAGGATCTCATCTTCATATTGTTCACTTGTCTGATTCAAGTTCTTCCTTAGAACTTATTAAGGTACCCTTTTATATGTATGTAGTCCCAATTGGCATGATACTTGATAAAGAAGATGCAAATTGCCATTGCCTTTATATGCATCCACTACCAAATAGATTTGCCAATCATTGATGACTTCTAAATATACATGCTTTTAGTATATATAGATAATCTTTTCCATTAATCGGTGTTAAAAGTCCTTGTGACTGCTGTTCTCTTCCTCACCTCGACTCAATTCAGTGGATCCTTCACTTTAGCTAACTGAGGTTGGCTACATGATTTTTCTTAGTCATTATTTCTGTTAACCCGTAGCAAACTGTACTCCTGCATGCAAAGAAAATGCTTTCTTGTTTTTGACTGAGAATATTACTCTCACTTCAATGTTCTGTTAAAGGAAGCAAAAAATGGTGGTGACAGCATAACTGTTGAGACTTGCCCCCATTACTTGGCTTTCTCAGCAGAAGAGATCCGTGATGGAGATACTCGCTTTAAGTGTGCTCCACCTATCCGTGATGCAGCCAATAAAGAAAAACTATGGGAAGCTTTGTTGGTATTTTATATTCCATGATCCACTTATATCCCATGGTTTTGTTATACATCATCAATTGTTTCTACATAGTTTCCATCTATTTTCAGGAAGGACATATTGACATGTTAAGTTCTGATCATTCACCAACAGTGCCAGAGCTCAAGCTGCTTGATGATGGTAACTTTTTGAGGGCTTGGGGTGGCATATCTTCTTTGCAGGTTGGTGTGTTTTCATTTAGGATCAACCTCCTTGTTTCTAACGCTTTGTTGAATTTGCTTATGTGGTTTTAAATAACAACAGCTTAGTCTTTGATTGAGGAACCTTGTTATTATTGATGGTAACCAAACCTTGATCAATATACAAAACTGTTTGTCTGTATCATGGAATAGAATTTTCAGGATTGTAAGAAAAAAAGAAAAAAAAAGAAATGAAGGTATGAATTTACTGCTTAGTTGTGTGTATCTGTGTGGGGCATGAAAATCAACTATTTTATATTTAGCTCTTGAGATACCCAATCATCCACCTCCGAACAAAAACTATAAAAAATTGTGTGCACAACAGGTTGACTCCTCACCTGAACAGCCCAAACGTGCCGGTGTAGACACTAGATTTTTGGTTGATTTTTAGCTAACTTGAATTATGTAATTGATTTGAACTTATTTTTTTATTGAGAATTTGGTATGATTTATCTATGTCATAATTATAGGTATTCTTTCTTTTCCTTATTAATGTAATGTAACCCTGGGATCCTTTTTTTTTCTTTCTAAAAAGCTCAACTTTGATGTTATGTTGATTTTGATAATTTTTGAATTGTCATATCCTGTGCAAACCCTTCTCAAATTGGTGCTGCATCAACTGTTCTTAAAGGCTTTAGTAGGTTTTTTATATTGTCCAACACATTAATTACTCCCCAAACCAAGCAGAGAACAGACTAATTTGTTTGAATTCTGATGTTGAATATACGCAAGAAGAGAACAGCCTATTGTGGTTTCAATAACTGACTGGTATTCATTTGGGAGCATCTGTAGTTTGTTCTTCCTGTGACATGGTCATACGGGCGGAAATATGGGGTAACTTTGGAACAGTTAGCTTTATGGTGGAGTGAGAGGCCTGCCAAACTTGCTGGACAAGAACTAAAGGTGATAACTTTGATTTTGCTTCAAATTCATAGATGCAATGTAATATTTAGGAATATATGAAGTACAGTGGCGACTTTGTTCTTAGCCATTGCCGTGAAACATGAATGTACATAACTAATGGAATTCTTATAATATCCCCCTTATCTCCCTTGCCCAATTGAAAAAAAAGCAAGCATAGAGAAGTTATGAAATCTTACAATGATAGTGTTTCAAATACATAATTTTTGTCACACAGAGAGAGTGGGAGGGAGTTGCATTATAAAGTCAAATTTGTAACTTAAAACTGACATATACTATCTTAGTGTCTCTTGAAGTGGCATTAGTAAGTTTGAAACAATGGAGTGTTGAAATCAATGAGCAGGTAAGAATATTGGTGGCAGGAGCCAATTTTTATGATTGCTAACAATTACCTGCTGAAATATTTCATCTGAGTTTTAGATATAACCATGCAGGGTGCAATTGCTACTGGAAACCTTGCAGATATTGTCATATGGGAACCGGATGTGGAGTTTGACCTCAATGATGACTATCCTGTATACTTTAAGCATCCTGTATGTCTTTCTTTTATGTCTTGCATTATGTAAATTCAGTCTGATCATCACTTGTTTATATCCTGCTTTCGTTCTAGAGATTTTCCTATTATAAAATCTTTTAACTTTTAGAATTTTACTCAACCTTATTGCTGCGAACACAATCAGTACTTTTGAAGTCACTAATATATGTTCCCATGTTCCTTTATATAGAGTATCTCAGCCTATATGGGAACAAAACTGTCTGGAAGAGTGTTGGCAACTTTTGTAAGAGGGAACCTTGTTTACAAAGAGGGGAAGCATGCTCCTGCAGCCTGTGGTGTTCCAATCCTTGCAAGATAAAGACCAAAAAAAGAAAACATGTAACTCCTGTAACTATTCTAAGTTTCTAATATCCAATGGTTTCTTGATGTTTTTTTTCTTTCTTCAATTGATTTCTGACAATCACTCCAAACTCTTGCCCATTACAGAGCCTGGGTTTGGTTGAAGGTGGGCCAGTCATCATTGGGGGCAAGAAGTAATGTTGCAATACGCAATCACCATCAGCTTTTGCTCAACTTGGCAGTATTGGTTATTGGACTCAAGTCAGGTTTTAAAACTTTATTGGTGAAGATATTGATTTCATCTCAAGGCATGGATGCACAGAGTTCATTGCTTATAGAGAAGATTTCTGAACTTACATGGACATAAACTGTTGCTGTATATATTTAATATAAGTTTACATCAATATACTTTTTATCATGTAAAACTTTATTTGAATATTTCTGTTGATTGAAAAAGAATAATGAAAAATCATGCTTTTGTTTGACAGTGACTTTCTAAATCTAATGCACCAGAACCTTCGGGGCTTGGTTGTGCAGAAAAACAAAGTAGTGGATAAGCTAGTGCCAACTTTTACCTGGTTAAATAAAGTTGGATGCTGGTTGTTGATGCTTCCATAGTTCCACATATAGTTCTTACGGTACATAGGCCAGCTGATTTATTTGTTATTTTTTTAAAACATTAAAAAAAAAATTGCAGCAATTTTATATGAAAAAGAGAGAACTTTACACAGGAATAACATTGTCAGCCAATAGCTGAGCCAACGTAGGAGGGTCTTCTTGCACCTAAACATTAGTAACTTTATTACAAAAGGCATACTGGGCAAGAGCCTTAGCAGATTTGTTAGCTTTATGCACCCCATGACTGGCCTCTATACACCACACGTGTGTAGAAGTAGTTCAAATTTATGGCCTCATGCAGAAAGGGAAGGAACTGGACAGATGTGTTCCTGATAAACCCACAAGTTTGTGCTTTCCAGTATAATGTTTGATAAACCCAACTATAGATTTTCCATGTCACGGTACAGAACAGTCATATCTTCAGAGGAGAATCTGTTTTGGATCCACTCCACCAAATCTCTAAAAGACCTCAAATTGACTCCCTCCATTCCTGATCAAAGGGCAGACTGCTTTGGACACATATTTGTTGAGCCAACTTACATGACCAAAGGGCATGCATCCTAAGGCCTCGTGCAGTTCTGCTGGGTAGGCAAAACTCCCTGACAAGTTCTGCATATCAGGGGATGAAAACGTTGCCTATTAAGCAAGATGTCACATGATTCAATGCCATCAAAAGGTAAGTAGCAGTCTTCTAAAAAATTTTACATTAAATTCTCATTTGGTTTTAGACTAGAGCCAGACAAAGATATATTAAAAAAGATTTGAAAGAAAAAAATTCAGAACAGAATTGTCCAATAGACCTCTCAGTTAATACTTCTTAACTTATTGACATCCTTCTCTTAGAATGCAATAACTTTGGACAAATTTCTCCTGTACCCATTGGACATTCATCATCAACATTATAAAAGAACAAGAAAAGTAAAGGATAAACCTAAGAATCAGCACTTAGGTCGCTTGGAATCAGCATCGAGCTAAACCCTTAGGTATCAACATCTAAGGACCCTTAGGAATTAGCACCTAAGGCGTTAGGAGTCAGCACCTAACAATTGTAAAAATATCCAATCTGAATTTCATTAATAGTCTTATATAGACTATTAATAAAGAGTTTATAGACTATTAATAGTCTTATTTGTCTATTCCAAAATACAAATAAACTAGTCTCTTATATAGAGCTAGAACTGGAAAATAAAGAGATAAAGATAAAAACATACCAAAACTAATCCTAACTAAACTCAAATACTAATCCCTATCCGAATAAAAGTCTACAATTATCAAATTTCCTATAAGATAAATACAAAAATCTGAAAATATAAATTCTAAAATACTTTGCTTTTGCTCCTACATCATACTCCCTTGGTTGGAGAAAACTCGACCTCAAGTTTTAAATCATTGAAGAATGAAAAATCTGGCACATAACACTTGTTGTAGTTGAGGAATCGTTTTTGCGAGCATTGAAAATAGATGAACCTTGCACTCTACCTCAGGTAACTTTTCTGGAATTACAAACTCAATGAGTGGAATTGGGGTCTCAACCTTTTTGACTTTATCAAACTGTAGATCTGCATGCACCGTGTATGATTCTTCAAGTATAGAGGCTTCTTGTTGTTTTGCATGAACATTGAAACTTCGGTTGATACTTGCACTTTGTTGTCAGTATCAAGGTCTGATGGCACCTAAATTTCCTTCATTTGAGTAGTCAAGTCTTGAAAAACCTTCATTTGATTACCCAAGTCTTCAACAGTTTTCATTAGATTTCCTAAGTCTTGGCGTATGGCAGATACTTCATGAATGAGCTTTGCATTGTTGCACTGCCTCGTACTTGTTCTTTGATCTTGTAAATTGCCATGAGAAGTTTGTTGTAGATCCTTGTGAAAATACTGTGGGAAATATTCAATACAAAGATCTTTCATTCATTCCCAAGTAATTTGAGACCAATGGCATCTAAAGTGAAGGCTCTCATAATGATTCCAATACTCTAAAGCTCTACCAGCAACTCTTGTTTTGGCATACCACATCTTTTGTTTGTCATTTGATAAATGCACTTGTGCAAAGAATTGTTCCACCTCAAATATCCAACATTTGAAAATCCATGGGTCTTGATTTTTATATCCATAAAAAATAGGCGGCAGGGGTACTACCATGGTTCTCTAAAAATAAAATAAAAATAAACTTTTTTTCTTTTTTTGGTAGGTATTCAAAGAAATATTATTAATGAAAATAGAAAGAAAAAAAAAAAAGTTGTTCATGATGATGAACAAGAAGAAAAGGATAAAACAAACAACAAATAAGAGGGAAATCAGGAAACTAATCTAAGAGAAAGCATAAACTTAGAGAGAGAAGAACAATCAGTAAAACCTCAATAACGAAACCACTCAAAAAGATTACACTAGCATAAAACCTTTAACTCTTCCAAAGTCTTCTCAGTGTCCTCAAAGGAACGACAATTTGTTCTAACCAAGCAATCCACATCAAGCAACTTGGAATCAAATTCCAAATATTTGAAGTATGATTTTCAAGCCATTGACACCAACAAAATAACAATCCCGCCACCGATCCTAGCATAACCCAATGAATACCGAAGGCCTGAAGCATAAAAGTCCATAAGGTATATGTAATAGGACAATGAAGAAGAAGGTGGTCCACTGACTCCCATCACAACGACACATACAACACCGATTTGCCAAAGAGCGACCCCTAAGCATGAGATTATCCAAAATAAGAATCTGACCATGAGCAGCTATCCACAAAAAGAAATCCACTCACTTAGGAACCTTTGGTTTCCAAACACCCTTCCAAGGAAACGAAGAATCCTGAGTTCCCCGAATCGCATAGTAGAAAGACCGAGCGTCAAACTTACCATCTCTTTTGAGCCGCCAACAAAGAGTATCACTCCTTTCACCCCGAGGAATATGAGATCGGATAAACTCAAGGAGAGAATAAGATGCAACTAGCTCCCAGTCTTCAAATTCTCTATAAAACCTTAAATCCCAAACTCTAATAGTACCCCCCTCTAAAAGCCACAACACCTCAGAAGTACAAGCGTCCTTGTTAGCTAAACACAAGTAGAGCTTAGGATAGAGAAATTTTAGGGTATTATAACCAATCCACCTATCATGCCAGAAGGGGATACGAGTACCTTCACCCACTACAAAAGACAAATGCTTAGAAAAGCTCTCCCACCCTTCATGAATGCTTCGCCAAAGACCACATCCATGAGCCCTCTTGCATGCTTTAGTACTCCACCCCCCTTGACCCTCACCATATTTTGTGGAGATAACTCTCTGCCAAAGATGGGTAACTTCATGACCATACCTCCACAGTCATTTCCCTAATAAAGCTTGATTAAAAGACACCACACTTCTTATCTCCAAATCACCTAATTCAATGGGTAAACACACCTTTTCCCAAGCCACCAAAGGGTATTTGAAACTCCCCTTGGAAGACCTCCAAAGAAAATTCCTCTGAATACTTTCCAATCTAGCAGCCACAGCTTTAGGAATAGTAAAAAGAGATAAAAGATACTTTGGGAGACTTGAGAGAGTATTCTTCAGTAACATGAGCCTATCGCCTTTAGATAAATAGAGACGCTTCCACCTTGACAATTTCTTCTCATTTTCTCCAAAATAGTGGCTTTAGGAATAGTAAAAAGAGATAAAAGATACTTTGGGAGACTTGAGAGAGTATTCTTCAGTAACATGAGCCTATTGCCTTTAGATAAATAGAGACGCTTCCACCTTGATAATTTCTTCTCATTTTCTCCAAAATAGGATTCCAAATCGAAGTTGTCTTAAACGAAGTTCCCAACGGCATCCCCAAATATTTCATAGGCAAACTACCCACTCTACAATGAAGAATATTAGCTAGAATGTCTAGATTATTCACCTCCCCAACAACGACAATCTCACTTTTCCCAACATTAACCTTCAACCTCGTAAAAGCTTGAAAACAAGACAAAGCCAACCTTATGGCAACCAGTTGTTCCCTAAAAGCATCACAAAATAAGATAGTGTCCAGCAAATGGGAAATACACACACCGACATAATTCACTGCTCCCACATGAAAACCCCGAATTTATTGCTCCCACATAAAAACAACTTCAGCAATGAATTTTAAAAAGAACCTGGATTGCAAAATTTGCTGCTTAGAGTCATCCTGTGCTTCACAGGGTGTGGTCTTGTTGTAGCTTGGGCTTCACGAGGTGTGGTCTTGATTTCAGGCAGATGGGTTACAATGGCTTAATGGGAAACACGACAAATACTTTTTTTTTTTTGGAATTGGATTTGTTTGCTCTGCTACCAAAATTGATGCAGAGAATCAACACTTAGGTTGCTTGGAATCAGCACCAAGCTAAACCCTTAGAATTAGCACCTAAGGACCCTTAGGAATCAGCACCTAAGGCATTAGGAGTCAGCACCTAACAATTGGAAAAATGTCCAATCTGAATTTCATTAATCATGTCTATTCCAAAATACAAATAAACTAGTCTCTATATAGAGATAGAACTGAAAAATAAAGAGATAAAAATAAAAACATACCAAACCTAATCCTAACTAAACTCAAATACTAATCCCTATCTAATCCCTATCCAAATAAAAGTCTAAAGTTATCCAATTTCCTGTAAGATAAATACAAAAATCTGAAAATATAAATTCTAAAATAATTTTGCTTTTGCTCCTGCATCAATTTCACTTCCAAGGAAATTGGAGGTCAATTCTCAAGATTCAACAGCTTTCATCCAACTATTCAAGTACGAAGAAGGAAAAGTAGAAAAATAAGTGAAAAATGAAATAACAGTATAACACCCTTTGGCAAAACATGAGTGAACTTAAGAGGAACAACTATGCTCATGTTAAAACTACAGAAGCAGACCCACATATAGTATGGCTAAAGTAATGAGATAACCAGTCTAGTGAAAGTACAAGAACGGATTAGCCGATTAGGTAACAAGAACCCAATAAAAATAAATTTTGTTTCTTGATTCAAGATCATTTTAGAAACTCCCCTGTAAATATCATTAAGTTGCCATTGATGTTATGTGAGGCAAATTGAAAACCATAATATTAGGAACAAGTAAGAAAACCATTGATGTTATCCTCAATCAACAAACAAAGCATCCTTATTTCTCCCTCTATGACAGAAATCCTCACGAGTACTGTTGAATTTTGAAAATGATGTAGGAGCATCTAAGCCCAAAGCAAAGAACAATTAGTCCATTTTATTTAAATTTATTATAAGACTAGTTTTTTTTTTTTTTTTTTAGGTATATATCACTAGTCTTTTATTTGCCTACACTTTTTTTGGTTTATTATTTTGTATTTAGCATGTTATAATGCCATTTTAATTTACATATTCATTTGGGATGTGTGTGGTACCCCTATATCTATGTAAAATTAATTAAACCCTAGTCATCCGCTTAGGGATCAAACGTAGGGTAGTAAAGTGAATGAGTAGGGGCGATCATGCTCCATGTGTCTTTGTCTCTATTGGATTCTATCTCACCATGTATACTAGATGATTAGTTGATGAGGAATAAACTGATTAAACCCCAAAACCCCTTGGTAGGGGAAAAGGCGACAAGGTTAACCCCTTCCAAAAAAAAAAATGTAAGTAAATTGTCTTTTGTGTATAAGTCAAGTATACATCACAATAAAAAGGTTCATGCACAATCTCGAAACTATATATTTTTTGTAAGAATACATTTCCAAAATTCACAAGTTCAAACAGTTACTACCACAATCTTCTTCTTCTTCTTCTTCTTTTTCTTTAAGTATAGTCGCTTCTTAATGTAGAATCTTCAAGGAAGCAACCATATCTTTGAATGTTACACTTGCTTCATTTCCGCCATCCTAGGTACAAAAAACTAATGATTGTAATGTTAATTCTTAGGTGCAAATCAAATAGGAGGACTCCTAGTGCATGGAGGGAAAAAATTGATAGTGAGTCCTTTTAGAGGAACCACATGATAAAGGGTTATGTTTAGAAGGCGATTGGTTAACTTTTTAATAAGATGTAGCCTGTTAGCATCTTGAAAATGCTTGGGATCTTGCAAGATTAATTATGTAGGTCTGTTTAGAAATGCTGAGCATAATATCTAATTATAGGCTTTGTAAGATCAATTATGTAGATATCAAATAGGTGTTGATGTTGTAAATGCTAGCCAAAAACACCAGATGCATTTGATCTCACTATCTATTTAAGCACTAAAAAAAAATAATAATAATAAAGAAAGATTCTTTTTTTTTTTTATATGAAAAAAGGGTCTCGTGCCTGTGGTCACCAACCCTACCCACTTAAACCTGGATTCAACATGGCATTGAGCAACCTTGGGTACATTAGGGCTATCCACATCATGACAACACAACATTTTTTCATTGAAGCATGTGACTCAAACCAGCACACCCCTGCAAGCCAGTCCAGGACTACTATCAATGCACCTCACCCTTGGGGGCAAAGAAAGATTACTTGGAATGTATAGGGAGAAAGGAGAAGCATACATCAACATGTTAATTGAGGTTGTGTATGTTGTGATCCAAGGGATACTTTTGGATGGACAGAATGAAAATAGCTAAGTTCTCCTTCTCATCACCGACATCGTCGTCATCTTCATCAAGGGGTATTGTAGAAATGTCAAGTATGAGATAGTTAAGGTTCCTTCTTGAAATTATTAGGTTCTCATCTATGATGTAGGGGGAAATGAGAAGGCAGAATCTCTGGTCACCTAATTCTAGCATAGTAGGTGTACAAATGGATATCCGAAAAGATTTTCAGCCTGTTCAAGAATTGGGCGAACACATCGAGTAGAGAGTATTACTAACAGCAGAAGGTTTTCCCCACTCAACACATCGAGAAACCAAGTGGAGACACAGTTAGTGTTGTCCAACATTATGGGCATAAAAATGTAGCAGAATATATATATATATATATAGGTATATACGCGATTGCCCTTAGCTACAAGTCTACAATAATCAATTTTTTAGAATCAAGAACTATATGGGTTAATGTCAAATGGAGATGGAGGTTTGGGCAAGTATTCCCGTGTTCTTTCTTTTCTTTTCTTCTTTTTTTTTTTTTTTCCTTTTTCTTTTTATATTTTTTATATACCAGAACGACAATAAGCCTTTAAATTTTACTATTTATTTTACAGGCCCTTTTCTACATACTTTCTTTTTGTCGGCCCTCATATTAAGGCCCTAAACTTTATTTATAACCAACAACAATGTTAATAAACTGTTGCTTTCCTACCAATAAAAAAAACTATTGCTCTCTCTCTCTTTATATATATATATATATATATATAAGGTCATTCTACGGTATCCATGTAAATTTTGACAGTAATCTTGACCATTTATTTATTTTTAATGGAATACTTTTCACTAGTCAAGTAGGTAATATATATATATATATATATAAATAAAATAAGAAAACAATTTTGCTCTCGTGTTCTCTCTCAGAAAATCAGACTTATCCCATTCTCTCCCTCAAAATTCTTCTCTCTCAAACTTGTTTGATCAGAATCGGTTTGTTATAGTTGAAGGATAGGATGAAAATGACAAAACCCTAATTTCATGCAAGTTGTGAAATCTCTGAATTAATTATTAGCATGTTTGTTTTCTTTCCCCAAGTTGTTTTCTTTCTCCGGATTAGTTTTTTTTAGTTCAATTGATTAGAGTTTATTGCACCTCTGATCATTGATCCCTCTCTCTCTATTTGATATGGCCGAAGTCTAATTTTGTATTGTGTATGGGGTGGGTGGGTGGGGAGGAATTTATGAATTTATGATTCATATTACTTGTTGGGAGAAATCGCCTTCCTACATATATTTGGATTTATATGTTCTCTTTACAATTAAACTATAAGCCCTAATTTTCTTTTTTAATATTCTAGATTTGTGTTCCTATTACTGCAATAATGGTCTATATTACCCATTGTTAACTAGAGCAATCCAAACTCATTGACTACCATATTTCTCAACCCCAATACTTAAAGACTGTTGTTTAAAAAAAAAAAAAAAATGATAGGTAAGACTCTTTGAATTTGTGCTGGATTTCCCCTGTTCTTGTGTGGGGGTTTATTTTGCTTTAGGTTGGTCTTTGTGATTTAGAGGTCTGATGGTTTGGTTGATTCAGGTGTGAGGTCTGATGGCCTAGACCTTGTAAAGTTTCAAATTGATACCCTTTTGGTTAATCAAGAGAAGAAAGGCTTAAAGCTTTCAGATTGCTTTTTGCAAGTGTTGTCTGTGGACCTTGAATGTTTTGATCTTTAGGATGCAAATATGATATGGCTTTTGGTAGATTGCTTCCAAAGAGGATCCTGCACATGATTTTGTTCTTTTAGGAGTAAAGTACCTATTCTCTGTAGAATCAATGGCATCTAGGAGGCACTAGTCATAGATATTTGCTTGATGCATCACTGTCACATCATGTTTTATCCCTCTTCCTAAATTGTACATTAAGATGTTGTCTTGAGTTACACCATGCCAGTTATAAAATTCCAATTTACATTTCTAATAATTTGGATCCATGTTGTGATGCTTATTCTAATAAATGATATTTTAAAAAATTAGGAAGGCAGAGTTCTATTTGCATAAAGTCTAGAATGCTTATCATGATCAGATGTTCAATATAAGGTACTTGGCAAGGGAAATTTGGAAGACATCAGAATGGTGTTGTATGAATGGTTGTTCCTCATTGCTTGATGTGGTGCATTTGGCAGGAAAGAAATAATTGGAGTTTTGAGAATACTCTTCTTCTTCAAAACCTTATTGGATTGGTTGTCTGTAATAGGCAGTCATTCTATTTTTTAGTTTTTTCTTTGATGAATGTTTGTAATTTGTGTGTTTGATTGTTTATTGTCCCTGGTGTATACTTCGTGTATACTTCCTGTATACTTGGGTGACTATTTTTTTGATATACTAATAAAATTTTCTCATTACTTGTCAAAAAAAAAAAATGTCAAACTGATTGCATGTGACCTCAAAATATTGTCAATGTTAACAGCATAAAATATTTAAAATAAAGAAGAGCCAGCACTTAAACCAGTTTGAAATGCAAGTGTCAGCAAAATTCTAATTCAAATACCTCTTCTCTAGGAATGTTTTTGAGTTTGAAACATTCTTCCCACTGCTGAAGCCTTCCATGAGAAATACAAACCTGACGGTTCCATCTACATATAAATATATAATAACAGATCCATCTACAGAAAAATATATAATAACAATCAATATTTGCAGAATTAACTTTATATGCCAAAGTAATTGAAGAAAAGATGTAATTTTACTTTCATGTCATAATTATACTCTCTTTTTATGCTAAACCTAAGTGGAAATTTCACATTTACAGCTAGTCAATATTAGTCACTAACAGCATCAATTAATGTTTTAAAGAGCAAACCATACTGCAATTGAGACAAGATAAAGACAAAAGAATTTTATAAAATTTAGTGTAAAAGAAGGTTTCGGTATGCCGACAACATGTTCAGAGGCGCAACCCATTAGATAATCCAGTCAGAAATTGCAGCCAGTTAGTAGCTATAATTTAAAGCACATCAGAAAAACAAATACCTAGCATAATTGTGATCCATAGTCATCAAACCCAGCAACCAGCAGAGATACTACAAAGGGCCTTACACCACTAGCAAGAAAAGGAAAGAATCAACTATATTGAACTTCATAAAAAAATCAATAAATAATAAACATGCTTTCCTAACTTTTTGATGCTTAGAAAAATATGGTCAAGCTTATTAACCATAGTTCCATTCCAAAAACAAAAGCAAGGCTGGTTGTTCCCTTGAAATAAAATAATGAAAAAGTCAGGGATAGGAAAGTCAAATAACTTAAATTTCTCAAATTTAATAATGACACTAAAAATGCAGGTTCTAGGAGCATTCAAAAGTTCTACAATTTCAAAAAAGAGAAAAAAAAAAAAAAAACATTTATATTCCCAGCGCTTGCATCCTTTTTCTTCCTTTTCAAAATAGGTAATTCTGACCAATGCCAAATATTTTGGTTTGGAAAAAGCTAAATTTATAAATCTCTATACCGGGCAAAAAAAAAAAAAAAAAAAAAAAATGCAGACTCCAACATTATGCTTTGGCAGGGTCACTTGCTCCATTCTAAGCAAACAAAGCATTCACAAAATCTTTAAGGTCCTAGCCAATGATCTCTAGCTTAAATGGCATTTCTACTTCCAACAATAATGGAAAGGAGTGTGAGGTCATGATTCAAGAACCATCGAGTGCATGTAAAACTACTTACCAACCCAAAAAACAACAAAGCTCTAAGGTTTCATTTGTTTTTGGCATAAACTGTTTTTGTGTTTCTAGGTATTTGGTGCGTCTGAAAATTTTAGTCAACGGAAAATGACAGCAAATAAGCATTAAACATTTACACATTTTTTTTTATAAATCGAAAACATTTACACTTTCAAAAAAAAACATAAGCTGTTTTAAAAAATGCCTTGCATTTATCCCTACCATCCTTATCCCTTTTAACTCCCCTATGCTGAAACTTCCCTGCCCCCTCTCTGCGGGACGATGACTGCTGCCATTGGCTTAGCCACTGCCCCAGCTGCCACCCATTGGCCACCAGTTGCCAACCATCAGTGCAACCAACCACTGGCCACCAGCTGTCACAAGGTCCACCTGATTCCTGGCAGGCCATCATTGCTTGCCCATTGCCAACCATCGGCTACCAGCCACCACTTTGCCTGCCTGTTGCCATCAATCATTGATGATGAGGAGTCCAAGTGACCTAATAGGGGCCAAATAATTTTTCCACACACCTAATACTCATCTCTCTATTTCAATACAATTCTAGAAATGATACCAACCAAAATCTAATGATGATTGAAACACATTTGATATCACATTAAAGATATTTTGATAACCCAGACTGAGTGAACTCCTTCATAACAGTTGCAGTTTCCCTTACAAGCTGCGTAACATGAATTGGTTCCTACAAGCATGACATTTGCACACAAGTTATAATCTTCGCTGTATAGAAAAGAATTGTAAGCAATGTAGAATACATGGTACAAAATTAACTCCTTCCACTCCAATTAGTTGCATTGATTTAGCAAAGTATATAGAGGTAAGGAATAAAAAACACAACCAAATGCTATAATTGAAACCAAAACCATGGTAACTATGTCCAAGAAATCTCTTAATGATAAATCATCATGACCCAAATAAGATAATCTATAATGTATATAAAAAGCATAGTCTTTGACTTTTGTTGATTTTGAAAGCCCAAAATTTCACATCATTCTTCTAATATTTGTTTTTTTAAATGAGTTTCAATTCCTATAAAGATTCCTTATAAACCTCATATATTTGCACCATCCATTAGAATATTGCCACATTATATTTTCTATAAATAATAGAATAAATATTTCTATATGCAAACACAATTATAATAACTGTCATAATTATTAGATTCTATATTTATAAATAAATAAATAAAATATCGTATTTGTTGAATTTTCTCGTGCATTGCGAAGGTTACTAGCCAGTTGTGTATGAACACAAGTTTCATAAGAGATTTAGGACTTGAAAAGCAAAATACTAGTCATCTGTATGCCTAAGGCAGTAGATTAACAGGGAACAGACTGATGATATAGTTTATAAGAGTTTCCATCAAGATGATAAACATATGCCATACCACAACTTAGCAAAATATTGGAATGGAGAACACATACTTTATACAATCTATGATATTGTTCTGCCTGCTTCCTACTTTTTCGAACCAAAACTCAAAAATCTGAACCAATACCACTGCAAAAGGCTTTGCATAGACTTAAAATTTAGGCAAGAGAAACTAAATAATAAACAGAGGATATATAGTAATAGGCCCAAAAAAACCACTCCATAGACTGAGGTAGAAGTAGTAATAATGTCTAGATGCTTGTTTAGGGGTAATTTTTTTTTTTTTTGAATAAGTAAAACTTTATAAAAAATATAAACATCACCTTGCACACAAGAAGTAGACGCAGGTGGTCAAATCAAGGGAAATTACAATCATCAAGAAACTTGAACAAATTAGAACTTGAATTGTATAATAAAGCATTCATCCATTCATATAAGGAATACAGTAAAAGCATCTTAAAACCTATCGTGGACCATTCTAACCCTTCAAATGCTCTGTTGTTCCACTCTCTCCATATAGTCTACATAAAACCTAAAGCTACAGCTCTGCTAATTAACTAAATGTGTGTTGCCATCTTTGTTTACCAGACCAGCTGGAGGGTATTGCCTAGTTGGTTGGCTGACAAAGGTGCTTCACCCTTTTGAGGTGTTCATGTTACAAGAAAAAGCTAGATCAAGTTGTTTGCTGATTTATAGGAAAGAATTCAAAAGTCAAAACCACACCTGAATACTCCTAAGTAGTTGATTCACCAAAAGTGACATGTTGTGGCCCTTGTGGGTTTCAGTCCGGGAATTAGCATCTCCAAAACAATTGGGGATAAGACTGCTTACCATGACCTCAAACCGCACAAAAGTAAAGAGGTTTGTGCACTAGATACAACCTGTTTTTAGCTAGGTGTTTATATCTCCTTTCACTAATCACCTAGCTCTAATCTGTTAACGAATACAACAATGTGGCAAGACTGAATACCCTTTTTAAGAAAAATAAAAGTCATATGAAGTCTCACAACAAATATAAAGTATACAGGAGATTGGATTAACTAAGTTGACAAATGAAGTTTTAGCTCATCATCGAAGGCACACTCTACACTGCTCCCATATCACGAAACTAATGGTAATATTACCAACTAGCACTCAAATTTGAAGCTATTAGATCAAAGCCCATGTCAAGAGATCAAAGGCTATGAGTTGTTGCTCAAAGAACGTGAAAAGTAAGGGTTATATGAAAGCCATGAGACATTAGATTTATAACTACTTCCAGAAATTTAATGCAACAATATGCTTTAACAAATCACAGAAGTAAAACTTTAACTTTCAAAATTACAAATAAACAAACAGAAGACAAACCTGCAAACAATTCCAATATTTGATGTGAGAGAATGTATCTTTTGAACCTGAGATGAAATAGAATCACATATTAATTGGCAGCCAAAATGTTAGGCGATTTGAATATTAAAAACATTGAGAGGAGGGATGGCTTTAAAACAAAGCAGCCACAACATTCTAGAAAATTAGAGATAACTCACATATTTAGAGAGAAGATATGTTTAGGCCTGTGAAGTGACAAATAAACTTTAGAATTGGCTTTCACGTATCATGTTAAATTTTTACAAGCCAGTGCCTCTAAACACTACATCACTAGAAGTACCTACCATAAACCAATACAAGAGAGCTAATAATAAAAATATGGAGGGACAAAACCTCAATCCAGTAATTATAAACTTAAAGAGTTACTCACAAATTCTTCATTAACCAAGATAGAAGGAAGTTCCTTCTCGGTCACAATAACAACACCATTAGCAGCTGCAATACACAAATATATCATCAGTAAACAAATTTAAGATAAAATAAAATACCCACATTCCACATTAATCAGTATCTTAGGCATACATGCAGATAACACACAAATAATCACTAACTAAAGGATCAAATCAAATTATTTCCCCAACACCAAGGACTATCATGTATTTATTTTAAAGAGACTGACTTTTAAAAATGTGGAAACTACTGCACATCCATGACTTTTAAGCTTCATATTCATAGAGGCGTGATGCTAGTAATACTACAAATTCTGCTACATAATTCTTACAAATTGATGTGTCCCCAATCACAAAAAATTAATTCAATCATTATTTATTGTGTTGTTGAAATGGCACCAAATACCAATCACATTTGATTGTCATGTCAGTTTGTAAGCATTTTGTAGTAATAATGGTGATACCTTTAGCATTTTCCTTCATAAAGAAGCAAGAAGTTTTTCAACCACAAATCTGTGTACTTTTCTCCAAATTTTGCAGCACAATATAGAAACCCACAACATAAATTTGTAGCTATAACACAAATTTCTTAATTGATGGGTAAGAATTAATTATTTGAAAAATTAAAATTTGCAGCAATTGGATTAATCATTCGTGGTTCTGGTCCAAAATGTGACCTTTATCTAAGATGGCATGTCAGACTTGTGTATGTATGCAAACCAAGATGACCCATTACAATGATGTTGAAGATACATGAAATTTTTCAAATGAGTAAAAAAAAATTGTTAAAAGAAAGTACCTTTAATCCCAAGAGAGGTTTGGCCGGATCTAATGGCAGTCAAGGCATGTTCAATTTGCACTAGCTTCCCTGAAGGACTACTCAATAATAGGAAGAGATATACAAGAACATGAATGTTGAAAACAAAACACATTGAAAGTATGGTATAGTAACCTAAAAGTGGTGAGGGAATGAGTACTGACTGTCACCCATGCTGTCTTTTTGTGAGAGAGAGAGAGTTCAATTTAATGTTTCACAGACGTCAAGGAGAGAGAATGCCAGTGAGAGATTTCCTTTTTTTCTGTGACCATTCTTTCTTGTCAGACAAGAAGCCTTTTTTTCTATTTCATAATAGAATTAAAATAAAAAATTAAATCCCTAAGTTTTGTAATTCAATTTAAGCTACTTATAACACTGTCAAACACATTCTACCTGAAATCATGTTTTGAAACTAAAACACAATTTCAAGTGTGTCCTATACACAGTTTATAACGATCACCACTCTAATTTAAACCCCATTTAAGAGATTTCTATTTAATATATCCTAGGGCAAAATTAGGTGTTAAATGAGATGATTCTCCCAAAAAAAAGTGTTAGATGAGATGAAGGGTGGTCAAGTATTGAGTGCGCTTGATCAAGAGGAGAAACCTGCTCCAACAAAATAATAAAGGTCCAAGAGTTTCTGTCTGTCCCCTCTTCGACTCAAGCAAAGTTGTAGAAAATTGTTTTCCTATTTCATTTACAACTTGGTTTTGTGTCATCTCTTATAACCCTATTTGTGTGTCTATATTAACCATGCTTTGGTTTGCACAATTTTCAGTAAAGAAAAGAATGCCACATGATGTGCTATTCATAGAAAAACCATGTTTCTATCCTCACTCTACTTGTGATCATTGAACATAAAGAAAAAAAAAATCCAAGTACAATTCTAACTACCTTAATATTTGCTGACAGCTACTGGCTAACTATTACAGTACATCAATAAGTATTGTTGGAAAGGCACTCAAAATGCTGGAATAACATAATATTCATTTCAGTGATGCATACACCATTCTCAAACAAAATAAAATTCTCAATATTCTAAATTTTTTCAGTAGAGGATTACCAAAATAGGAATGGCACACAAGTTTTGAAACTGAGACATAAAAACCTTTTCCTAAAAATGAACAATAATTTCATATCAAAATATGCAATACATGCACACAACAATCAATGCAAAGAAAATTGATCATGCAAGAAAACAAAGTTGGCATCAACATTAGACTTATCACAAATCTAATTCAAGATTTTCGAAATCTCATAAAGTAAGACCAACAGAGCATATAATTGCAAAGTTTGATTACTTTTCTCAAATTATCAAATTCAAAAGTCACTATTACACCATATCCATCAAATTTTAATCTGGTTAAGCATTAGAACACAAACATTAAAATATGGATCTGAAATTTTATGGGAAAAATATTGTCTACCTAAGCTTTAAACATGAAATTAACATTCCAAAATGTGCACCACTTTCTTCTACCTTAAAGCATAAGAACCTATGCCATAAACATGTAAAAAAGAACCAATATGGATAAAAAAAAAATCCCAGAGAGTAAAAGAAAAAAAATTATCTTCAAGATGCAAAGCTTTGACTTCTAAAACCAACCTTTCTTGCAACTTCAAGCAAGGCTGAAACATCAACATAGAAAACCTAAATTTTCATGGGTCAAATAATTTGATTAAGCATTACAACTCAACCATTGACTTAAGAAAATAAAATATAATACGAATTTATAATAATGCAGAAGGAAAAAAAAAAAAAAGAGTTTCTAGTCCTCTTAACTACCAAGATTTGAATTATAAATTAAAAATTCCAGAATGTCATCACTTTCCTCTCCCTTACAGCATAAGAACTTGTGTTATAAACATGTAAGGAAGAACGAATATGCATAAAATTATAGCTTCCAAATGCAAATTTTTATGCTATTTGACTTAAGGTATCTCTAAAATTAACTTTTCTTGCAGCTTTATGCAGAACTGAAATGCCAAAACTGCACATATGGATAACAAACCAAATTCAGGTCCAACTGGTGAACACGGGCATCTACCAGACAATTATATGGTTGAAATCTAATGAAATTCACAACAAAAATTCATTAAAAAAAATGCAGTACCAATAATTTTTTTATATTCATAAAAAAGAAAAACGCAGATAGTTTATTTTGTATCCTTTATATATAGAGCTAAACTCTATGTTTTTGACCTTTTGTTATGCATCTTGCGTTTTTTAAATCCAGTATAAAAATACATAATCCAAATTCCCCATATCCAATCCCATCATGCCAACTATTTTCAAAGTACTTCACCTCTCTCTCAATTTTTCTTCAGGAATACCTCTCTCAGACTCGCTTGAACAATGAACTCTGTTTACTTCTTTTTCTTCTTCAACTCACTTGAACAGTCAACACGGTTTACTTCTTTTCCTTCTTCAGCGCACATCTCTCAACATAAAGTAATACTGCTTTCTCTCTTTCCTTAGGCTGCCAAAACTCCCTCTCTCTTCCTTCTATTCTCAAGATAAAATGATAATATAAAACACAAAAATTAAATAATTCACAATTGCAACCAAATAAATTAAAAGAGAGAGTTTGTAAATTACAGAAAAACTTTTCTCCACCTTGCTTTCCTCTCTATAGATATAGGCTACAGCTTTGATTTTTCACCAAAAATAAATGTGCTTCATCTGCCATATACAATATCGAACAATTAGTAGAAATTTCAATCCAATAACCTAATTTTCTTCTAAAAAACTTGCTGCAAAGAGCAGGATTAAGAAGAACCGTAGCCACAAATGTATCCATTGAAGATGACATGGTGGCCCATCACTTGAAGCCAAAGTGGGGCTGGAATGGAGGAGAGGCAAAGGGTTTGGCTGAAGAGAATAACATATTAGTGGGAGAGGGGGAAGGTCTGATGTTTGCGACAAAAAAATAGAGGAGGAATTATTGAATGGTAGTAGAGACTGGAGTGAGAGAGAATGAAGCAACTGAAGATTTATGCAAGTGGGTCTAGGGTTCTCAGTTTGGAGTTTTTTCAAAAACAAAACAGAGGAGTTGGGTTGCTTCTGGATAGTATTTAGTTAAAACAATAACAGAGGGGATTTTGTAGAGATTGTATACCTGCCTTCGTGTGGCAAGCTCATCTTTTTCATGATTTATCAATTTCCATGAACCATCCGCTTCTGCATGATCCATCAATCCTTTTGCTGAAGAGAGTTAGGAGAACTTATGACAAATAAATGATGTTGCACTCAATTAAAATCAGTAATTTGATAAAACTTCTCCATAAAATTGACAAAAAATCCTGATTGCACATGTTAAAATTCAAAATATGGATACAAATAACATATGCCAACCTCCAGATCCTAACCAAAATTGCAAACACATAGTTTGACCACAAATCCTCAAACTTCCATTCCAACCACCACCAACTCGGCAACTCAACAGCCATATGGGATCCAAACCAGAAGCCCCAAAATTCCCATAACTCTTGAAACACTCAAAGACGACAACCACAACCTTCCAGATCCCCATTTCGCTTACAAAGCCAGATGAAAAATTAAAAAAGGATACATTTAAGATAGTGAGAGCTTAGATTACAATCAACCCCGTAAAAATTACAAAAAAAAACCCCTAAAATCAGAGAAATTTAAGAGATAGAAAGTAATAAAATTGATCTTTGACAATTACATTGCATATTGAATTGCTGGGTTGAAAGCTAATGAAAAGATCTATGCTTTGATATGCAAAACAAATGGAGAGAAGAGAGATTAATTTGAATTTTGTAGAGAGAGAACGGAAAAAATAAAAAATAAAAAAAAGATTTTTGCTTTGATATGCAAAAAATACTCAAACTTAAGCAATCAAAAACATTAACGGATTAGTAAAACTAATTAAAAGTTTTTAAAAAAAAAAATCAGAAATATCTGATGCATTGAAGGTTAAAGAAACTGTAATACTCCGTTTATTTATACTAAAATGGATTCAATCAAAGAGAAAAAGAAAGAGTTACCTCAATGACAGACTTATCGCTCTGGGCTAATACAGTAGCTGGGGAAGAAAGCGGCTCGAATAGGAGAGGAGACTGAGGAGGATGAAGTTCTTTGTGTCTTCTTGTGCTTCGTGGGTTTTTGTTTAGGGTTTTTCAAAGACAGAGAGACGTCCTTTCTTTTTGTAGTCATGGGCATTTGGCTCGAAATCAAACTTTTTTTAATGAAACTAAAAACGAATTATAAAGTAGCAAACTTTAGAATCCAAATGGCATTGGTTTGAAATAGAAAAAAAATGTTGACAAAGTCAAAGCTAATCTACAAAAATCTGTAAAACCCAATCAAACACATTTGATTACAATAGAATTTCAGAAAATATTTTGCAATGAAAAAACAATTGTGGTAAGTAGGACTTTAACGTGCCTAACCTGGTGTGCTTTAGTTTGAAGTTCTCATCGGCAAAACATCAAATATTGAAACTCCACCTCTGCCATCACCAAGAGTAAAATCACCTACTTGGATCATAAAGTTGGAAATAATTCTATGAAATGTGCTCCCTTTGTAGTAAAGAGGTTTCCCATTCTTCCCAATTCCTTTCTCCCCTGTTATGAGAGGGCTCATCAAATTTGAAACAAAAAACATAAAAACCTACTGACCATGGTAATAAACACAAATCATAAAATGGCACAGCGAAGGGAGAAATAATCCAAAATATAGAAGTAGATTTCATCTAATTAAAGATATAAGAAGGGAGCAAAAGTTACTTGCCTGCCCGTGCCAACAGCTTAATTTTCCTTCAAAGGAAAAATGTAGAAGTCAGTAGTTTACTTGGAAACCGTACCTATAGTTTTAGGAATTGTATTACCAAATGAGCATTGAGGAACCTTGGAGGTTGGAACAAAATGTAGGTGATGCAGTCTTTAATCTGAGTTCTTATGTCACTATACATACAAACAGTGTAAGTAAGAACTATTACAATGATCCAATATAGACATAGGTCTGACCAGTTAATTAACAAAACTATACAATCAAACAGTGTAAGAACTGTCACAATTATCCACTATAAACATATGTCTGACCAGTTAATTAATAAAACTATACATTCAAACAGTGTAAGTAAGAACTATTAAAATTATTCAAAAAATAGAACTTTCTTACTTAAAAATCATATCAAGGGACTCAAAATCAAACAAATCCATCTGCAAATCACAATATCACATACAACCCACTATAAGATTCCACTTATAACAACCATACATCCAGTTGATGAACAAAACTACATTAAAAAATCTCTTAACATTAGTAAAAACGATTAAAATCGTTCAAAAAATAAGAAGTGTCAATCAAAATTATAAGCAACTGAAGATGTGTGCGTGTGGGTATAGCGTTCTTAGTTTGGAGATTTTTCAAAGACAAAACAGAGGAGTCGGGTATTTAAAGCTTTTGGTTAGTATTTAGTTAAAAAATAATAATAATAAATTTAATATAAATTTAGAACCCAAAAACAAAGGGGAATTTCTGAAACCTTAAACAATCATTATAAATTTTTAAGCCTAAGCGACTAAGCCTAAATTAAAATACCAAAACCTAAATAAAATGTTATCAACAAATTTTTAAAAAAAAATTTAAAACTTTACCGGTAATGTTTCCGAAGGTATGATGGTGGCTTCAAGCTGGAAAGCAGAGGGAGACCAGCTTAAATGATGCCTTCTACCCCTAATGTTTGCTGTTTTCTATTTTAAATGATGCTTGCAGCAAAGTGTTCATAAAAAGGGCAGAGTTGCAGAGATAGAGAATATTGAGGGAAATGAAGGAGATAGACTTTAAAAACAAAAATAAAAACTTTACCAGTAATGCTCTTGGAGAAAGTCCAGTCTGACCAATGTAAAGTCGATCACGTGTTGTGCAGGACATGCAGGACACACCAACGACTTAAAAAATAATATTGAAATGAAATACCACCCCCCACACCCCCCCCCCCCCCCCAAAAAAAAAAAAAATGGCTCTTTTACTGGCCTAAGGAAAAGGCACAATTTTTTGGTGTTTTTAAATGTAAACCTGGCACAAATTTATATAGTCACATGGCACAATAAGGAGTAGTCAACAAATGTTAAATGTTTTGCTTTTATATAATACTAGTCGCTAACCAATGCGATACACGAGTTTATCTCCTCTTTGAGTAGTTTTTGTTATAAAACATGTGAGTTCGCTAATAGAGCATGTTCTCAGCATCCATAAAGCTGCCAATAAGATACAAACCTCTACACCAAAATAGCCATTATTGCTAGTTCTACATTACAACATCGGAAATGTAATATGATTCTAGCTAATACAAAGTTGGCTGGTGAAAGTCATATGAGATGTTTATAGATTGAAAGAAAAGAAGAAGAAGAAGAAAGTTGATAGTAAATTTTGAATAGAATAGAACTCTATTTGTGGTCTACTCCCATTATAAAAAAATGAGAAAGTTGATATTATATTTTGGGTTTCTCTAACAGACTTATCATTAGCCCACACAGTAGAGAGCACATAATTATATTCCTGAAAAGGTAGATGATCACTTAATTAGTACTTCTTTGAAAAGGCTGTTCCAAAACAAAAAGTGAAGCTTAAAAAATATTGTGCTGTGGAAAGGAGCAGCTTGAACCTGTGTTACCACAAATGCACATAGCTTAAAAATGATAAAGATATATCTAAGCATATCAGAAAGTGGTAGACCTCTGACCTCATCGATGGCTTGAATATCTGATGCAAATTATATATTGCTCTCATTTAAATTCACAGTATCACCACTGCAGCTTCTTTGGCTGACTACAAAGGCATGAAGCATTACTTTGATTTAGAATGATTTAAAACGAATTAAAAGATGATGTATATGTTAGCTTAGGGATGTGCAGTAGAATGAACATAAAAAATGCAGCGACATGGCATACCGCATAGAGTTCATCTGATATAACTATCAAACAGAGACCCCAAATGAGATTCTTGAATTATCATCAACAAAACCATCCGTCTTTGGGTTCCCAAGCACATATCCCTGTTAAAATTTTGAAATGCACGTCTTTAATTTGAATACAAATAGAAAACTAATAACAATAAGATTAGAAGATTGCATTTTCCTTTGCTCCCTCTGTGACTTAACAGATCATTAGGCATTACTATCCTTGTATTTTTTTTTTTTTTTTTTTAAATATTGCTGACCGTGTAAGACAAACTCATTGGACAGATTAAGTTGAAGTTCTTGAATAGGAATTATACACTCAAATTCAAATTCAGCTCCAGCTGCATTACTTGCATCAAAACCAAACTTGGCTCAACAAACAAATAACATAATATATTACAAATTGACTGAAGGGTCTTTCTGATGGAGGAAAATGGTGAAAAGAAAAGATGTTTTAGAAAGCTGAGTTGCCTAGAGAAAAGAAAGAATGAACTAGCTCTTCAAGAGTTACACTCTTGGAATAATACCTCATAGGTAGAGATTTCTTGGATTCAAATTCAACTAGTTACAATGAGGGCAGCCTTGATTATTTATAGTTACATAAGCAAGCTGCTGAGTTAGTTACAAGAACCCACCATTTGGCTGCCATGTGATTGGCCAAAGCCTAACAAACTTCTCTAACTAACTAATAGGCTATTGCACTTATCACTAACAACCTATCAGCTAACTAACTTTCAGAAAAGGCCAACTAACACGATAGAGTTAGGTAAGTATAAGTAAAGCAACAAAGAGTTTTTAATCTCTACCAAGTGAGAAGAAACAACCTTACCATGGAGCTGAGAACCATTCTAAGCGGTACGAACTCGTATTACCAATAAAAACAAATAAATAATCCAAAAATTGATGGCCTTTTTATAAAAGAACCAAGATGCAAAGAAACACCAAAGTCCACAAAATGAACCAAAATCAAGGCCTTCAAGGTACTAAATATCTATGTACTTCCCATACAACAGTAGCTATTTCACTACTTGAGTCAAAGACAACAACCCCAATTTTGCTTCAAAATCCAAATGGAAAAATAAATAACACGAATTTCCACCTTAAATCACTAGAGCCAAAAGCAAAATCATTATTTAAAATCAATAGCCAAAAGGGTGTTCCAAATCAGAACCCAATAGTTGTAGTCCCCATAAATTAAAAGGCTTCAAAGAGGTATGTGAGAGTAATTAATATTACCAGAGAATCGGAATGGTTCAAAAAATTCTACGAAACTTGGAGTTGGTAGAATTGGCGAGAGAGTAGAAGTCATTCAAGAGATAAGGAGAAAACCTGTAGAACCAAATTTAACCACGCAGACAAAAAAATACCAAATAAAACAAACAAACAAACAAAGATAAATTGACCCCCTCACGTAGCAACCGTAGGTCCATAGTGACTTTTCTTGCCCAAAAGTGTGAGCTTTATCAATCAATGACACAAAGTGTGAGATTAACGTAAATTTTATTATAATCCTAGAGAAAACATTGCAATTTGCATATAAACCTGTAAGCTTATTATCCACAAAAACACTTGTCACTCTCTTGAATTAAAAAGAGAATGAACCCAAATTAGGGTTTCGAATCTTTTGACCATTGATAGAAACCATTTCTAAATCAAAACTTAATTAAAACCAAATCTAACCCAATTACGTAAATCAATCCAACCAACCCAAAGCTAAATACTATTAAATGCCCAAACTTTAAAAATAAAAAATTTACCTGTAGACACTTGGGGGTCTAATGTGGGAAACAGATGCCAAACTATATCTCTGCATGCATAATTATGTTGTTTGGCCAAAAAGTATCTCAAGCACTTAGTCAAGCACATATACTAATGTTTGTTTGCATAAGTAGCCACTTTGCCAAATGCAATGGTAAAATTGACCAAAACATCAATTACAGGTTTGAAGATAACATGAAGTGCATATATAGAATCTAATACTCAATGATAGTTGTCCACAAAATTGCATGGGAAAAAATCATAGGCTCTGCAAATTAATGATACACGACTGTTCTTCCAAAATGATCTCTTAAGATACCTCTTTTGTGTAGCCCACAGTCTAAACCAAATTCCTATATAATACCAGAACCAAAACCACAATTAAAGTCCAAATTTTAAAAAATGAATACAAAAACCTTACCAATGGTCTAACGGTGGTAGGATCCTGGACTTTGGTGGGAGGCCTGACAGTAGTGGCGGCTCTCAAATTTTTCTCATTATGTGTGCCTTACGGATTCTCTCTCACCCCATACCGAACCAATTGCAGAGAAATTACAGAAAGAGAGAATAGAATTCATACAAAATCAAAGCTTTCAGTAGCTAAAGCAACATTATGGAAAAATTTCAATACTAAAAAATTAAAGCTTTTAGACATACACTCATAAAGCGTAAGTTCTAGTGACTGGTTACTGTATCAATAAGTAAATACATTTCGCAAATTTAATTAGAAATTTGTTAATAAAACCAAAAGAAGAGCAATGAACTTTTTTTTTTTTTTTTTAAAGTACCAAACCTGTGAAACAACACAAGTTTCTTCCAAAAGGTTAAGAGTGATGTCCATGACAATGGGAAGAACTGCAAAGTTACATATTAACTCTAAAAAACCTTGTGCTGTAAATTCAAGAGTTAGGCCTTTTTGGATATACACCACTGTAAGATTTTTTAAAAATCTTCTCCCCTCTCCTCATGTGTGTGTGTTAAAAATATTTAGTATTCTCCAAAAAAAAAAAAAAAAAACTCTAAAAAACCCAAAACCAATAATGATCTGTCAAATTGGTTCTATATTGCAAGATTCAAATTTTTTTATTAAAAAATCCCTCACTTTGACTTCCCCGCAGCCAAAGTGAGAAGGGTGAAGAAAAAAAAATTAAATTTAAAAAAAAAAAGAGAGAGAAGGGAAAAGCAAGCGTACCAAGAACTGGCAATGGTGGAAACTGTGGCTGTTGAGTCAGGCTCAATCAAAGTCATGATTTATGCAGATGTGGTCAGGTTTTCTGGGTCGTTGTAAATTGAGATTAGAATGAGAGAAGGAAGCAGTTGAAGAGAAGTTTTTTGTGTGACTAAGGTTTTCAATTTGAATTTTTCAAAGGAGAGAAAAGATCATGCAGTCGGGGTTTTCAAACTTCAAACCTTTCATGCAGTAAATATTTAGTTAAAAAAATAAAAAATAAAAAGTTTTAAATGATGTGAAAAATTGTGAGACTTCCAAAGTTTATGCGGCAAGCTCTCATAAAGTCAACAAAAAGTCAAAGGCTTTGATTATATAATATTTATAGACTAGTAGCAAACCCATACAATGCACGGGTAAGCTATTAAATATGAGATATTAAAAATACACTTTGCTCTCCAATTTAATAAAAAATAATAATAATAATAATAATTTTTATTTTTTTATTATTATTATGCAAGAAATAAAATTAGAGAAAGACTAGTCGCAAAAGGTCAAAGGCTTCGATTATATAGTATTTATAGATTAGTCGCAAACCAATGTAATTCACGGGTAAGCTATTAAATATGAGATATTAAAAATTATTATTATTATTATTATTATTATTATGCAAGAAATAAAATTAGAGAAAGACATCATGCAATTCAAAAGTATTAAAACAAGTCGTTGACTACATTAAATATAACATTTTGTAGATTATCTACCAGCCTCGAAATGCTCTCAAAATGCTGAAAGAACATAATATTCACTTCAATGACACATTCACTGTTTTGAAGTAATGTAAAATTCTCAATATGCCGAATTTGCTCAATAGAGGATCACCAAATAGGAAATGGCACATAATTCTTGAATTTGAAACCACTGCCTAAAAATGAACAACAATTTCATTATCAAAATGTACAATATATGCACACAACAATAAGTGCAAAGGAAATTGATCATGAAAGAAGACATATATTGCATCAAGTTAGGCTCACCTTCCACTTAAAATTGAAACTTACCAACATAGACTTGGCATACTGATCAACTGATTCAATTCAGTCATTTGATGAAGCCAAAAAAGATTGTTTCAGAAATAAAGAAGGTCCAAACACATTGTTAATCGTAGGCAACCTGAACATAGAACAATATGGACAAAATCTAGGCTATGTATTTTAGACCAAGCCTTTAAGTCAGAATCAAGCCAGACAGTTAATCAACATTAACCATCAACTAAGCCAATGAGCTCTAATTCAAATGGCACTTGCTTCTCCCATACAAATAGATGGAAGGTGAAGTTGTGGCTTTAAAACCCCTTTGGGTGCATGTGAAACATACCAGCCTAAAAACATGAATCATTAAATAGAGAAGTTCTCTGGTTTTTACAACATCAGTTTGGACTTTTATCTTTATTTTTAGCATGTCATATAATCATCAGCCAATTGGACTGTAAAACCATTACACCTGTGACCAAACGTTATCAAGGATCAATGGGGCAGAGAGGTACAAACTATCACAAAGTAATCCTTTAATAGTTCAACTTTGTTTTCTATGGGGAGTTTAGTGAAGTGGGAAGTTGTGAGGACCAACCAAAAACTGGAGAGCCAGTCATAAAGACCTCCAGAGAAATTGTGGGGTTTACAGCCAGTAGGCCACTAAACAAGAGTATTTCAGCGCATATCACAGAGCCACCCATAATGACCATGCATATCCTACCAATAGCAATGTTTCTTTAATCTCTTATTATTATTTATTTTTTTTTTTTTTTGGGGGGGGGGGGGGGGGGGGGGGGGGGGGTGGTGGTGGGGGTGGGAGGGTGCAGGGGAAGGGATAAGTGGGGTGTAAAAGTTTTCCAAAATCATTATGCTATGGCCATCTGTTATTCATTACTCTTGGAGATTACTAAGTTGAGACAAATCTACAACAATAAATAATCCTGGATAGCATCATCAATAGCATATTAGCAAGCATACGGATACTGACACCAGTAAATTGAAATACAAAATGCACATAGACGAAGGAACTAGAGAATGGGAATAGTGACTGAAAACTCAGGAATCTTTTGTTTTCCATGCACACAAGATTGGTCAAAATATATAAACATGTTGGAAAAGAATAACAGAACTTACGTTGAAGCTGGAGTTGCTTGCACGAGAACGTTACAAAGCTGCACCAAAAAAAAAAAAAATTTGATGCACTGAGGCTAATATAAAATTCACATAATTGCCAAATAAAATTATTGCCAGTTCTAAGTATCCTCATTACCGATATTTGGAAGTCATGCAAGCCTAAAGAAATTTTCTATAGGGTGAAAATAGTATTCATAAAAAATAAAAATAAAAAAATAAAATAAAAATAAAAATAACCTATTGAGAATAACACTCCATGAAGGAAAAATTTGCTATTTAGACTGATTTTATGAAGTTTTTTGGTGAATAGTATGCGCGTGAAACTATTTAGTTAGTTGGACTATTTTTTGAAAATAGAGTTTGTGAAACTCGAGTTCCAACTCAAAATCGAGTTTCTCAAACTCGATTTATGCCTGATCTTGATTTAAAAAAAAAAAGGTGGAACTCGAGTTTACTAAACTTGAGTTCCATGCTTTTTTTTTTTTTTTTGGATAGAAGTGTTCCATGCTTTTAAAATGGAACTCTGTTATTTTTTTTAAATGGAACTTGAGTTTACTAAACTCGAGTTCCACTTTTTTTTTTTTTTTTCTTTTTTTAAATCAGAGTCAGGCGTAAATCGAGTTTGAGAAACTCGATTTTGGGTTGGAACTCGAGTTTCACAAACTCGATTTTCAAAAAAAAAGTCTAACTAACTAAATAGTTTTACGCGCATACTGTTCACCGAAAAACTTTATAAAAACAGTCTATTTAGCAAATTTTGCCCTCCATGAAAGTGTCTAGTTGGTTTAGCCTTTTTTTTTTTTTTTTTTTTGGGTTATTTAGCTTATGTACAGGTTTTTAAAGCCTCGCTTTTTCTAAGTTGGATTTGAACTTTTGCCCAGCTTATATTTTTAAACAAAATAAACATGTTTTAAAAAAACGATTAAATCATTTCACAACAGCTTTAACTTTTGGGACAAGTAGTAATTTATCATGGTATCAAGAGCAAGTGGTCCTAACTTCGAACCATGTCTCTCTTGTACCTCTTATTTGAAAAAATTAAAAATTAATTAAATTAAAAAAAAAATATATATATATATATATATATCAAGTTATAAACCTCACGAGTTGGGACTCACTTATTAAGGGAAAGTCTAGCTTCATACATGAGAGAGAGTATTAGAATAATGGTTAAATAATTCAATTTACCACTTTATAACAATTTAAACTTTTGGGACAAATAGTAATTTATCAAAACCAATCATTTTTCTTTTTAATAAGAAATAAGTTTTATTTTAAACAAATTCACACAAATTCCTGCACATGATGCAAAAATATCCCAGTCATTCATGAAAATCAGTAGTCACACTTGTATAACCATAGGGTCAATGGCCCAAGCTAAGTCTTAATTTTATAACAGATCTTAAAAATACAAATTCTACAGATGCCCTTTTTTTTTCTTTTTCTTTTTTCCTTTCTGTTCGAAGTACTACAGATGGCTTAACATGCAACATAACCATTAACCATTCCTATTCCAGCACAACCAAGAATGGAATCATTAGTGATAAAAATATGTTACCAATAGGTCTTTAATTGTCTCTACAAGTAAAGCCTGGAAGGATGAAACTGCCTCCTTCCTACGAACTTTCAGCCGCACCCTCTCCATTTCATGTTCTTCTCTTTCCTTTCTTTTCAGCAATTCTCGCCCCCTTGCATACAATTTTTCCTGAAATCAGTATAAGAAGGGCAAAAACTTAAACATTTTCCGTACAAATTAAAATTCAAAAAATAAAGGTCATATAGGTCCGTTTTTAATTATTTAAATTGCTACAAACATCTCCAAAATGGGAGGAGAATTAATAGATAATATATATATATATATATAAATAATCCAAACCGCTATGCTCCCAGCTGCAGAGTATTCGCAAGGGTCTACGTGGCGACTTGGTGGTTCTAATGGGTAAAAACCGCTATGCCTCCCTTGAAGTAATAATCAATCAGAGATCCATATATTTGTGCATAAGTACACAAGTGCATATGTAATAAACAAATTTGAGGGCCTTCCCTCGTCAACAGTTCCATCCATCTTTCTTTCTTTCTTTTCACCTCCCAATTTCCCTTTTTTTCACATTTGACACACGTCTCCCAATTTCCTTGTAATTCCCATAAAGCCCAAATCATTCTAGGGGAGGAGAAAACCAAACCTGTATTGACTTTTCTCGACAACCATATTCAGGTCATGCTCTGTTATATTACTACCCCATCACACCAGGGGTATTGTTGGATTAGCATGTGAATTCAATATTAAGGTTGCCAACACACACAAAATGATCAAAAACTAAATAAGAAAGCAAGACAAAAGCATAAGAATTCAAATAGAAATATCAACAACACTCACTCAATGAGACTTGAACAAATAATCCGAACCAAAAGGCAAAAAAAAAAACCTAGGAAAAGAAATGAAACACCCGAGTATTAGAAAGAAACCAAAACGAGCAAAAACTATTATCCTTAAAATTCTTATGATCGTAGGAGAGGAAAAAAAAGGGTAGGAAAGGAGAGCTTACTTCCAAATCAGACTCCACCGCAAAGCAGCACAAAAATCTAGCTTCCCTGTAGATGGACAATAAGTAGCAATCCAAACTGGACACCGGCAAGCAACACAGGATAACCAAGTTCAACTAAAATCAAGAAAAAATAAACAAAAACAAGACAATAACACAATTGTACAAGCACCACAGGAAAGTGCAAACCCTTTGTGGGCATTGGCAATGACTATAAGAAAAAATTGAAAACAACAAAATACCAACAATACATTATAGGACAGCTTTAAATTAAAGAATTTTTAATTCAAAATAAATAAAGAAAAGAATGAACAACAAGACTACTCAAAAGCATTTTTCATTGAGAAGCAAAAAAAATCAAATCAACCTTAGTTAAAGAACCGCAAATGCATCGACCCTAGAATTAGGTAACTTCTAATAATGCATGCTAAGAAAACTCAAATTAGGTAACTTTTAAATCTATATATGTGTATAATATATATATAATCCAAACCCCTGTGTTCCCTTGAAGTAATAATCAATCAGAGATACATATATTTGTGCATAAGCTTTTTAATATATTCTTATTACTTATCAAAAAAAAAAATATATTTGTGCATATGCAATAAACAAATTTGAGGGCCTTCCCTCATCAACAGGTCCATCCATCTTTCTTTCTTTCTTTCTTTTTACCTCCCAATTTCCCCCTTTGTTACACTTGACATGTCTCCCAATTTCCATGTAATTGCCATAAAGCCCAAATCATTCTATGGGAGGAGAAAACCAAACCTGTATTGAGTTTTCTCAACAACCATATTCAGGTCACACTCTGTTATGTTACTAACACCACCCCCCCCCCCCCCCCCCCCCCCCCCCCCCACAAACACCACTATGAGGCATTGTTTGATTAGCATGTGAATTCAATATTAAGATTGCCACCACACACAAAATGATCAAAAACTAAATAAGAGAGCAAGACAAAAGCATAAGAATTCAAATAGAAATAGCAACACTCACTCAATGAGACTTGAACAAATAATCCGCACCAAAAGGCAAAAGCAAAACCTAGGAAAAGCAGTAAAACACCCAAGTATTAGAACGAAACTAAAACGAGCAAAAACATTATCCTTAAAATTCTAATGATTGTAAGAGAGGGGGGCAAAAAAAACAAGGTAGGAAAGGAGAGCTTATTGCCAAATTAGACTCCACCGCAAAGCAACACAAAAATCTTGTTTCCTGCAGATGGACAATAAGTAACAATCTGGTCATGGAAAGCAAGTACTGGTGCTGGAATTACTAAAACACACATAAATGAAGCCTAAAATATAACACTACAAAGCACCAATAATCATTTACAAAGTGATTTTAATTTTTTTGAAACCATAATCCAGTAGAAGATAACAAAATTGTTCCAGAAAACAACCAACAAAAATTATAAAATAAACCAAATTACAATTGCCTTCCAGAAGATATATCAAGATCAAAATTAAGAAACATTGTCCTCACAAGTTTATAAAGATGTCATGCTTCGAAAAAAATGTCATCTATTCACTTACTAGCAAAAAATGACTCGCAAATAACCAAGTAGATTCCAAGATTAAGAATTATGATGCACCTCCAAAGAAATAAGTTAAAGCAATTTAATTCCCAGAAAGCCCAACTCAAGCCAAATGCCAATCATGACATGAAAAGGCAGACACCTGTAATATTCTTCTCTTGGAAACCACATTTAGATCACAATCCCTGTTAATCTAACTGCCCCACCAATAAAAGGATACCGCATTCAAATTAGATATGAGCCAACAACAAGACAAAGCGAACTATGGGAGAATTAAGATCAAAGGTAAATAAATCAAATACGCAACAGCGAAAAGGTTATGATAAATATCTCTATTAAATATATAAATTTTAAGGCATAATAATAGGAGATTGTTAAGAAAACCAAAGAGAATTCTAATCTCAACCCAATGTTACTCCAAAAAATTATTTTTCAAACTCATAAATATCCAATATTTAAACCTTTAAAGTCTAGGAAAAAATGTCCCGGTTCATTGCCCAGCATTAAATTTTTAAACATGGGAATTAGGGTAACGGAGTCATAAAATCCCAAAACATCCCCTAGCGAGGTCCAACAATCCAAGAAAAACTCATACAAGTAACAAGAAATTTGAAAGCCTTTATAATGAACACATATAGAAGCACATGTTCACTTTTCGCACCACAAAAGTGCAAACCCTTAGTGACGTTGGCAATCACTTTTCGCATGAGCAAATTGAGAAATGCAATCCCAGCTACACAATTTAGGACAACTTTAAATTACAATAATATTTGTTTTTAAATTTGGAAAAGAAAAACCAACAAGACTACTCAAAAGGATGTTTCATTGATGCGCAACAAAATCATATCAACCTTAGTTAAAACACTACAAATGCGTCAATGCTAGAATTAAGTGAACTCTAAGAATGTAGCCTGGGAGAACACAAATCCCAAGCTCCAGTAATAAAATATAAATTAAAAAAATGATTATGTAGAAATTAACAAAAACGTGCCTTAAATAGCACAAATGCAGTCTAAACTCATAATCAATTAAAACCATGTTGAGAGTGAAGAAATTAATTAAATTAAAATCACACAAATGCATAAGAGGGGCAACATATTGATGAGCTTAAGTTTTAAAATGTTGTGAGAAACATGCTGGGCAGTGCAGGAGAAATGCAGCCAGAAGTACAAACAATGCAAGCACCGATTATCCATTTACCAGAAAGCACCAAGTGAATGTTTAAACTCTTTAACACATAATAATCAGCCAGTAAGCAATAAGGGAAAGAAAAGTTTTACATATCTGTGCTCCTAAAAAAAGAGAACCAAATTAAACTAGAAAAGCCAACTTTGCCGTAGCATACATATATCTCAAAAAACTAACAAGCACCAAAAAATACATAACATGAATTGAATGAACATGGGATAATATCATGTTTATGGGAACAGTAGATTAAAAAATCTAAAAGCACATAGTGAGAAGCCAAATTTGCTGCAACAAACTCCTTAAAAAGTGGAAGCTGACAAAAAGGGACAGGAAATAGCAGACAAAGACCAAAATCTATAAAACAAAAAACTGAACAAGGTTAGAATCACAATAGATTGAACGTGGGTGCCAAGCTTGAAAGACTCGGTAGCAAAAAGTGACATCAAGAAGAGAACCAAATCAATCCAGAAACCAGAATCTATAAAAATATATCTTAACAAGGAATTGTATAGAATTATATTAGAAGGAACAGTATATTGAAAGAAAAAGTGAGGTAAAAAAGAATTAGAGAGGATTTAAATTCAAGAGTTCACCACAAATAAGAGAATATCAACAATAAATCAATCACAAAACAAACATGCTGACTAGTACTTAAAACTACACAAATACATAGAAAAAAACTAATTCCATAATTACCAGCAACAACAGCATATTGAAAAGAAAAGTGAAATAAAAAGAATCTTATAAGAGAACAAGTGAATTCAACAAGCTAAGAATCTTAAGCATACAACAATTTAAATGCAGACCCCAAGCCACAGCCCCCCAGGCAGAGGATTATATTAACCTAATACAAAAAAAATAAATAAATAAACAAACTATTGTTTGAGGAGTGATGTTTAGTTATTGAACGAGAGACTCAAAAGCAGAACTGAAAAAAATAAAATATCGAAAGGCAGAACTCCACCACCAACGTATGATCATTATTTCTACAACCCTTCCTCCTCTTACGACTACCCCTGTAAGAATTTGAAAGAAAAAACCTCTAGGTTAGGCAGGGATCAAATTTCAGACCCATACATTTGTTAAACATAGTAGTCTCCACAATGCAATTGCAACCACTAATCTCCCACTGGGATATTTATAATCACTTTGTGATCGTGTGCACTTCCCACTGGACTACAGAGGCAATCTGCTTATTATTATTTAATTAGTTTATTTTGTAAAAGTACACCTTCAAAAAGGTAATGCTTTAAAAAGATGCACACTTCTTTTTTATGATGAAAATAAACTACGCTGCTTTTTTTGTGGGGGGGGGGGGGGGGGGGGGAAGAGAGAGAGAGAGAGAGAGAAAAAGATGACACTTCAATTTTAAGGTGGTCGATGAGACCTCTGATACTTCATCCAGCAATTGTTTAAACCCTTCTATTGCAGCCTTCTGAGCTGCTTGTTTTTCCTTGCATTCCTCCTCAGCACGTGATTTCACATGGTGTTCAAACTATGACCTCCTATCAGGTTAAATTGGAATTGCCTGCAACAGGACAGACATTTCACAATAAAGAAAAGTAAAAAAGAACTCCTAAATTAAAGCTTGGGTATTACAATCAGTTCTGATACACACCAGTTATATGACTTCCATTGTTGCTTCCATGCTCCTCCATCACCAATGTGCTAGCCCAAGCTTGGGGCAGACAGTTTCAGTTTCAGCTTAATCCCTTGCTCTAAGGAGAGGTGGAAGAGCCTTGACCAAGCCAAGCCAAGCCGTGTCCATGTGAGATTTTGAAACATAAAAGAAGTTATGCTAGAAACATAAGTACACATTCCAGAAGTTATGCTAGAAACACAAATACACATTTGAGACTCAATTAAAAAAGAGCCCATGCAAATGAAACACGTAATTAATGCAACACTAGGCTGCATCAAGAAAAAGTGAAAAACCATGAAAGCATGTGATAAGAGGCATCTAACATTTTTAAGTAAGGTAATAAGGACTAACTAGAATGCATATGAAATGGAATACAGGTCTATCAACGGATTTATTCTGGTCAAGGAAAATGGGATCACCCATCCCATTCAAAGGAATCATGATGCACCCACTTTAGCATCATATTATTGTATTGGCATCTAAATTATATAAGGAGACTGCTTTCATCTCTATGAATTTAGTTGACCAAAGGATAAAACTGTTGTGCTACATGCACAAGTGCAGAAAGGATCAATCAGGAAAAGGAATCTCTCCATTTGAAGGGTTGTATCCATTTCGTCCATTTCATGGTTCATATTTTATTTTAAAAATCTAAAGGTGTATAGATAGACTAGAAAGTCATTTAAAATTTTAAATGACGTGGCAGTCTGTACATTGTTAGATGCAGAAAATGAAATCTGAACAATGAAATGGACAGGATTTGAGATGGAGAGGATCTTGTTCTGATTAATCATATAGAAAAAATGATGATGACAAAAACAAGATAAAAAAACACAATAGCAAGCACCCAAACTATTCTTTTAGATTATGGGATTCTATAATATCATTAAATTTAAATTTCAACAAACAATTTGTACCTTGGTTTTGTTGTTGTGGTAATATTTTTTTCCATCACTTGTTGTGACCATTACCCAATCAGTACCAAATATATTAACCCTGAAGACAAGAAAAACACCACACAACTTTACAAGGAAAATTTTTTATGTACTTTTGGACAGCAAAGATCACCTGCAGCAACTCTAATAGTTAAATAAAATAGATCCAGTAAAAAAAAAAAACTAATGAGACCTTATCAATCATATGGCACTAAATATATCACAGCACTTCCCAAAATTTACAGAAAGCCAGAGGACCAAATTTACAGAGATCAATCTATAATATAAATCAGGTATTTAGGCTCTTAAATGACAAAGAAGATTGTCAAAAATAATAATAATAATAAATGGGTCCATACAGTCAAAGAACATGGAAGGAATGACTTGCCTATAGCATCCATGAGATAGAGTATCAATATGCCCAAATCAAAATTTAAATACTTTCTTCTAAAATTTTGGAAAACAAATATCAAGCATAAAAGAGACAAGCATTTATTTACCGAGAGAGCTTCTTGCCTAGTAGGTCTCTGCAGGGGACCATATGATCAACCACACAAATTACATGAATTTATCAAAACACTAACAGACCATAACAACTGACTATGCAAAACTGAGATCCTACTTATCAAAAAAAAAATTGCAAAACTGACAACCATTCCAACAAAATCTTAACTCAAATAAACACAACTTGTGAAGCAAATCTATATAAGACTGCCCTTAAACAACAAAATTACAATATTTCCATATGGCTATGAACCTAAAGAAAGTCAAACTATCTTATTTTATAAATAAAAAAAAATTGGGACTGTTCATGAATATAAATTCCATATATGTCAGGCCTTTTAATCTGACATGTTTTGTACTACTTACTCTTTAGGATTGCTCAAATGATGACCTTAATTTCTGCAAAAGAAAAAAAAATCCCAAGTGGCTTGGTCTAGTCCTTCCTCACTTATTATCAACATAGACATGGCATACTAATTAACTGATTCAATTCAGTCATTTGATGAAGCCAACAAAGATTGTTTCAGAAATACAGAAGGCCCAAACACATTATTAATCGTTGGCAAGCTGAACGTGGAACAACATGGACAAAATCTAGGCAAGGTATTTTTGGTCAAGCCTTTAAGTTAGAATCAAGCCAGGCAGTTAATTAACATTAGCCATCAACCAGGCCAATGAGCTCTAATTCAAATGGCACTTGCTTCTCCCATACGAGTAGATTGAAGGCGAAGTTGTGGGTTTAAAACCCCATTGGGTGCATGTGAAGCTTATCAACCTAAAAACATTGATCATTAAATAGAGAAGTTCTCTGGCTTTAACAACATCAGTTTGGACTTTCATTATTACTTTTAGCATGTCATACAATCATCCAACCAATTGGATGGTAAAACCATTACACCTGTGACCAAACGTTGTCAAGGATCAATGGCCCAGAGGTATAAAATATCACAAAGTAATCCTTTAATAGTTCAATTTTGTTTTCAATGGGGAATTTAGTGGAGTGGGAAGTTGTGAGGAACAACCAAAAACTGGAGTGCCAGTCGTGAAGACCTCCAGAGAAATTGTGGGGTTCACACAGCAATTAAGGCCACTAAACAAAAGTATTCAGGGCATACCACAGAACCACTCATAATGACCATGCAAATCCTATTCCTTTTTTTTTGATAGGTAATCTGAAAATTAATATTAAAGAGAACAAAAAGGGAAAGTACAAGTTGTTCATGATGATGAACAACAAGAAATAAACAAACAACACAGCAAACTAGAAATCAGGAAACTAAGCTAAGGGAAGACATAAACTCAAAGAGAGAAGAACAACCCGTAAAACCCCAACAACGAGACCACTCCAAAAGACTACGTTGGCATAAAACCTTTAACTCATCCAACGTCTTCTCAATATCCTCAAAGGAACGACGATTACGTTCCAACCACACAATCCACATTAAACACCCTGGAACCAAATTCCAAATGTTCGAATTATGTTTCCCAAGCCACTGATGCCAACAAGATAACAAGCCCGCCACTGATCTTGGCATAACCCACACAATGCCAAAGGCCTGAAGCATAAAAGTCCATAGGGAATGAGTAACAGGACAATGAAGAAGAAGGTGGTCTACCGACTCCCCATCACAACAACAAATACAACACCAAGAAGCCGACGGGCAACCCCTAAGCATTAGATTGTCCAAAGTGAGGATCCGACCATGTGCAGCAGTCCACAAAAAGAACACCACTCGCCTAGGAATCTTTGGTTTCCAAATCCCCTTCCAAGGAATCAGAGAATTTGAAGCACCCTGAATCACATGGTAATAGGACCGGGTGTCAAACTTACCATCACCTTTCAACCGCCAACAAAGAAAATCACTCCTATCACCCTGAGGAATACGAGTTTGGATAAGACAAAGAAGGGAATAAGATGCAGCTAGCTCCCAATCTTCAAAAGCTCCATAAAACCTTAAATCCCAAACTCTAACCGTACCCCCTTCTGGAATCCACAAAACCTCAGAGATACAAGCATCCTTGACCGCTGAGCACACATAGAGCTCCGGATAGAGATCGTTTAGAGAATTATCACCAATCCACCTATCATGCCAAAATCGAATACGAGTGCCTTCACCCACTACAAAAGACAGATGCTTAGAGACACTCTTTTTTTATTGATATTTTTGTTGGGGAGGGAAATGGTGGGTGCAAAAGTTTTCCTTAATCATTCTGCTATGCCCATCTCTAATTCGCTACTCTTGGTGATTACTGAGTAGAGACAAATTGACAGCAATAAATAATCCATGATAGTTTCTTCTATAGCATATTAACAAGCATACGGATACTGAAACCAGCAAATTGAAATACAGAACTAGATGCTGACTGTTGCAAGCTTCCAGAAGGGGTGGGAGCATTTGGAAGCATGCACACTGTATGAGAATGAAGGTGCAGGAATTACAAAGCCAGGTGAATTAGCATATCTTACTTGGGCAGGTCCTTGCATTAAACCAGGTGTACCTGCACCCGGAGCAGAAGCAGCAGCAATTGGAGTTGAAGGGCCGCTGTTAGATGACACTCCAATAGGCAAACCAGATACGGGTGCTTGAGAAGTTGGTCGCTGCATTTCCTGTGTTAACCAAGCTAAGAATCTTAAGCATACAACAATTTAAATGCAGAACTGAAAAAAAGAAAATAACAAAAGGCAGAACTCCCCCACCACCGTAATATCGTTGTTTCCTCCTCCTCCTCCTCCTCTTACTGACTAACCCTGTCAGAATTTGAAAGAAAAAACCTCTAGGTTAGGCAGACCCATACATTTGTTAAACATAATAGTCTTCTCCACAATGCAATTGCAACCACTGGGATATTTATTTATAATCACTTTGTGATAATGTGCACTACAGAGGCAATCTACTTATTATTATTATTTAATGAATCAGTTTATTGTGTAAAAGTACACCTTTGAAAATGAAAAGATGCACATTCCCTTTTTTTTCTTATTTGGTGGTTCCCAAGCCTTCAAAATTACAACTCTCTTTTTAAACATATATATACATATGCATACTTGGCGTGTGGGACGGAACAATCAAGTGCTCCTCAGCTCCTCTAGACACCCATATATCTAACCATACACATACAAAATTAATATAAAGCAAAAACCTGATTTAAGTTTTAAAGCAGAAAACCATTTAAACAAGTGTGTCTCTCTCAAGTTTATGAGGTGATTTCAAATCAGGGCACTAATCGGAATTTTATATGATCTTTGACAACCTCTCTCAATTTTTTTAATTTTCTAGCAAAATCGACACAGGCAAATTAAAACCCTAAATAAAAATCTGTAAAGGACAGAAATTTTAATAAAAATACCAACTACAGCGGCCAAAGTTTCACTAAGAATTCCTGACCCAAACAAATAAAAAATAAAAAATATCTAATTTTATTGAAGCGGAAAGAAAAAAGATAGGGCAAGAGATACTAACCAGAGAAATAGACGAAAAGGTTCTCAAAACTCGCTTCACTGATTCAGTAGGCCATGGCGACACTACTCGTTGCCTGTTTGCATGTAATGGTAAATGCACGATACCATTATACCAATGCCAACTGTGCCACTTAAATAACGGTACGCTCTGTTTCCTTTGGTGGAAAATGGAACTGTATGGAAAATTTTAAATTCCCTAAACTACCCCCTAAAATTTGAATTTTATACCAGAGTTTCGCAATTTCAATTTTACCCCTGAGTAGATCTGCTTTTTATTTTTTTTATTTTTTTAAGAAAAAGATTTGCTTTTAATTCATACTACAATAAAATGTCATACTTTTCAATCTCAAGTTTTCTCTCAAGGCTTCCTACGAAACTTTAGAGGTGAAAAATAGTTTTGCCTTCTAGCAAATATCTCTCTTCGTTTCGGAGGTGCAAACAGTCCCAGGCATTTCACCCATCATGGCCAACATGGATGAGATTGCAACTAAGTGCGTAGGTTTACAGTTGATGGAAAAAGAAGAAAGCAAGGTGGACCTAATACCACCGGTGACGGAAACAAAACGTTTTTTGGTGGGAAAATTTTGTACAAAGCAACAAGTAAGCCTCGAATCGGTGGCAAGAGTGCTAAAATTGGTGTGGCGGACTGAGAAGAATTTTGAGGTTTGTGATATGGGCGAAAATAAGGTCCTATTCCAATTTGAGGACGAGAAAGATCTTGATAGAGTTCTTTTACTCAGCCCCTGGACGTTCGACAAGTATCTGGTGATTCTTCATAAACTCGATGAGGGCGAGGCAGTCAACAAAGTGCAATTCCACAAAGCGCTGTTCTAGGTTCAGATTCATGGGCTCCCTACCATGAGCCAAACCAAGGATGCGGGTGTACGTATAGAGAGCATACTGGGTAAGGTAGAGAAGGTGGACGTGAATGATAAAGGATTTTGCCTGGGAGGTTACTTATGCATCTGAGTGACGATGGAGATAACTCAGCCATTGTGTCAGGGTAGGACGGTCCGCATAGGCAGAGCTCCGCCGAGGTGGGTGGACTTTAAATATGAACAGTTACCCATCTTCTGCTACTGGTGTGGTAAGGTTGATCATGACGAGCGCAATTGCATCCAATGGATACGGAGCAAAGAAACTCTCAAAGCGAAGGATAAACAGTTCGATGCTTGGCTACGCATCACCGGATCACCTTTAGAGACCATAGCTAGTCATTGCATCGAAGCGGAGTAGTGTGGGAAGTGAAGATCCAACCGGTGAAGATGAAGTTGGCGAGGGAGAAGCACAGACCAGCCATGGGATAGAATTGACAGTGGTTGACCAAGATCAGACGCACATGAGGGACGTTGTGGACCCCACTAGGCCTGAAACGGCAAGTACAGCTACCCTATGCCCACATGTGAGAGATTGACGCTGCTATCTACGATAATGCTACGAATCTACAAGATTTACCATTTCCAGAGCCTACTTTAGAATTTGAGGAAAACAAGGAGAGAATTTCAGATGATTCAAAATTAAATGAAATGGAGAATGAGCAGGAGAGGGTAATGGACTATCGGGTTAGGCCCACATCTACAATGGACAAGATAATTATGGATGTGGACAGCCCTACCCATTCAAAATAATATCTTTATGGGCCAAGCCTTAAGTCAAGCCCAAGCCTTATTCTCTTTTGGACCCCATAATCCAAGTCCACCGTGTGAGGCAAAAATTGAGAAAATTAAGGAGCCTGGTTCAGAAAAAGAATAAAAAAGGGAGTAACATGACAGGGAAGGAGAATGCATGGAAAGAGGTTCGGGGTATAAATAAAAGGAATGATGAATCCACTAAGAAGGTGATGAAGTCCGAAGATAATGAAGGGGGGCTGAAGCGAAAGATACGTCTTCCTCTAGAGGAGATACCGATAGGAGAAGAGGTAGGGAAAAAACAAAAATTAGAGGGGGAGGTTCTGGAGCTTAGTAAAATAATGGCAATACAATTAGGATCGACAACGGCTGCAGGACAGCCCCACCGGGAGCAATGAGTGTCATTTGTTGGAACTGTCGGGGGCTTAGGAACCCCTGTACAGTTAAAGCTCTCCAAAAGGTGGTTTTGGAGGAAGATCCTATTTTGGTCTTCATCATTGAGACCAAGTTTGTAGTGTCAAAAATGGAAGGTATTAAGAGCAAACTGGACTGGCAACAGGATCTGGTAGTTCCTAGTATAAGGCGAAGTGGTGGTTTGGTGCTCTTATGGGGAAGATCCACGAAAGTGGATGTTCAAACTTTCTCTCCTCGTCATATCGATGCTATAGTTACTAAAGAACATAATAACAGGATGTGGAGATTCACCGGTTTCTACACCCATCCGGAAACTAGTAAAAGAGAGGATTCATGAAGATTGTTGGAAGAGTTAGGTACGAGAAGTGATCTTCCATGGCTTTGCATGGGGGATTTTAATGAAATATTACACTTAGGAAAAAAGGTGGGAGGTAACTTAAGGCTTGAAGGGCAGATGAGGAGCTTTAGGGAGACGGTAAATCGCTGCAACCTTCAAGATATGGGATATATTGGATTAGAATTTACATGGAGTAGAAGACTAGGTGATCAGGGCTGGGTTAAAGAACGTCTAGACAGGACCTTGGTATCTTCTTCCGGGCTGACAATGTTCCTGGAAGTAAGGTTACACCATGTCGCGGCATTAACGTCAGACCATTGCATACTGGTACTGAAAGCTCCACGAGCAAGGCAGAGGAAGCATTGGAGGTCTAAAATGTTCAGGTTTGAATCAATATGGCTTAAGGATGAACAATGTGAGGAAGTGGTGTCCGAAGCTTGGGAGAGGGGGAAAAACATGGGTAATCAAAATCTGTATACGCAATGCATGGATGAATGCAGGAGATCACTTTCCTCTTGGAATAAAAATACGTTTAGACGTGTGGGTCAGAAGATATCAACACTCCAGAAAATACTTCAGTGGTTGGAAGGGAGACAAGATGGTCTGGTGGATATGGAGGAAGTTGAAGAAACAAAGGTGGAGTTGGACAGGATGCTGGCAGTGGAAGAAGACATGCGGCATCAACGATCAAGGAATTGTTGTTTGAAGTCGGGTGATCGTAATACTTCTTTATTTCATTCCAAAGCCTCGAACAGACACCAGCGAAACACTTTTCTCAAATCAGGGATTCATAAGATAATTGGCAAGAGGATGAAGGGGAGATTGGCAGAATTTTTGTGGAATATTTTGAGAACTTGTTCACATCTTCTCAACTCGTTATTAGTGGAGAACTACTTGGTGCCCTCCACACCAAAGTGATCGATAGAATGAATGCTAGACTTTTACAGGAGTTTCAAGCCTCAGAGGTAGAGAAAGCTTTAAAACAGAAGCATCCCATGAAGGTGCCTGTTCACATCTGGTATGCCTCTTTTATTCTATCAGCACTTTTGGCCTACTATAAACTCTATTGTTATATAGACTGTGTTGGATTCTCTTAACCATGGTGCAACTCCCCTTAAATTTCTTAAAACACACATTGTCCTTATACCAAAAACCAAGAACCCAGAAAGAGTGACAGATTATAGACCAATCAGTCTATGCAATATGGCCTACAAGTTAGCTTCCAAACCGATGGCAAATAGGTTGAAACTGGTGTTACAGGATATAATATGTGAAAATCAAAGTGCTTTTGTTTCAAAAAGGCTCATCACTGATAATGTTCTTGTGGCTCATGAGACAATGAATCACATCAACAAGAAAAAGAAGGGAAAGTGTGGGGAGATGGCATTGAAACTGGATATGAGCAAAGCCTACGATCGTGTAGAATGGGGTTGCTTGAAACAAATAATGGCCAAACTGGGATTTCATGAGGACTGGATCCGTTTGGTCATGAGATGTGTCTCATTAGTCACTTATGCAGTACGTGTCAATGGACATGCATGTGGTCATATTGTTCCTACGTGAGGGTTGCGTCAAGGGGACCCGTTGTTACTGTACTTGTTTTTGATATGCGTTGAAGGATTGTCAGTGTTGCTGTACAAGGCGGTCCAAAATAAGGATTTAAGGGGAGTAGCGGCATTGGCAAGGGGACCTAGAATCTCACACCTATTTTTCGTCAATGACAGTTTGATTTTTAGGAGGGCAACAATGAAGGAATGTTCTGAAATCCAGCGGGTCCTACAAGTCTATGAAGAGTCATCTGACCAGCAATTGAATAGAAACAAGACCTCACTATTCTTTAGCCACAACACAACCGATGATGTAAGGGAAACAATAAAAGCTATGTTTGAAGCACAAGTCATAAAGCCACATGAATCTTATCTTGGGCTTCCATCCTTGGTGGGCAAGTCGAAAAGAAACACTTTTGCTCAGCTGAAACTACGGGTGTCAAACAAGCTAGCAAGATGGAAGGAAAAATTGCTTTCAACCTTGCCCTATTAGCGAAGCAGGGATGGCGACTACAAACGAATTCGTCCCTACTCTTCTACCGTGTATATAAGGCCAAGTACTTCCCAAGATGTGATTTTATCAAGGCCAGTCTGGGGAGGCAACCATCCTTTGCATGGAGAAGTATATGGGCAGCCGAAGACCTGGTTAAAAGGGGCTTAATATGGTAGGTGGGTGATGGAGAAAAGATTCAAGTATGGAGGGATAAATGGCTCCAAGAACATTTATAGGGTCGTAACACCTGAAAGCAAGTGTGCAAGTGGTAAGGGTCTGTGATCTGATTGATGGGACCAGAAAGGAATGGAAGGAAGACCTGATTCGCTAATGTTTTCTTCCCCAGGACGTTGAAGCCATCCTCAGTATCCCTCTAAGTGCTCACGGTGGGAGGGAACGTATGATATGGGCTGCAACTAAAAATGGAAAGTTTACAGTAAGGAGCGCTTACAAATTGGCCCAAGTCATACAATCTGATAGTAATACACCTGAAAGCTCTGACCCTTCTGCCTTGAAACAAACATGGAGGCACCTCTAGGATATGAATGTGCCAAACAAGATCAAACATTTCTCCTGGAAAGCTTGCAAGAACATCCTAGCCACAAAATAGTACCTAAAGAAGAGAAAGATTACTACGGACTGCATCTGTGACTCAAGTGGAAGGGCATTTGAATCCACGTGCCACCTATTTTGGCTCTGTGACAAAGCCAAAGAGATTTGATCCACAAGTAAGTTGGTTTTTTTTGTTTGAAATCAGTCCAAAGTGGACGTTTATGGATGTGATATGGCAATTACAAAGGTGGACGGAATCATACCCGGGTTTGGTGGAACGGGCCATTGCAATATGTTGGGGAATATGGAAGGATAGAAATACTGCCAAACATGGTGGAAAGCGCAAAGAAGGAAAAGCCAATTTTAGGAGCTCATTGAGGGTGTTGGATGAATTTCAAGAAGCGAATATGCAACCTTTGGTTCCTACAAGACAACCTCCAAATGAGATAAAATGGAGTCCTCCACAACCGGGTCACTACAAAGTGATTGTTGATGGAGCCGTATTTTCCAAAAGGAAGCAAGTGTGTATTGGAGTGATAATACGTGACTTGGCAGGTATGGTGATTAACGCGCTTAGCCAGAAGCTTGCTCTTCCTTTAGGGGCATTGGAGATAGAGACTAAGGCAAAGGAGGTTGGGGTTCAATTCTCTCTGGATGTCGAGGTAAGGGATGTAGTGTTGGAGGGAGACTCTAAGTGCATCTGCAACGCACTTCAAGGACTGGGCGAGATGTCGTCTTCGGTGCAAAACAATGTCACTGGAACGATCCACCTTGCACAAGCTTTTAGAACTATTGCTTTTTCTCATACAAAAAGGCAGGCAAATGTGCTTGTCTACTTGTTGGCTCAATATGCAACCAATATAAAAAACTACATTGCATGGCTAGAAGAATGTCCTAGTCACGTAGGCCTTGCATGTAATCATGATGTTTCCTCCTTTTCAAATAATGAATAAAAGTCAATTCTTCTCATCAAAAAAAAAAAAAAAAACAATAAAATTTCATTTTCATTATCTCATGTCAATAAATTATTTAAAGTTTTCTTAGGTTATAAAGATAGAGAAATGTTATATCCATAACATTTTCACAACAAATCCTAAGTGACAGGTTGTTATTGGTTGTTATTGTTAGGGCAAAAAAGTAATCTCAATGGTAGGTTCAAATTTGAACCAATAACAACTAACCATCAATGATTTGTTGTGAAAATGTTGTGGATGTATCACCTCTTTACAAAGATAATGTGACATAAAGAAAATGATGTGATGTCATTTTATTACACGTGGCAAACTTATGTGACACTTACTCTCTGATTGTTTTAAAATAAATATTATTTCTGAAAAATGTTATCTCATTTTCAAGTGCTTGTTTGCATGTAAATAGATGGGGAATTGCTAATGCAAACATAATATAAATCCAAAGGATAAAATCCAAATTATAAAATTTTAGAGTATAAAATCCAAAGACCTTCAAACTTTAGGTGTGTAGTTTGCACTTGAACTTTGAATTTTTTTTTTCTTTTCGTGTGGTGAAAATGAGGGGGGATACAAAAAGGTGTGTGTGGAGGAGGGGATTTAAACCCTAAATGTCTCCCTTAGAAATATCAGAATGTGACAACCAGTTGAGTTACAAGACTCTAGGTTATTTTTCCCAATCGTTTTCTATCCTCTTATGATATAGGAATATCGAATAAAAGAGTCAGCAAACCCAACTCATGCCATCTTTTAAACCCAAATAAAGAAATCCTTTGACTTGGATTTGGAGGCCTAATTCCAACTCAATTATCCATAAATTGGTCCTACTAGCCAAAGTCCATTAAGGATGGTCCTACAACATTTATTTAGTCAATGTTGACGTATGCTGTTTGTGAAAAATATATAATAATTTAGGGAAAATACTATTTTAAGAAGTTCATTTTTCGTCTCTAAACTATTAAAAAAGTTCATATTTCATCCCTAAACTATTGAAAATATTTTATTTATGAATTTTACTAGAAGTTTGTTTTTTATCCCTAAACTATTGAAAAGTTCTTTTTTCATCCTTATTTTTATCTCTATATTATTCAAAAAACCCTTTACAAAGTTTAGGGATGAAAAAGAACTTTTAAAAGTTTAGGGACGAAAAACAAACTTTTAATAAAGTTTAGAGATCAAAATAGTATTTTACCCAATAATTTATTTTCATCCGTATTTTAGATGTCATGGAAATCATGGAGTCATTTAATTCTGATGGGGACTAAGTTAAGGATATTCATGTTAGGATCATTGTTGTAGTGCATTGTCTGTTGTAATGCATTATAATTCAATACTACATTACTATTGTATGAGGGTTGTATGAAGGTGCCTTATTAGTTAACTATAGTTAGTGAGGTTGGGTTAATAGGACTGAGGTGTGGTTAGTAGCAGTTAAGGGAAGTTAGTGGTAGTTAGTTGGTTAGTGTAAGTTGGTAGAGTTAGTTAGAAGTAACAGATAATGTATAAAAGGGTATAGTTAGGATTGAAGCACACTTAAGCAATTGGTTAATGAATTGTATCATTCTTTCTCTATCTCAGTCTCTCCATTCCCTATCTCTTCTATCTCTCTCTATTCCCCTATTTCTGTATTCTTGTTTTAGAGGTGAAGCTGACCTCTAATTCAGCAATTACTCATAGAAGCCATTGTTAATCCTTACAATTCATCCATGGTGGTCGTCTACAGTCACCACGTCCATAACTTGATCAAATCTAGAAAACCTTAAGAAGAAGAGAACAAGGACATTGTACTTAGGAACAATACATGTCCCTTTGTAACAAGACCAGGTTAGTCGTCCATAGCACAAAAGTAAGGAAGACCAAATAACACTTGGTGAATTCTACAAAGGAACTTCTCATAAAGTTCCTTATGATTTGACCATAGTATGCTACTCTCAAAACGTGGAAGGAGTTCCTAGTAATTCGCTCCACGTACTCCATTTACCAATTTTTTCCATTAACTACTTACATCGCCCATAATGGTGGTGGATCTGAACAAGTAGACACACTCCAAACTCTTATAAAAGAAGCAAGTCTCATTCACTCAAGGTAAGTTCTACTATTCACAATTTCCCATCTTTATGTTCTAGATAGAAAACTGACTTAACCGTCGGAGGGTCTTTGGCCGGGTTATACCGGTCACCCTTGACAATTTTTTCTTTCTTTTCAGGATTAAAAAGCCATCACCATAGTTTAAAGTATTCCAGTCTACTGATTTTCGTACATCATCAGTTGGCACCGTCTGTGGGGAAGACGAGTTAGTTAATTTTCTAAGTGTTAACTTCTTAGCTTTCTAAGACAAAAAGCTGCATGGTTCGAACTAAGTCAATGGCCTCCAGTCACCGAAACCATGCACCAACACCCCCGATAATCGTCCAACAACAGTTACAGTCCATGGCAACAGCGATGGTAGTACTGACGCAACAGAACTAGGAGTTAACTAGAGAAGTTAATAGACAGCGTCAATAGCGACGTGGTAAAGAACGAGACTAGAATTCAGAGAATGAAGGGACTGAGAATAATGCTAAAGGATACTAGTCCATAGGTACCATTACTCAAAGGGTACCACATTTGGAAAGGAAGATGGACCAGATAAAAAGAGCTGGTAGAGATGAAGGATTCCATGAGGATAGCAAATCATGTGAATGACCTCATCCACAAGACTGATTCCCCCTTCATTACATCCATCATGAGTCATCCCTTGCCTTCCACGTTCAAAATGCCTACCCTAGATCACATTGCCACGTTCAAGAGAACCATGCATCTCCAAGGTGTTCCAGACAAAATCATGTGCAGAGCCTTTCCTATCACGTTGAATGGCCTAGCCAGAGTATGGTTTGGTAAGCTACCATCAAACACCATAACTTCGTTCCAGGAGTTAAGTAAGTTGTTCGTTAATAACTTTGTAAGGGAACAAAGGCAAAATTGTTCCTCGTCCAGCCTGTTAAACATAGAATAAGGAGAAAACAAAAGCTTGCGTACTTTCATTAGCCGTTTTAATAGAGAAGCCTTGTTGGTGGATGAGATGGATGACAAGATCCTCTTAGTAGCTTTCTACAATGGTGTCAGTTCAGACTTGTTTATCCATAAGCTGTACGACCAGGAGCCGCAGACGATGCCTGAATTGATACATTCAGCCCAAAGTTTCATAAACGCATAAGACACGATCATAGCTAAGAAAAGAAGAAAGGTGAACGGCTGGACAATGGTTATATACATCATTTAGAGCAAGGTCCTCGTCCAAAGAAAGCCAAAGTAGAGGAGAAAAGGGATTGCGACAGCAAGAAGGCAGGGTCGTCCTCTGGATGATGCTCTAACTACACTCCCTTGAATACTCTGCTTGACCAAGTGTTAATGCAGATCAAAGACAATCCATCCTTGAAGTGCCCCGAGATGATAAAAGGAGATCCTAGCAAGCAGAACAAAAGCAAGTACTGTCGTTTTCACCACAACCATGGACATGATACGAATGAATGCTATGACTTGAAGTAGCAAATTAAAGCTCTCATTAAGTAAGGAAAGTTAAAAAACTTTCTTGGGCGAGACCATAAGGATGAGAGATAGCCAATAAAGGGCAAAACAGAAGAGCCAGCACGTCAATGGCTTAAAGAAATAAGGATCATTATAGAGGGTACATCAACAGGAAACTTATCCAATGCCAAGAAGATCTACTTGCAGGAAGTCCAGAATGTTCAAATATCTGGAGGGCTGTTGAGGATGATTAGAGTAGATGAACCAGCCACTGTTTTCACGGACGAGGATGCAAAATGACTACACCATCCTCATGATGATGTAATTGTCATTACTTTGGTGATTGCAAATTATACAACTAGGAGGGTGTTAATAGATAATGGGAGTTCAGCAGACATTCTCTACTATTCAGCCTTCTAGCAAATGAGGATTAACAAGGAATTATTTCGTCCAGTGAATGTGTCATTGATTGGGTTTAGAGGAATGAAGGTTCTACCAGTAGGCACCATCTCGTTGCCAGTCGTGGTTGGCTTTTACCTACAGCAAATTAGAGTGTTCGTCCTCGTATAATGCCATTATTGGACAACCAACTTTGAACAGTTGGAGGGCTGCAACGTCCACCTACCACTTGTTTGTTAAGTTCCCAACGCAGTATAGAATTGGAGAAGTACAAGGAGATCAATTAGCTGCTAGAGAATGTTACTTAGCAATGTTGGTCACGAACGAGCAGATGCAAACAATGAACATTGAAGAAAGAAGAAAATTGGCTAAGCCAATTGAGGTATTGGAAGATGTTCTGTTGGACAAGTCCAACCTAGAGAAGTTTACCAGGATTGGGACGAGTATGGGGGAGAAGACAAAGCAGGATCTCGTTGGATTCCTCAAAAAGAGCACATATGTTTTTGCTTGGAGCCACGTCTCAACTTCCTTGGCACACATCCCCTAAATATTCCTTTAATAAGTAATTAATGACTAAAGAAACAATGATGGCATGGACGACATAAGGACAATGGGGCAACTGATAGGGACTAAGTTAAGGATATTCATCCACAGTCACCATGTTTATAACTTGATCACATCCAAAAAACCTTAAGAAGAGGAGAACAAGGACATTGTACTTAGGAACAATACATGTCCCTTTGTAACAAAACTAGGTTAGTCATCCATAACACAAAAGTAAGGACGACCAAACAACACTTGGTGAATTCTACAAATGAACTTCTTATAAAGTTCCTTATGATTTGACCATAGTATGCTACTCTCAAAACGTGGAAGGAGTTCCTCGTAATTTGCTCCACGTACTCCATTTACCCATTTTCTCCATTAACTACTCACATCGCCCATGATGGCGGTGGATCCAAATAAGTAGACCCACTCCAAACTCTCTATAAAAAAAAAGCAAGTCCCATTCACTCGAGGTAAGTTCTACTATTCACAATTTCCCATCCTTGTGTTCTAAAGAGAAAACTGACTTAACCGTCGGAGGGTTCTTGGCTGGGTTACATCGGTCACCCTTAATAGTTCTTTCTTTCTTTTTAGGATCAAAGAGCCACCACCATAGTTCGAAGTATTCCAACCTACTGATTTTCGTGCATTATTAAATTCCATTTAATTCTCCCATGTTCAAAGGGTTGTTCAGAACTCTATATATAGATGTTCATGTAATTGGAATGAAGCAATTACACTGTGAGTTTTTTACCAAAGTTCTGAGTGGCACTTATTTCTTATACAACACTGTTGATTGACACTTTTGTCTCTATGTAAAAGTGTCATTTTTTGTTAAATTTTCAGATCTACATATATTTATATATTTTGGCTATAACTATTGACTCATGCATCTAATTTAGGTGAAATGAGTGGTTTTAGAAAGATAATCCAAAATGCAACAATTTTTGTTGAAATAGATTTTTTTTCCTAATTTTTCACATTTAGAGCACCAACATTAGTGAATGCAAAATATTATAAGAATTCATTTTTGCACATTTAACCCCAAAAATTACTCACATTAGTTTAGCCAAACTTGTGTAAAATAGCATTAAAGTTACAATAACCGTGCAAATATACAATGTTACTATTGATGTGTAAATAGATAAAGAAATAATAAAAAAATATAAAAGAGAGAAAGAGAGAGAGAGAGAGAGAGAGAGAGAGAGAGAGAGAGAGCAGATAATTTAATAAAATGTAGAATAAATTAGATAATATTTTTAAAGAAGAAGTAAAATAGATAATTTGATGTAGAATGTTTTGAAAAGTGGTTTTATAAAATTAAAAAAAAAAAAATTGTTTTTTATTCTTAGTAGATAAGAGTTTTTGCACGAGCTAATGGTAATGATCTTATTATCCCAAATTGCCTCCACAATATGAGTTTGAATACTATTTTTCAAATTTTGTACATTTTTAACTTGATTTGTTTAAAGATAATTACAAACTGTAAGGACTCAAATTGGATTGGACCCAAAAAAAGGGATGGGTTTTCAGCCCAACAAGCCCAAACAATAAAATTTCTAGAGAATAGGTGTAAGAGCTAATTCCAGTAGGTGGAAAAAGACAGGATTATTGTGCAGCAAAGGAAGCTTCAAATTAACTAAACGATATCGACTCTCCTCAACTAGGTTTCAGGGTATATCTTTCTGGATTCTCTCTTCTTTTTTCTTTCTTTTCTCAAAAGTCCCTTCTTTTGGCCTCTGATTTCTTGTTATATACTGCGTTCTTCACCTCGTTTTCACCATACACGTGTAGGTTCTACTCTGGGAACTTCTTTCTGTCCCATCCAGTACTTCCTGGAACCTTCGCTCAGTGGCCATAAGGCTGCTTGGTTACTGTTCAGGTATCACCTCCACATTAATGCGGCCAGAGAGTTAGCTGAGAAGCATTTAATGTGGAGGTAGCAGTTTTAGAGGATATTTGCTACCTTTCCCGGTTCCTTCTTTGTTCAATATTCACTTTTCAATTCATATGCAACTTTGTGAAGTTTCTTGAATACTAAAATAGTTACATCCACCTTGGACGTTGGTATCAGAGGTAAATCTTATCCTCGAACGTGGTTTGGCCCACTATACATGACTTATGTCTCTTTGTCTTGTGTTATTCTCAGAATTCCCATTTTTTTAACCATCCTCAAATAAGTGAACGTCCTCGGACTGGGCCGCTGGGCCATAAGCCCATTTCTTATGATTTCTATGTCATCTTCTTGGACAATTGGCCCCACACAAACATTATAATGCACAAATTTCCCAATTTGAACCTTGTTATCTATGCATAAAAAGTACAAAATTCAATCCCTTTTTTCTTTACCTTTTTTATAATTATAAAATTAAAATCCAAGCATAGTTCAGAAAAAAAAATCCTAATCATATTCTATGATCACACAAAAGTAGCCTATCAAAAGATAAATGAAATTATCGTAATTACACAAGTAGAAAGGAACCCTTATTCTCAATAAATTCCACAAGAAATATTAAATGAAACCAAAATTATAAAATAATCAATCAATTTTCAGCATAATAGTCAAAAATAATAATATTTTCCAATATTCAAGAGATTAGGATTTTATTTGAGGAGGACAACAATCAACAACAAATTATCAAAAAGCAAAGAGGGCAACGATTGAGAGGAGACAAAGACCGCAATAACAAGAAGAAATTAAGTTAGAGTTTGTAAAAATAAAGAGTAGCATTATTTTTTTTATTAATTATTATTTTACACAGCTGTAACAAAGCCTGTAAAAATTTTGTTTTGAAAACTCAATTTCAATTATAATTGTAAAATAATGAAATGTGATTTCACAATTTAATTAAAATTGTATTTTTAAAATATAATTTTAACTAATGTGGCTCAGTGTGCACTTTTTATTTTATTTATTTTTTTAAAATTTTATGGGAATGCCTAAAGCATTTTTAACTAATAGGCTAAGTGTGCCCTTTTTTTATGGGGAAGAAGTGAGAGACCAGGGGTTTGATTTTAGTTTTTTTGAATGAGAATGAAGTCATAATTACCTCCATGGGAATTAATTCCAAGATTTCAATGTGACCGTTGGCAGGGCCGGCTGTACGTGGTAGGCAGGGTATTCAAATGAATACCCTGACCCGAAAAAAATTATATATAATATTTTTATAATTATTTTGTTTTGACCACTCAAAAATTTTTTTTTTTTTTTTTTGATCACCCTAACAAATTTAAATAACCTAAATTTTATTTAAGCCCAACTAAATTAAACTTAATTGGTCCCTTCAACAAAGACAAAATGCCTAACAACAACAAAGTAATTTTCTTGCTCTAAAATCTAGAAAGAAAAGAAAAACCTATGGAAGCCCAACAATAATCCTAGAAAATCAAACAAATAAAAGCCCACTGGGACTTACTCCAACATTCCTTCTTATGAAGCCAAAAATGATTGTTAGTTGATAACCTCGTCGGAGCATATGACGAGGTCACGTTTCTTGCAAAGATGAGAAAGAAAGACATCGGAGTGGCGTTAGTCAACGGTTCTCCAATAATAAAGTTAGTAGAATTCTCAATATCTCTCAGAGAATAAGAATGTAATTCTGTATGTTTGAAATTGTGTACCTTTCTTCTAGTGCTTAGTGGCTTATTTATAGCCTTAGTACAGCTGTCGGGATCATCATTATGAGTGTAACCATCAGTGGCCTCTTAATGGCTCTCTTGGCTGTTTTGAGTAATGTTTGCCTGAACTTAAATGGAGGTTTGACTGGCTCATGATTGGTCTTTCTAACCGTTGGAGCCCGTCGGTTACAAAACCATTAATGATTACGCCATTAATGCTAAATGGTTGTCTTCTCAAATGACTGCCCATGAATGAGATGCTTGTCATCTATTATGACAATCCTGTAGATGTAATACTCATTCGTTGTTTGGATGATCCCATAATTTTAGTATTCGTCACCTTCACCTGGATTAAAATATATTGGCAGTTTGGCACAACATAAATAACCAAATTTAAAAAAAAAAAAAGAAAAAAAAAAAGAAAAAAGAAGAAGTAAAGAATATGCCTTGTGGGTTCCAGTTAGCTCAACTGATAAAGTTTTTTATGGTTAAATAAGATATTTGGGATTCAATCCCTGCTTACACCAAAAATCGATTGATGTCTTAAGTGATTTTTTTTTTTTTTTGAGAAGATATGACTAAGTGACTTTGTGAACTATTCTAAGTGTGAGTTTGGCATGGCTTAAAAAGCCAGCTATTTCAACTACTTTTTAACTTTATTTAAAAATATGCTTCTAACTCCGCAGATCGAACCCTTTTCTCCTTAGACTTTCAAGTACTTTGTACATGAAGAAATGTCAATAATTCATGTTAGTGTCATAGTACCAGCGCATAGTCTTATAATTATAAGTATTTATTTAGTGTTATGAAGTGTGAATAATTAATTTGCTGAGAATTGAGTGGTTGTGTTCACATGGGTCAGACCAGTGGAACCGTGGTCTTTGAAAAAGCTTAAAAACTAAAGAGAAAAGACAAATTTGTCGGGTGGTGAAAGACAATTTTTTTGTAATTGATTTGTTGACTTGAATTCTTAATAAACTAATGTTATGAACACAACAATAATTCTTTAATACAATTAAAAGACTACTAAATTGAGTTAATTTGTTAAATAAATAATTGTATTTTTTTTTAATTGAATTGTTGAGTTGAATTCTTAATAGAATAATGTTATAGACACAACAAAAAAATTTTCTTAATATAATTACAATGACAAAAATTCTTTTTTAATTGAATTGTATTTTTTTTCTTTTCCTACTGCTATGGAAAAATACTTTATAAATACCTTATAATTTTTTTCTTTTATTATATTTTGTATAATTTAAATTTTGTAATGACTATCTTGAAAAAAATTATTGGAGCCGTCAGTGAGCGTTGATTAAAATTGTAACTAGCTTCAATTTAAATTTAACATGAGATTCTCACAGTTTTAGACTTCATTAAAAAAGAAAAGCAAAAATTAAAATTAAAAATAAATTAATATAACAAATTAAGCTTGCATTTTATTTAAACCTCAGAAATATATTCCACTATTTCTATCTTCTTTTTTTTCTAATCTAAAAATACAAAAGAAAACTTTTTTAAATAGGAAAAAAGAAAAAGTAAATAACTAATTTGTCGGTCCAATACATGTTTATATATATTAATATTATCGACATTCTATCTATTACCCAAACCCTAGCCTAACTTGCTATTTCAAATCGGCTACGTTTTCCTTGCACTTATTTCTAGTTTTTCATTTTACGAGTCGGCAAGTTTTTTTTTTTTGACCAAAAAAAAAAAACGAGTCGGCAAGTTTCATTCTCCAAATAAGAGTTGGAGAATTTTCTTCCAAGATATATATATATATATATATATATTAAGCTCTGCTTCCATCCCTACTCCTTCTACACATCTCTTTAATTTCTGCGCTAGCTCTCTGGGCTTTTTTTTTTTTTTTTTTTTTTCGTTTAATTTGCTGGGTCCACGATGATCATCAAGAGAAGAAGACTTGACGGAGAACTGGAAGCAACTACTGTGTTGCGTGAACGAGGCCCGGCGAAGATGAAGATGAGTTGTGGAGCGTTATACTTACCCAAAGACGACGAGGATAAGCCATTAGGCGAAGATGCACACTTCATCTGTGCAGAGAAGCAGACCATTGGTGTCGCTGATGGTGTGGGCGGCTGGGCCAAAAAAGGCGTGGATGCCGGAGAATACGCACGTCAACTCATGAAAAACGCTGAGATCGCCAGCCAAAAAGAACCCAATGGAGACGTGCAACTAAAAAGGGTTTTGGGAACAGCTTTCTTGAACACCAAGGCTCTGGGTTCATCCACGGCTTGCATTGCGACTCTCAAGCAGGATTATCATCTACATGCTATTTATGTCGGTGACAGTGGGTTTATGATATTCCGGGACAAGAAGTTTGTGTACAAATCGCCCATACAACAACGTTGTTTTAATTGTCCGCGTCAGTTGGGAAATAGCAATAAAAGTGATAAGCCATGTTCGGCTATTGAAATAAAAGTAGGGGTGGTACCAGGAGACATCATAGTTCTCGGCACCGATGGGCTTTTAAATAATATGTTCCCTGCGGAAATCGAGGATGTTATCAAGAAAACAACATTAGAAGAAGGTGTAAATCCAGAGAAGTTGGCTTTGACTATTGCAGATTTGGCATTGTATAACTCGTTCGATAGATTTTTCTATAGCCCATATGCAAGAGCCGCTCGGAAAGCAGGAAAGGAGCACAGAGGAGGAAAGATTGATGATATTACTGTCATTGTTGCCCATATTTTGCCATATGTCTAATTCAGGTGTTTTCCTATTCATCCACCGAAAAATAAAAAATAAAAAGTTTATTAGGTGTTTTGTTAAATTTTACCTTTTAAAAAAAAAAAAAATTTATTGTATAGAAAATTTTCTGAATTGAAACAGTCCCTGTGTAAACAGTTGGTTTTGTGCAAAACATGTGAAAGATTAATTGTTACATTTATGCTTGAAATTCTTCTTATGTATTGCTCTCTTTGTTCTTCTATCTAATGATGTAATGAGCCTTTTGGCTCTAATCTTTGGTTTTTTTTTTTTTTTTAATCATCAATAATTCATCCCAAAAAAAAAAAAAAAACGAAAAAGAAAGCTTAATGCTATTTATATTCGATCCGGCCATCACCTGTTGTTCTCAATTACATTTTTTTTTTTAATAATTTGAATAAAACTGCGTGACTGGGAATTAATAAACTCTCCACTTATGAAAAGCTATGCTTGATGGATATAAGGAAAGGAACCACTAAATCATATTCTTTTTGGTTTTTCTTCACGCCTCAGTTGTTAAAAACATGGTTTTGTATCTTGTACAAATCAATATACCAGTATCAACATAAAAATCTATTCTATTCATGAGAAATAACATACAACATTGAATTCTAAAACAAATAATAAAAAACATACCATGATGTAGTGATTCTTAAAACAAACTTAAAATATGATCTTGAGAAGTCTTTCAATTTTTACCTCAATTCCACTTGGTATCCAAGATGTGTAGTCTTTCAATTAATTCTTTGTACGTAGTTTTTTTTTGTTATGGAAAGTGTGTTATAGAGAAAACAGTTTTCTCTAATTTTAATTTTACGTTCGTTTAATTAACTACTTAGACAATTATTTTATTTAATAACACCTTATTAAATTATGGGCTAAATGCAAATTATATACTTTAAGTTTGATTAAAATTCATTTCAATTTTCTAATTTTACTTTTATTCAATTATGTCTTTTAAATTTCAAATTTATTCAATTCAGGTTTTCCATTTAAAAAAAATATATATTTTTCTCACATGAAAAAATCAGAAAAAATCTATAAAATTAATTAAAATATTTTATAGATTTTTTACGCGAGAATGTTTTTTCAAATTTTTTTTTCATTAGTTAATTGCATACTTAATTGCAATTTTTTTTTTTAATGGAATTGGACGAAAAGCTTGAATTTAATAAATTTGAAACTTAGAGGACTCGATTGAACTAAAATAAAGTTAGAAGATTAAAATGAATTTTAATCAAACTTAGATGATGCAATTTGAATTGTAATCTGAATAATAACTGATTATCTAATTGAACTTGCCTTTTCTTAATTAGGTTTTAGCACGAGGCTTGAGATCAGACCACAGTGGCAAATAAGGCTCTAGCTTCAATGGTTTTCAAGTTTTCTATCAACTTTTGACAAGCCCAAAGTTACTATTAATTATATAATAAGTAATACTATGAAAATATAATTGCATTCTAAGTCTTATTAATAAATTATATCTCAAGACTATTATAATATCATAAAACAACTATCACTTTGTAAATCACTATTTTAATCCTTGAGTCTCCAGTTTAATATTTCAATTATTCCCATATTTTATGAAATTTAATTTTATTAAAAATATAACCTTTAGTAACTTTTTACTAAAGTGGTCAGGTTTGATACTTTGAATGATCAATTCCCATTTAGAGTCTGTTTGACATTGGCCTTTAACATTTAGGCTAAAATGTAAAACCCATTCTCTAAGTTTCACCACTTTTCATTTCAGTTATTTAAGTTTCCTTGGTCATTTCAATCCTCTAAGTTTTAAAACTCCTCAATTTAATCCTCCATTAAAAAGCCATCCATTTCTGCTGTTAATATCCCCAAAACGACATCATTTTGGATTAGTTTTAATTTAATGATTTATTTCTTATTTATAAAACATTAATTAAAAAAACCAGAAATATTAAATAAATAAATAAAGTCCCTCCCAGCTATCATTAATGGCTTCCATACCTAATAAGTCAACAGTGAAATCCCAACAAAACTATATAAATCCCAATACCATGATCACCATTACCATTGCAATCATCTCAATCTGACCTTTTTCTTTTATATACTCATTCATCACTCTGCATTTTCACTCTTATACTTTTAGAACCCAAAACCCAGAATTCCTTTTTCCTCTTCACCACCATGGCTACGAACATTTTAGACCACGAAGTGAACCCAGACACCCATGACCTCTTCTAAGTCACACTTAGACTCCAACCAATTCCAAACCGTCGTCACCCGCACTCCCCACACATGGTCGACTTCTGGCTCTCCAACATCTACCACATCCACTGCCTCATCGTCGGCCTCCAATCCCCAATTCGCCAAAGCTACTTTGTTTCACAATTGTCCTCTCTCCTTCCCATGCTTTCTTGGTCATCATCTCCTTTTCTCCCCTTAGCGAGGGACGACGTTGATTGGGGTTTGATTTTTTTTAATTCCTGGGTTTTTTTTTTATTAACATATTTTAAAATTAAGAAATAAATAATCAAATAGAAATTAAATTTTAAAAGCAGTCCAAGACCGGCATCATTTTAGGGTGTTAGTGGCAAAAATGGATGTCTTTTTAACAGATGATTGAATTGAGGAATTTTGAAATTTAAAGGACTGAAATGATCAAATGCAAACTTAAAGGACTACAATGAAAAGCAGTAAAACTTAAAAGGTGAGTTCCAAAATGCAAAACTCCTTCTCAAATAAAAGAAAAAAAATATATATATATATATATATATACATACATACAAATGTACAACATTTTAAACCTCATTTTTCCTACTTTTTCACATTTTTTTCAAAGTACAAGTATATTTTAACTCACTTTCAGCAAAAAGTTTTTAACAAAAAGCTAGATAAGTTGTTTCCAAATAGATACTAAATCTTAAAACAATGTTTCGTGTCTCCTATCGAGGTTATAGATTTTATCTTAAGAATATGTATTCCTTCAACAGTAAGTGCGGTTGCTTAACATAATGAGATTTTGACTGTTAGATTAGATCTTACTCTTGATATATCAAAGTAACCTACATTTTATGATCGGGATCATAATCCTCTTAAGATTAATAGTCTATGAAAATAGAAGTTGTTCGATTTATTATTCAAATAACAGTTGTTAATTGAATAATTAATCTCACAATAGTCTAGTTCATTGTTTTTTACACACTTAAGACATGCTAATATGAGCCAAAACTACTCTATTTTTTAGCAAATCAACTTACCATAATATGCGGCCTTCTATCAAGGAGACTTTTGGTGTTCCCGTGGTGTAATAATATGAGAAATACCTTGGCCTTTCCTCTTTTATTGGTAGGAAGAAAAAGGACAACTTTGCAAATATCAAACAATGGATTTGGAAAAATTTACAAGGATGGGAAGCAAAACTCTTGACCCAAGCGGGGAGAGAAATCTTGATTAAATCGATGGCTTAAGCCCTCCCCACGTATACAATGTCATGTTTCAAGCTTCCGGTAACTCTATGTTATGAAATTGAAGCACTTATTCACAAATTATTTTGGGGACAAAGAGGTAACAACCAGAAAATTCATTGGCTGAAATGGGAGACTATGTGTAAGCCTAAGTCACAAGGTGGGTTGGGTTTTAAGGATTTGTCTATGTACAATGATGCTTTCTCAGCGAAGCAAACATGGTAACTCCTCCATGACACACAATCCTTATTCTATCAGGTTTTCAAAGCAAAGTTCTTCCCTAATTGTTCAATAGGCTAAAAATCCTAACAATGCTTCTTATGCTTGGAAAAGCATTCTCAAAGGTAGAGACGTTATCAAGCGTGGAGCCTCATGGAGAATTGGCACAAGTACCAGTGGCGGCTCCAGGAATTTTGTCTAGGGTGTTCCTATTCTACTTTGAAAAAATTTCGGGTCATTTCAGTCTATTTCGGGTGTTTCAGGACGTTTCGATAAATACCGGCCAAAATTCAAGATTTGGTCGGCATGAAGTTTGTGCTTAAAAAAAAAAAATGTTCTTAAAACCAAAACAAATTTGCATAATGTACACCAAAAAACCTCAAAAGGAAAAAAAAAAAATGAAAAGAAAAGAAATGAACAAAGGTACCTGTAAAATAAACTATAAGTTCATTTGAAATATTAATAAAATTATTAATTATTGTTATTTAGTTGTTTCATTAATTTGTTTGTCTTTTATAAACTATAATTTGTTATATTGTTGTTTCATTAATTATAAAATTATTAATTGTTGTTTAGCCTGACATAATTTAATTTCTTTGTCTTTTATAATGTATTGGTTAATTATACTGCTTTAATTATTGTTGTTTAGCCTAACAATAAACTATATTGCTTTAATTTGTTTATCATTAATTATACTGCTTTAATTTGTTATATTGTTTAACCTCATGTGCACATTACACTAAAAGAGCCACTAATGTGCACATTACAAATCCCATGTGCAACACAATAATTAAGATAATGTAATGTGCAGCCCGGCCCCATGTGCCCATCCACCCCTACCCCCACCCCACTCAATAGACAAGCACGCCTTATGCCTGATGCCCCCTGCCAATCATAAAATTTCACAATCACACATTACACTAAAAGACAATTAATATCTCACCAATACCAACACAAACACACTACACACACCAACACCAACGAATAAGATAAACTGATAAAGCCAAATTCAAAAAGTCAAAAACAGACAAAATATTAATAAAGTTAAAGTTCAACTAATCACAGACTCACAGTTCAAAAGAGAGAGAGTTAGTCTTATTAAAGAATAAAGAGAGAGAGAGTTTCATTTGTTTCATAATTTTCATTTCAGTGATTCAGAGAGAGAGAGAGAGAGAGAGAGAGAGAGAGAGAGAGAGAGAGTCAGAGAGAAAAAGAGAGAGAAGTTAGCTTAGCAAAATACTAAAATGAAATACCTTAAGGGAGGGAGCACCAGAGTAGCTGAGCAGGGAGGCTTGAAGGCTGAGGCCGTTGAGGCAGTGACGAGGCGACGAGCGATCTGCCGATCTCCGATGAGGGCGAGCAACGAGCGACGACGACGAGGGGCGGGCGAGCGATTTGGACTGGACCAATCTGAGGGACTGGACCGATCTAAGGGGCTGAGGCATTGCTCTCCGACTGTTGGCTTGAGGCTCAAGCAGCGTTGCTTTGAGGGACTGAGGCGTTGTTGTCTTTAGGTTTGCTTTAGGATGATATCTTTTTTTTTTTTATTATAAAGCCTTTAGTGATTTCTGATTTAGTGATTTACTCTGTATTGAGGTTTTTTTTTTTTTTTTTTTCCTTGAGAATCTGTGGGTTTGCTACTTCTGTAATTTGTTGGGCTTGCCGTGGGCTTGGCTTTGTTACAATTTTTTTTTTTGCTTGAAAGTAGAACAAATAAATTGTTTTTTAATTTGAGGGAGTTCACCTCAGTTAATATTTGGGACGACAACTGGCTTCCAACAAAAAATAATCCAGGGGTCATTTCTCCAGCGATGTCGGGCCTGCCAGCAAATAAGGTTAGTAACCTTATTGATCCTGTGCAACAAGTTTGGAAAGATTCTGTTCTTGATAGGTATTTTTCTGAGTTTGAGGCAGCTGTGATCAAGAGAATCCCCTCTGCCAATCTATCCAAGATGATGTCCTTATTTGGCCATGGAACCTAGATGGTGAGTATTCGGTAAAATTGGGTTATCAGTTCTTGCAGCGTACTTCTCAAGCCCAACAACCTGGTCACTCTATGGTGGACAATTTGAAGCCTTTGTGGAATAAGATCTGGGGACTAAGGTAAAGAATCTGGTTTGGCGTGCTTGCCAAAATTCATTACCCACGAAGACCAATCTAGTAAAGAGGAAGGTGATTACAGATGGCGTATGTGACAGCTGCAAGCTCCAACAGGAAGATGTTGCCCATGCTCTGTACCATTGCTCAAAAATGGACAGTCTTTGGAACTCGATACCACCGTGGAATCATGGTATCCTTAAGCAAAGTGTGAACTTCATCGATATGTTGGGTTTTGTTTTTGCTGAAAATAAGAACCTTGAATTGTTCGCTTCGGTGATTTAGGTGGTTTGGAATCGTCCAAATAACCTCAGGTTGGGCAAACCCGTGGTGCCACTGAGTCAATTATTGCAGATAGCCCGAGAAAGATAGCTGGAACGTGCTACTCTTCCCTCGAGTACACCGATACACCATCCCCGACGGACATCAACTTCCTGGACACCATCGGCATCTCCCTGCTACAAAGTAAACTTGATGGAGCTACTTTTGTAGATGAAGGCTGTGTTGGTTTGGGTGTTGTAATATGGAATGGAAATGGGCTCGTTATGCGTTCCCTATCCCAGCTGATACCGATCGATACTCCTAACTGTCATCGAGGTTGAAGCTTTGGTGGCTCAACGGGGCGTGAAACTTGCCCTTAAGCTAGGTTTCAACAATGTCAAATTGGAAGGAGACTTGGCAATCTAATCGGTGTCCTCAAGGCTAGTCACAGGTCCCTAGCCCAGTACAGTCATATTGTAGCTGATATTCAATACCTTGCCTCGCATTTTTCAGTTTTCAACTTTATCTCATTTTTGTAGGCATTGTAACAAGGTGGCTCGTTCTCTTGTGAGAAGAGCAATATTTTCTCCTCCTTTGTCAATTTGGATGGAAGATGTACCACCAGATATCATTCATGTACTATAGGCTAATTTAAACAATCAATCTTAACAACCTGCATTGTCCTTTTTCTCAACAAAAAAAAAAAAAAAAAAAAAAACACACTAATACATCAATTAGAAGTCTCCACTTCCATGATCTAAACAAACCATCTTAGTTGATGTATTATACTCTTTACAAATGAGACGCCCCAATTTTATCACCGATTACGAACTACGCTTTTGAGTTTATAAGAACTTGTGATTTATATTTTCTATAACTCAATCACATATAATGAATCTTAAGGACTATATAACAATGTTCAATTAGTTCTGGTAGAAACAATCTCATATAATTAAATACTTTAATTACTTAAAATATGACAATAAATTCAATTTTAGGGCACAACCTTAACAGTGGCAAGTTAAGGTTTAGCTAATCCAACTAGCTAGATGCTATTTTTGTTCTCAAATAATGCTCCTAATTGGTTTTGGAAATTCCCAACTAGTGGCTGTAGCTTACCATCAACTACTTTGATATTTCCCCGTAAAAAAAAAAAAAAAAAAACTACTTTGATATTTCCCCGTAAAAAAAAAAAAAAAAAAAAAAAAACTACTTTGATATTTATTGCTTTATTAAAGGATTGCCCCGTTTTTGTTTTTAATAATTTTTTAAAGGCTCTTCTTTTGGAATGAAATCTACCTACAAATTTTGTTTCTAACATATATGCTCAATGAACTGACAAATGGCAAGTTTCACTACATATGCTTGGGAAGTCATTAGAGATCATAACAAACCTGACCTGAGGTATATATAAGATGGTCGAGATTCCTTAGGTTTCAATTTTCAAAGCTATATACCAAAACATGGGTTTATTACTTTATCCATGACTAGATATAGGCTTGCGAGTGGGACTACAAAGGAAGTTAATTTTTTATGTGAATTTTGTAGCAAAGAAGATGGAGTTCCTTTCAAAAAAAAAAAAAAAAAAATGATGGAGTTGAGTTACGAGAGCACCTATATATCTTTGAGTGGCCTGTGACTAATAGTCTACTAGTAATAGCTCCTAGGTTTGTAAGCAATGTTAGAGGAAGGAAACTAGTGCTAAGCACATATAAGAGTCATGTATCTAAATTAAAGTATCTCAAATATAAATAAATAAATAAATATATATATATATATCAAAGAAAATATTTCTAACAATATAATTAAAATTGAATAATAAAATATAGGATTAATTACCATTTTGATCCTAACGTATGACCTGCTTTTATAGTTAAAATTCATTACAATTTTTTTAAAATTATATTTTCTTTTCTTGTTTTTTTTTTTTAAATAAAAAATGTTAATTATTTTTTTGTATTTCGGCTTTGTTAAAATCTAGTTTTCAATTGATAATATAACCGAGGTTGTCAAAATCGGGATCTTACGTAGGATTGTGAGAGGTAGGTAAGATCGAATCATGGATCGTAAGATCCTACATATTTTCAGATTTTAAGCAAAAAACCTATTGATAGTGACTTTGTATGTTATATAATCACTTAAAATATGAATCCATCCATTAAAAAAAATTGCCAAATAAAATGTAATTTGCACGCACTACATTATTCATGTCATTCTAACGAAACAAAATATATTTAACTTTTGACATAATGTATCTAAAACGTTTAGTACATGTTTAATTAGCAACTAAGTACCAAAATATTGTCTACACATATGGAAAATGTTTTCCAAAATTTAAGTTCCAAATCCAAAATAAGTTAGGCTAGTTAGCATATAAAAACTAGCTAACTACAAATTTACAATATGTAATCCAAAAGAGAATTCTCAATCTAAGGTAATCTAGCTAATTACAAATATGAAATCCAAAAGAGAATTTACATTCTAAGGTTCTTCTAATCTAATCACTGTCATAGTCATATCCCATTTCATCATCTATATCCTTCATAGTATTAACATCCAAAACGTTAAACTTAAGTATTATAGGTTTTTTTGAGATTTTATATTGACATAGGGGTAAATTTGGGACTTCAATTCATTATTGGGCTTTTGATAACCCGTTGGGCTTATGGGTTTAGGTGGATTATCTTTCCCAAATGAATCCCACTTAAAAAAAAAAAAAAAAAATCAAGCCAAATGGTAGGATTGATAGGATCTTATATGATTTTACGATCTTATACGATTCTACACGATTCTACATATGATCCTATCATTTTTGTGATCTTGCTACGATTTTAAACTTTTTGGTGAGGTGGGATTGTAAAATCGTGCGATTTTATGATCCGGATTGTGATTTTGACAACTATGAATATAACTATATAAGTAATCTACATAATGTTATTGTATCATATGGAAGTAAGAAATTAACCAGTGCTTAATTACTTGCTTAAGAACACAATTAATTTAGATTATGGGCTAAAATCAATCCGTAATGGGAAATTTGAACAAGAAACCAAAGACTGTTTCCCTCTTGTAAAAGTATGAAAAAAAGCTTTTATTCATATCCTCTTTTTTTGATACAATTCTCACTCTATGTATTTCTATCTTTTTCTTTTGTGTCCCTACTCCCTCCTTTCTCTTTCTTCTTTCTTCCCTTTTATACGAGTCATTTCTTTCTTTTTCACGTTTTGTCCTTGTTCACCTATATAACTTCTAATTTTATCGGGTTCTTCTTTCTTGGTTTTTCATCATAAACGGAGCTTTTTAGGGCTTCTTCTTATTGTTTAGGCATGCACCTAGATAACTTTTGATCTTATTGGATTCTCATTTTCTGGTTATTTATTATGAATGAAGACTTTTAGGGCCTTTTTTACTGTTCAAGCTCGTCCTTCTGCATTAAATGCGATAATGCTAAGCAGATGACCTTCATTAATGCGGGGGTTATTGTGAAATCATCTGGAAATCTCAGATAGCTATCTTGATAAAGTTGATCTTTTCTAGGACTTACCTCGGTAGTTTGGACATGACCTCGGCACTAGGCTAGGAAGGGGATTGGGCCTGATCAATAGTCCGAGGTTCTGTTCCTATTATTAGAATAGGCTAGTCTATGTTGGATTTGTTTTCTACGTTTAGGCCAATGCTTGAAATGGGTCCAACATTTATCCTGTTATAATAAGGCCCAATGTTTATCCCACTACATATTATAATTGATTATTTTTAGTAAGATCTTATCAATTTTAAATTTGAAAATCTTTTTTTTTTTTTTTGCATAAACAACTACAGTAAATTTTGTTAGTAGAATATTATAAGAAGTATATGTATTTATAAAAGGATTTATTATTTATTTATAATCAAGAATTTTTATTTTACATCTTTAAACATTATTATGATTATTTTTATTTCTATCTTTCTGTTGTACTATTTCAATATATTTTAAAGTTTTTATTATTATTATGAATTTCTAATTGTTTGTGAGATTATATATATATATATAGTAATAATAACTTTATTAGGAGATTCTATTGGAGATTCAATTAAAATTTTTACTTCTTCTCTTATTTTTCTTAAATTTTTCATATCCAAATTGATATTTTTAAGTAAGAATTCGTAATTAAAATAGTTACTAATAAAATAAACCTGATCTATGATATAAAATTATGATATGATAAGATTAAAATAAAGAGAAATGATATGTCTACAACATTTTTACAACAAATCTTAAGTGGCAGGTTGTTACTGGTTGTTATTGTTGGGGCAAAAAAGTAATCTTAGTATTAGTTTTAAATTTGAACCAATAACAACTAACCACTTGTGATTTGTTGTAAAAATATTGTAAAATTGTTGTAGACGTAGCATCTCTCTAAAATAAATTATACAAAATATTAAAATCTATTTTATCACGACTTCACTTAATAATAGAATTTCCCAACAATGTCAACCTATCCAAATAAAAATTTCCCAATAATGTCAATCTACCCAAATAAAGACGAATTAATATTAATAAAACAAAGATGAATTTTATATATAAAATCAAATATCACTATTACTTTACAAAAAAAGAAGAAGATGAAAAGTATAATTTTTGTAGATAAAAAAAATAGACTTTTAATTTACCTTAGTTAACGCTATGCATAGTGAAGGAAAGCTAAATTCTAATTTCCAATTTTGATTTTGGTGGAGAGGAAGAGATTGTTTGGTATGTGGTCATATGGTAAGTTGTGTGGAAGACTTGTCAATAAAAATTGAAACCTTAAGTTTTATTGGAATTTTTTTTTTGAGAAACTATTGGAAATTGATTATTAGTGATGATTCAATATACTTACATAAATAAATAAAAATTTGTTATAGTTTTGGATTTCAATTATATTTTTAAATCATCAAAGTCACTATTAGAGAATTTTAGTTAATGATAGAATCATATAAAAGCATCAACTTGTTCAAGTAAGGATGGATTCAAACATAACAACCACCATTTTCTGTCTTTTTTCATTCTTGAGATATGTAAAGAAAAAAAAAATAAAAAATGAATAATGCTATTGTAAATATTATATGGTGACTTTATATTTTTACACAACTTTATATGAACATATGTGGGTGAATTTTGAGTTTAATTATCTAAAATGTGATATTTTTTTCTAGGCTAAAATGTAAATTGCATTATCCAAGTTTAGTTGAAATTCATTTTAGTCTTCAAACTTACTTTTGTTCAATTAGTCCTTTAAGTTTCAAATTTGTTTATTTAAGATTTTTTATCCGATTTTGTTTTAAAAAAAAATTATTTTCACCTAAAATATATATAAAATTAATAAAAATATTTAATGTGAGAATTTATATTTTTTTTATAAATAGAATTAGACAAAGGGAAAAGTTTTGCTACATATAGGATTATGTGGCTACAAAAAGAAAATGAACAAATATTTACGAGTTCACTTGTGTGTATTACATATGACCCTTGAACACATGTTACTTTCTTTTTGCTACTACATAATTATGTATGTAGCAAAACCTTTCCTTTACACAAAATGTATGATTTGAATAAATTTAAAAATTAAAGAACTAGCTGGACCAAAATAAATTAAAAATCTAAAATAAGTTTCAGTTAAACTTATTTTTTATTTTTTTCTTTTCAAATGACATGGGGAGTAAAAAATTAATTTAAAAAAAAAAAAAAAAAAAAAAAAAAAAAAAAAAAAAAACGCTGTGTATATCGTGGTTTCCACTTCAACGTGGCCTTTTGCCTCCATAATTCAAAAGGATAAGATTCAAAAAATGCAAGTGTAAGTAAAAACTTCTCTCTCGCCGACTCGACCCAAACTCAATCCCAACGCACCCAGTCAACTCGTTCCCCATGCAACTCACCAATATCCTATTCACCTCCGTCGCCCTTAAAGCCCCTCCAGTTCTCTTCCCCAAAGTGAAAGCGCGCAATTCCAACTCGCCCGAGTCACTCACTCTCTCCCAGACCCTCCAATCCGAAACCCTCGAAACCCTAGAATGGCCCTCACTCTGCAAACAACTCTCATCGTTCACGTCCACCACCATGGGATTCTCGGCCGCGCAGAAAGCCAAGATCCCCTTGGGCCAAACACCGGAGGAGAGCCACAAGCTTCTCGATCAGACGGCGGCGGCGTCGGCGATGATGATGATGGATTCTCCGCCATTTGATTTCTCGGGGATCGAGGACGTCTCGGGGATTTTGAACTCGGCTGTTTCGCGCCAGTTGCTCTCGATTTCGGAGCTCTGCGCGATTCGGCGAACGCTCCGAGCCGCGAAGCTCTTGTTCGAGAACTTGAAACAGTTGGTTAATACCGGAGATTGCTCTGAAACTGAAAGGTATTTTACTATTCTTATTATTATTAGAATTAGAGAAGGATTTAATTTAATTTAGCTTTAATGAAGCCCTAGCTTTACACCATCTAATTCTAATTACAATTTTGCCACTTCAATTTTTACAACTTATAGCATAGCTTCATACTGAATATTAGGGAAAATTTGCAAAATAATAATATGTCTTAATTAATAATAATTTTTTAAATTGGCAAAACAGTTATTTGGGAATATGGCCTTTTCTTTAGAATCATATTTCTTCGATTTCAACTAACTTAGCTGAGCTGAATTCTAAGTGTCAAAAACACAATTTCAACATGAAACATGATTTTAATAAAAAGGCTAGATTTTCAAATAGTTTAAAAACAATGCTAATTTACATAATTATTACTAAAATGATATTGTTTTGCAAAATTTCCAATGAATATTATCCTAATAATATGCCTCCCTGCTGTTGGGTTTCAGTTAGCTCAATTACGCTATCATCGAATAACAAAACTAGGATTGACTACACCATAGGTTCAATTTTTTTTTTTTTTTCTTTTTTTGCCACCATTGTTGTGTGTGTGTGTTTGGGTATTTGTTTGTATTTTCAGCTCAAAGTCAAACCAAATCATTTATACATTTTGGTTTGCCTGACTTAAAATTCGCTTGGTGCTTAAAAATTCATTTTGATTTTAGATGTTATAGTAGGGGCATGCACTATTCTTAGGGTCTTAGGGTCTGTTTGAGACTCGTTTCTTTTGTTGAAATTGAAAATATTTTGCTGAAAGTACTATAGATAAAGATAAAAATTAGCTAAAATAGTACAGTGAGACCCATGAATAGTACCAAAAAGTGTAGTGGGAGCATGAATAGTAGCAAAAATAAGCTGAATAGTAAAATAAGTTGGCTTTTTAATTTGGAGCCAAACACATACTTAGTGTCTGTTTGGAAATAGTTTATTTAGTTGAAACTGAAAACTTTTGCTGAAAATACTGTAGATAAAACTAAAAAGTAGTTGAAATAGTATAGTGAGGCTCATGAATAGTACCAAAAAATGCAATGAGACCCATGAATGGTAGTAAAAATAAGTTGAATAGTAAAAAAAACTGGCCTTTTATCCCAATGCCAAACACACACTTAGTTTTGATAGTTTGCGGTATATTCATAGATTTTATTTTTTAAAATTTTACATAGTATGCTGTTTTAGAGATTGAATAATAAATAATATTCAATTGACTTGAAATTTGAGAGAACATATAATCCAAGTGTGAGATTTTGAAAATCCTATAAAATGCTATTAAGCAACAATGTCATTTTTTTGGGTAATTCAATACTTGGGGGTGGGGGATTTGGATCATGGATATCTTTGTTGGAAACACCAAAAGGTGTCAGTTAATCTTACAAGGCTCTTGGCATTAACAAAGAGTTACATCATTTGGAACTTGAACTTTATCCAATAATTGTATTGAGTCTATTGACTATTATCATCAATATATTTGTAGTTGGAATTGATATTTTGGTCTGATGAGTTTGTATGGCGTGTCATATATTAGAGAAACAAAATACAGAAGCAATGGTGATTAGAGTAATTATCCTAAAAGTTGAAAAACCTTAATTTTGCAAAAGATGGAATAAGAGAATATGATGAAGAAGAGTGCAAATGTAAGAAAATAAATAGATAAGTGATATAACTTATAAGCTTTATAAGAAGTGGGACTTTGAGAGTGGTGAGAGGGGGAGGGGGCAATGGTGGAGATTATTAGGAGAGCTATTTGTGGTGTTGCAAGTTCATAATGAGTATTGTATTCCTGATGTATGGATGCTTTTTTTTTTTTTTTTTTTTTTAATTTTTATAAATTTGTCTGATCTTTTTGATGTGAGGTAAAAACTGATTGGAGTTAATTTTAATTTAAGTGGGAAGTCTCAGTTTTATTGGTCTTCTTTAGTTGGTTTTTGGGTTTTGTTGATGTGTCTTTGTTTTGTTCTTTGGGTGTTATGGTTTGCATTCGGATTTTAACAAATAGACACATTTTGAGAATTTATTAGTAACCAAGCTGTTGATCTAAAAGGTAATAGATTCTGGAAAGAGATATGCTAAAAGCATGCTATGGGTTGATCGTTAATCTTTTTCTGCTAGATATATTCCAGAAAGCCTAGGGGTAGAATCTTAGAGGTTAGGAGGTCCTGCATGGACAAGGTTTGCTGCATCAAACTGTGCCTAGAGTTAGCCTTTATTTTAAAATGGTTCGTGAGTTTGAATCTTCACAGTTCTTTTTTCGACTTGGTTCAAGACAATAAAGAGGATATTGTTTTTTTTTTTTTTTTTTGAAAATAGGTGTCACAAGGCTCTGAAAGCTGCTGCTTCTATGTTAAGCAATTTTCTTTGCTACATCCCTGGATAGGTTGTCCTTATTGGTTGGCAGTTGGGGAGAAGCATTTATCATAAGGTAATGAGTTCTCATGTCACAGTAAGGGTGTCAGTATAAAAATTTGTTTTATGGGGACTGTCACATATAGAGTGCTGTGCTTCTTTTTCTACACTTTCATACAACTGAAAGCAGGAGCTTCCTGCATGATTTTGATGTTATATAATAAGGAAATGAAAATTTATGTTTCTATTTGTATTCAAACAGGTACTTGCCTCTGCTTGAAATACTTAAGCACTGCAATTTCCAAGTGGAGTTAGAGCATAAAATAGGATTTTGCATTGATTGCAATTTGTTAATAATCCTTGATAGAGCTAGTGAAGATTTGGAGATCATTAGGTCAGAAAGGAAGAGGAACTCGGAAAGTTTGGATTCTTTGTTGAAGGGAGTGTCATCTCAGATTTTTCAGGCTGGGGCAATTGACAGACCTCTCATAACCAAGCGTCGGTCTAGAATGTGTGTTGGTATTAGGGCTTCCCACCGACATCTGCTTCCAGATGGTGTAATATTAAATGTTAGTGGTTCTGGTGCGACATACTTTATGGAACCCAAAGAAGCTATAGAGTTGAACAACATGGAAGTGAAGCTTTCAAACTCTGAGAAAGCTGAGGAGATAGCAATTTTGAGCTTACTTACATCTGAAATAGCGGAATCAGAAATAGAGATTAGGTATTTGTTGGATAGAATTTTAGAAGTTGATCTTGCTTTTGCAAGGGCTGCCTACGCTCGGTGGATGAATGGGGTCTGTCCAATTATCACTTCACAGGGTTGTGAGGCAATAAATTTTAGTGAAGAAGAAGATTATGCTCTGTCAGTAGATATTGATGGTATACAACATCCTCTGCTCCTTGAGTCCTCTCTGAGAAGTTCTTCAGATGTCATCACATCCAACTCTGGCAATTCAGTTCACTTGGGTGATGGAAATGTCACAATGACTTCTTTAAGTATGTTAAGAGGTGCATCTGATTATCCTGTGCCAATAGAAATTAAAATTAAATGTGGAACCAGGGTGGTTGTGATATCAGGGCCAAATACGGGAGGGAAAACTGCTTCCATGAAGACCTTAGGTGTGGCATCTCTTATGTCAAAGGCTGGCATGTTTTTACCTGCTAAGAACCGCCCACGAATTCCATGGTTCGATCTTGTTCTAGCTGATATTGGAGATCACCAGGTAGTTGTTTACCTTGTTTATGGCATATAAATTCTCAGTTCTTTTAGTTGTTCCTGCTTAGTCTTACTCTGGTTTTTTATTTTAGTCTTTGGAACAAAGTCTCTCAACTTTTAGTGGTCACATAACACGGATCTGTAACATCTTAGAAGTGGCCTCAAGAGAATCACTTGTCCTCATTGATGAAATTGGTAGTGGAACAGATCCTTCAGAAGGTGTGGCCCTTTCCACCAGCATCTTGCAGTATCTCAAAGACCGTGTTAACTTGGCCATTGTGACCACTCATTATGCGGATTTGAGTCTCCTGAAAGAAAAGGATGGTCAGTTCGAGAATGCAGCCATGGAATTTTCACTAGAAACCTTACAACCTACTTATCAGGTCCTTTGGGGAAACACTGGGAATTCAAATGCCTTGAGTATTGCTAAATCAATTGGTTTTGATCTAAATATAATTGAACATGCGCAACAATGGGTGGAACAATTAAAGCCTGAAAATCAGCAAGAGCGGAAAGGTTTGTTATATCAATCACTAGTAGAGGAAAGAAACAGATTAGAAGCTCAGGCCAGAAGAGCTGGATCTCTTCATGCAGAAATTTTGGATCTATATCATGAGGTATTTTTAGAAGTTCATATCTGTCAGAGAATGCTTAAATTTCTATATAGGGTCAAGGTTAATGTTTTGAAGTCCAACCTAGTCCTAGCAAGGTTCTGAGCACTGACAGTGGGAATCAAATAATTTATTGGGTGCACCAATGCTTTGCTAATATTAGCACTGATGGCCCATGGTAGGGCCATCTGCTGTGCCTCTTTGTGCGGGAATTGAACCCAGGACCAAGTTTTTGTTTTGGTGTTTCTCGTGGTTGTCAGATTATCCGTAAGTTCCCATTTAAATGGTTGAGAGTTAATTTAAGTAGGGTGCCAAACTACAGTGAGGAGAAACTAGGATGAAGTAATTGGGTTATTTTTTAAGAACTTGCATTTAAAAAAAAAATTGTCAAATCAAGGCTATTTTTATTCCTTTGTTAACTTTTTCATATTTCTAAAAAAAGAAAATTTGAATTTTTAATAGAACTTAGCGGTATTGTCAAAGTTAGACTACATGTCAAAATTCAAACATAACTCTTTTGTTTCTAATCGCAGCAACTTGGATTTTGAATGATTTGCCATTCTTGAATTAATTATTGTGATAGTTGTTTGATAATATTTTCTGCTCCACCCCACCCCCCAAATAATTTTATGGGTGTAGATCCAAAATGAAGCAGAGGATCTTGGTGGGCGTGAGACAGCTCTTAGGGTGAAGGAAACCCAACAGGTCCAGCAAGAATTAAAGACTGCAAAATCTCAGCTGGATGTTGTGATACAGGAGTTTGAAAATGGACTCAGAATTGCCAGTGCTGATCAGTTTAATTCACTGATCAAGAAATCAGAATCAGAAATTGCCTCTATAGTTGAAGCTCACTGTCCTCGTGATGCTTATTCTGTCAATGGTACAGATTCCAAATCTTATACACCTCAAATTGGAGAGCAAGTCCAGGTGACGGGATTGGGACGTAAATTAGCTACTGTGGTTGAAGCACCCGAAGATGATGAAACTGTCCTAGTACAACATGGTCAAATAAAGGTCCGTGTAAAGAAAAGCAACATCAGATCTATTGCAAGTAGCGAAAGGAATACTGAAACTAGATATGCCCCACGTTTGAAAAGGCAGGTATGTACTAAGTAGTGCTTTGCAGAAGTTAATACATTTCTCATCTAGATTAGTTGTTAACTGACCATAAATTGTAGGGCCTAATCCCTTTTGCACATAAAAGGATTTGGCTAAGCAAGTAGGGTCATTAGGCGAAATGATCCCAATGAATTTGATTAATATGACTTTGCCTGAGGAAGCTAGGCCCCTTTGTACACAAGCACATTCTTCCATGGTTCCACCTTGACATCAAGGGTTTCCATCTAAGCTTACTTTCACATACCATCCTCATGTCATAGGTGGCATGCCACTACAGTCATTTTCCACTTGTTTATAATGAATTATGTGTATTGCATTTGCATCAGTTGAAGCTTTATGAAACTGTAACACTTGACTGTCTCTTTCTCTTGATGAGTTTACTACTTTGCATAAGCTTTTCCATGTTTGTTCCAGGCTCTTGTTTCATTGGAGTATAATCTTCTCGTATTTATAGTCACACTTCTAATTACCCATCAATTTTATACTCTCAATACCACTCAACTCACCACAACCCAGACTGCATGAGTTCTCCTATGTGAAATCCTTCGTGCAATCCTTTTTTTTCTAGAGCAATGTATATAAGGCCTTGGAAATGATTTTTTTTCACTGTTATTATTATACATTTCTTCTCGGGTGTTCTTGTCCCTCTAATGCCTTTTACATGAAGGAAGTCTCTTCTCTGCACACCGCACTCTATAATATTAACGGCAGTCAGTTTCTGTTCTTGTGGACATTTGTTTTCAAGTTATTCCTACCATTTTTACTTTATTGGTGAAACCTGAAAGATAAGTTCCTTCCACAAGCTAAGTTAAAGTTTTAACTTCAGTTCACATAATTGAGTACAATGTGACATTTAATCATCGCGTTTAGTTTTCTTCAATTTCTAACCCCAGAATATGGCATGAATCTGATTGCTTACATCAATACTGTAGGGTCAGCAGAGCAAAGAGCTCCAGGCTCTTCCAGAGCCAAAAAAGGGCGAGGAGGTTTCATATGGCCCATTGGTGCAGACATCAAAGAACACAGTGGATTTACGTGGTAAGCGAGTGGAAGAAGCTTCATACCACCTCGAAATGGCCATCTCTGCAAGTGGACCATATTCGGTTCTATTTGTCATACATGGGATGGGCACTGGGGCTGTTAAGGAGCGTGCACTTGAGATATTAAACAATCATCCACGTATAGTCAAGTATGAACAAGAAAGTCCAATGAATTATGGATGTACAGTTGCTTATATTAAGTGAAACCTCAGTTGCTTGGTCCAATGAAGTATGTCATACTTGTGACCAGTTTTGAATTGTATATATACATGGGTTGAATGACTCACAGTCACTAATCATAGTTCATTGAGTTTGATTCCTTCGTGCCACTTTCAATTCTCTACCTTTTGTCTCCACAACCTTCATGAACTTGTTTCATCTAGAATTAAAGCCAATATGATCATCACAATATGTATTTAATCAGCATCTAGGTATGTACAACTCTGGTCCCGAAAGAATGTAATCATGTTTGGATGATAGACAGGTCATTCTTTGATGTTATATTTGTAGGTAAAAAGATGGGAAGAATAAGAAGGCAAAGGAAAAAGGACCAAAAATGTATGTACCTATCCTTCTGTTTTCCAGAATAGTTCATTCATTTTACTATTATTCGAAACCGTTAATTGAGTTTTGTCTTTATTTATCCGATGAACATTTGACTGTTGAATTTAACAGCGACCTCCTGATCTTGAAGCATAAACAAGAGACTTTTGGTTTTGGCCCTATGCATGCTGCATGTCACAGGCACAGCAACCTTGGTTAGACACTTGCACATTACACGTATCACTTGAGCAAACCTTACAGCTGCCACATGCATTACTACCAACACAGCACTCTTGTGAGGTAGCAAACTTTGAATCAAGTACTACAACAAATAATGATAAGTATAAAAAAGAAAAAATAATAAGAAGAAATATAAAAGCATCTAGGAACGTCCCCTCTATTTAATTCACCGAAGTATATGTATTAGTTTCTATTCAGAGCAATAGGTGTTTTTGAAGTTTTGCTTGAAAATGTTGGCTGTTTTTGAGAAAGCAATAGGGAACCCACCAGCGGAGCTGAAGCTTCCTTCAATGGGGTTAGAAACTATGAAATCCCGGCAAGATATATTTGAGATTGTTCGGTCATTGTGGCCAGACTCCACGGTTTACAGCCTTGCAAATGGGAATTTTATGGCTTCATCACATGAAAATGAAAGGCCATCACAGCCCAGGTATTACATAACATTATTGTTATTATTATCAACCCAAAAAAAAAAAAAAAATTCAACATTTGCTAAGGTGGTAAGTTTGGTAAATTATGATTGATTGGTGTAAATCACTTTTATAAGAGCCCACCATTGGCACTACTTTTATTTTACACTAACTTTTTTTTTTTTTTTTAGAGAGTTTCAACCTACGACGTCCGCTCCTGATAATAGCTTTATATCATCAAACCAAGACACCAATCAGTTTTTGGTGTAGGCGGAGATTGAATTTCAGATCTCTTATACAATCATTAGAAACTTTACCAATTGAGTTAACTGAAACTCAGTTATTTTACACTAACTTAATTTGTCATTATTATGAAAAAAAAAATTATAAAAATTTTATGTCACCAGATTTATTATTTTACAAATATAGTTGCCACCAAATTGGGATAGTAAAATCCTTGGAAGAGGCTTTATTGAAATCTTTATAAGGACCAACAGTGTCACCGTATCACATCAAATTATCAATTTTATAAGCAGTTTTGAAAAATTAGATTGAGAAAGTTACATTTTCAATCTCATAACTTAAGGCTGATTTCAAATTAAACTATATACTTTCGAAAACCTTTCAATTCAATTAAAATTACCCGGTGACGTAGTTAACGGAAAATGCTTATACAAAGCAATCATAGAGTGCTTTTCTTGCTTTTGAAAATAGAAGTTAACCTTGAAAGCTTCTCAAAAAAAAAAAAAAAAAAGAGAGAGAAAAAAAAAAAAAAAAAAAACAGTTAACCTTATAAATCAAGCTTGAAGTTTTGCTAGAGATTGTCAAATTATCTAAAACTTTAAAAATGAGTATGCCAAAAACTTATAGCTCAACTGATAACTTTTGGTGTTTTTAACAGAGATATCTAAGTTCAAATTCCCTGTAGTATAAAATAAATTTAATTGCACAATGTGGCTGGGTTGCTCCCTGCCGGGCTATCTCAAGGTAAATGTGGATGGTGCCTCTTCCATTGATGGCAGTGGTCAAGGACGGAACCAGGATTCAAGCTTAGGAGGGGTCAAAGTTCTTTATTCTTAGATTTAAAAAAATTGGAATACCAATACTAGAAATTGACAAAGTAGCATTATTAGCATTAATTTATTAATTATTATTTGTATTTTTTCTTTTGAAAAAAATTTAATAATAAAATTTTATAATCAAGAGTTTTGCAAGTCAATTGGCACGTCTTAATATTTTTAAAGTCTAACTAATGTGTGGATGAAGCAATCAATATGTGGCATAAGAGTTATCTCTATGGCTATGAGGGTGGAGTCATTTGAGAGGGGTATAAAGCTCTCAAGAGAGAGGGAGAAATTGGGTAAAGGTTATTGGGTTTTTGTGATTTTTTTTGCTAGGATTTGTAATTAATTTGTTGTTATTGTTTTTGCTTAAATCGGATTTATGATTTGTCCAAAGATTTTTCTTATTATCTAGACATGTGCATTTTTTTTTATGTATAGATTTTACTTGTTATCTATTTTTTGAATTTCTTGGGTCAATTTGTAAATTTTTTAAGAAGAGAGGCCAATTATATAAATTTAAGAGCTAGAATTAAAATTCTTTTTGTTAATACACACAAACTAATTTTTTTTTTTTCAAAGGTTTGGGGGTGGGGGCCAATGGCCCCCCTCTGCCCTTAGTAGTTCCGTCCCTGGCAGTGGTGTCGATGTCTCTGGTGTAGGAGTTGTCATTCGAGACGAGTTGGGTGTGATTGTTGCTGCTCTCTGTAAGGCTCTGCCCATGCACTACCCAGCGGAATGGACAGAATTTTTGGCTTTGGAGCACGGTGTTCTCTTAGCTCAGGAACTGAACCTTTCGAAGGTGATCTTCGAATCGATGCCTCTTCGGTCATTGCAGCAGTTTCTCAAGTCAGCAATGGTGGCATAATGGGACATCTTGTGCAAAGCATTCAGTCCGTGGTGTCTGTTTTTGTTTGCTGTAAGTTCTGTCACGTGAAAAGGGATTACAACAGGGTTGCTCATGAGCTAGCCCAATTTGCTACGTGTAATCAAGCTTCCAATCTCTGGAAGGGTGTTATCCCGCCCTGTTTAGTTCACTTATGTCAATCTGGCCTAAGTTGTTTATGTTAGCATTTGGCCTCTGTTGTACTCCTTTTCTTGTGTTAATGAAATACAAGTTTCTCTTCAAAAAAAAAAAAAAAAAAGGTCTATTGTTGTCACAGATGATATCTTCTGCATTATTACTGGGGTTCTAGAGAACACAACTGAACTAAGACGACATTATAGTCTTTCAAGACAAGCTACAGATGCCATGGTTATAGTTGAAGCTTATAAGGTTCTAAGAGATCGAGCACCCTACCCATCTGATCAAATCATTAAAGATCTTGAAGGAAAATTTGCATTCATTCTCTTTGACGCTAGATCTGGAACACTTTTTATAGCCCGGGTGAATTCAAGCCTATAATACTTAATTTTTATTGGTCTGTAGATTAACTTTAACAACACTAGGACTAGATTACATAAATTATATTTATATATAGCGATTCATTTTGAAATTTTTCTACAATATCAACTTACCTTATTTTCTATTCAACTTTGTTTGACTCTGAACATGACATTGTCAATATTTTGAGTGATGTTTCTTTCTCTTACATAAGTAATGGATCCTATCATGAATTTTATTAGTGAGATCTTCTATTACGTGAGAGAAGGGAGTGTTTCTCCCAAAGTATAGAATTATTTCTCTAGTAGAGATGGAATTGAATCACTGCATTGTACTTGAACAATGAAACGAAAGTTAATCTCTGACAAAGACAGACCATAAAAAACGTAGTCATCACCAAATTTTAAATGCAAAGGGAACAATAATGACTTATCATCGTTTGCGATGATGGATGCTATGCTATAATTTCTATTAAATGCCATTGTATGACGCTTGAATCACTTTTTTGGGGGTCGGAATGTTTAATTCACATTGGAGTCCTTTGCTTCGCATGAGATGTCTAAGGCAGCACACCCTTTGTAATAAGAAATGCTAGATACTAAAGAGAAAAATATTATGTGACAATGCTAGTAATTGTTGCTACTATTTTTAGGACCGTGAAGGATGCATAGAACTTCATTGGGGAATAACCGGTGATGGATCCTTGGTTTGCTGCAATGATCTCAATATTATAAGAGAGGCCTGTGGAAAATCTTGTGCACCTTTTCCTCCTGGTTAGTTCAGCTCACTCTTTTTTGCATATTGCTCTCTTTGGTAGCATCTAGCAATTAAAAACACAAGGAAATTACTAAAAAAATAATCTCAACCAAACTTAAATGATATCTTGTAACAGCCATTTCATGAATTCTTAAGTTTTGTAAAGCTCTTTTTTCTACAGCTATAAGCTACATGTGCTATTATGATATGCTGAAAAGTGGTTTTTCCTAATGCATGGCATAACAGGGTGCATTTTCATGAATGGAAGTGGGCTTACAAGCTTTGATCATCCACTTTACAAGGTTAGAGCAATTGCTCGTGAAGATGACAATGGCCTCATTTGTGGAGTTATGTTTCAGTTGGACTTGTACACAAGGCTCCCTAGTATTCCACGCACTGGAAGTGCAGCAAATTGGGCAGAAAATGCTGCTGTCCCTGGGGAAGAAAATATCTGAGATTTTGCAAGCTGGTAATCAAACTGTGTTGTAATAATGCCAATCTTCTAGAAATGTGTTAATAGTTCGTGTTTGACGAAAAAAGGAAGGACTACTTCATGTTAGTTTTCATTGAAATAATGCTAGAGACTCAATAAATTTCACAACTTGTTAAAGTGGAAAATTGCGTTTGGTATAATATCACTTTTACATTGAATTTACTTCTAACATCATGATGATTATTGTACACCAGACAACTTGCCAACTTAACAATTATGAAAAAGTTGCAAAATTTATTGTGTAAGTAGACTTACTACATCTTTTTTTGCTCTTTCCACCAAGTGAATATTTAGAACTCTCAAAAGCCTTTCTTTAAATTGTTTGGTAGTTTCACCCGTGTCCAATAATTCATGCCTGATACAGAAGTTTACACTAGACACCCTTTTTCAAGAAGGAAAGGACTGCTTCTTGTACTATTTCTTTTTCTTCTAAAGCTAATATTTATGATCCTAGGCTAAATGGTTACTAATTAAAGTAATTTAAGTGGCAATTGATTTAAGAGGACCAAACAATTTACACATAGCGTAAATGTAGGTGTGGGCATATTGACTGTTGTCCTGTTATCTTACAACATGCTTTTAGGATTACAACTTACCTTAAGAAACATGTGATTTAAAATTACGGATTTCAAGTAACGTAGGTCTAAATATCTAGGGGAAAGTATGTTGTAATTCATCCAACAATCGACTCAGATGTTTGCTTTAATTTAAATCAGAAATTTATTGGTTATTTATTTTTTTTTTCAAACGTACTGCAATTTATTAGGATTTACAATATTTCATTTTTAAATGATTAGATTTCAGAAACTATAATATTCAATCATCTGTTGGATGCATAGTAAAAACAAGGTTTGAAGATTTTATTTAGAGATAAACAGCAGTTAATGCTTACAATAGTTAATAGTTATGTTTAGCTAACACACTTATTTTGGTTAAATTATTTGCTGAGAGGCCTAGCTAGCTAGCCCCTGGTCCGACTACCCTGACTCGGGCTATGGCATCCACAGTAGTAGTGTGCTTTTTATCATGATGATGATTAATTATGTCCTGAATCCTTGCCAGTGCTTCCATGAGTGAACCCTTTAGGCCTCTAAGATCCTCGCCATCATGGACCTTAATTGAACCAAACACAGGTGTATAGTTCCCACAATCAGCGTACAGTTTAATTGAACCAAATTCAAGACGACTCACTAATGTGCGTAGTGGTGGGCCATCCAATCCAGAGCCAAAACCAGGAAGACCTACCAATGGGATTGTCCCCCAACTCACATAACCACCACCACTTCTAGACCCAGTGTCAAAACCACCACCAGAAGAACCAGAACCACTGTCTGCACCATTGCTAGAACCTTCATGACCTTTTAACTTTTCCACTGTCAGAACTAGAACCAGAACCAGTACTACTAGTTCCACCTCCAGCTCAACCACTAGCTTGACCCCCAGAACCACCAGGTCCAGCATCTACACCAACCCCAGAACCCTGACCACTACGATGACCAAAGATAGTACCACTAATCCCACTTGGACTATACCCAATGCTGCCACCACCACCATTTCCCCATGACCATATTCCTTCAAATCTTTTTTGGATGCCAAGACCACCTGGTTTATCAGCTACTGGTTCATCCTTGAAAGTGAGAACTGGTCTATGAGCACTGCAAAATCCCCAGCTTAGGAAAACTAGAAAGTAGGCTAGATAAGCATACGATCTAATCGCTGCCATTTTTAACTAATTCCTTGCTCAAACTGCTATGGCTAGTGCTCGTGAAGGGTATTATATAGTGACTGGTATGCAGGGGTGGTTGATTTGCTTTGAGTGAACAAGGCGCACTTAAAGAATGAAGTTGGTTGTGGAAGAGTGAGATAGGGCAAATAATGAGATCATATATATACATCATGCATTTTGTAATGGGAATCAGGTATCACTCATGGGGTTTGTGTAGAGTGACTCAAGAATTACGTGCTGTTAATTGCACTATTTTCTTTTAGTTTATGTTTGGTCAGAGGGAATGGGAGAGAAGGGAGGAGAAAATGTTTTTCTTTTTTCTTCTTTTGGTTAGAAGTAAATTAAAGAGGAGAGATAAAGGAAATGTGGATACTAAATCGAAATGAAATGGTTTCGAGTGATACCACGAATTTATTTAAAAAAAAAAAAAAATTTGCTCCAAATCCATAAAATTAATTAATTACTCTTACATCCTTGAAATTTATTGAATTTTTTTTGAAATTATTTTTATATTCTCGTATAGAATTAATTATTAATTTATAATTTATAACAAAAATTGTAAAATAATATTTTTTTATTATTATTTTTAGTTATCTTTCTCTCCTTTATCTTCCATCTACATCCCAAATACACGTACGTATAGAGTATGGGGCATTGTCTTAGTGAGTGCAAGATCATTGCCTTGGCTTCCATTTTAGGAGTAATTTTACTAAAGTAAGCATAAAGAAAAGACTGGCTTTGTTATGCTCCAGCCGGTTCTAGGCTTTAGTTCTTGGGGTAGGGCTCCTACTAAAGTTTGCCTCTAAATGTATGGGATAACAAGTGATTTTTTTTATTAAAAAAAAAGGAGTTATACATTTTTTCCTCCAACATTTTTAATGCCCAAAAGATTGAGTAGTGCTAGAAATATTACAAATTTGGCTATATATATATATATATATCTTACAAATTAATATGCCACAAATCACAAAAAGTAATTTAAATAATAATTTATTATCTTGTTAATGTGTCACCAATCACACTTGTAGGGTCACGGATTATAGGCCCAGGCCCAAAATTTTGTTTGGACAATGGTTTGGTGAGCCCAAGACAATGAATTTGTAGAGAGTGGGCCAAAGAGCTAGGTTTTAATGATTCGTACTAACGGTTAGAAAAATGTTTGGATGATAAACAAGAGTGAACTGCACATAAAGATTAACGAAAAGGGTTGTCTGAGGAGATTGAATGTAAATCAATGCATTAGTTATGGACTTTCATACAGCTCTTAGTGCTACAGTAATTCTCTCTTCCCTTTTTCTTCATCTTTTTCTCGATCTCCTTCCATGGGAGATCTTTTACATTTATATAGGTCCTTTCAGGCCATCCTGATTTTACACTTGTTACCCATCTATATCCTTACTTGAGTACATGTCCCATCAAGTATCTTCTTTTGTTATTTGTAAGTGGCAGTAGTTGAAGATTGTACTATTCAGGGGTCTTCTCCCCATAATTGCGGCCAGAGAAGTTGCTGCAGTGCATTTAATGTGGTGATAGTAGCTTTTCTTTGAGATATTTCCATATTATTATCTCCTTTATACATGCTTGAAATTCATCCTTATCGTCATAACTTCCTGAACGATTACCTAAGTTATCCGAGCACTTGCTTAAGCAACATTCATCCTATCCGAGAAGGCCAACCTCCTCGGACTATATTCCTCCCTTCTTTCCTTGCGTAATCCTCTATTCCGAGGCCTCTTCTAATTATTCACTACTCCTCGGATGTATCCACGAACAAGGCCCAAGGCCCAGTATGCAAGTTTTGGGCCCTTGCCCCCACAACACTCATTGTTATATTAATTTGTAAGTTTTTTGCATTCAAATTTGTTGTAACTTTATTCTAAAAAAATATTATGGCTAGTGAATTAGTGATATTAAAAAGTAATAATAATAGAATTAAAAAAAAAAGTAATAATAATGCATTTTACAACAATGACAACAACTAATGTTATTTTGGTCTTAAAAATCTCAAATTGTTGGGGAACCTCAACAGATAAGTTAAGGTAGGCCACATGTATTGTTTTCCCTCATTCTATTATATTTGAAGTCCTACTTTTTGTTATTTCCTCAACTTTTTTTTTTTTAGGTATTATTTAAGTGATATTTAAATATAAAAAATGATCATTTAAAGTTATCAATTATCAGTTCATCACCTTAGGTCTTACAATTGTATTGAGTCAATCTTATCCTCCACTTGTTTTTGTATTCCTAGAGTAGAAAATATAGCCAACAATCAAGCCCAGAAAATTTTCACTTAGCCAAATAAGATTTTCTTTGATTGTGTTATTTTCTCCTCCCTTCAACCTTGGCCCAATTTTCATAATTCAAGAATATATCATATATGGTTTTTTGTACTTGGAGAGTAAATCTACGGTCTTCTGCTTCAGAGAATGGGATAAAACACAATATAGACGTGTGGTTAATTTTAGACATGTATCCAAATTGTCTTGGATCTAGTATACTAGAGCATTGGATCCAAGCCAAAACCCATCCTTAGATTCCCTCAAAGCCTTGTTGCTTTACATAATACAAAGAAGCACCCCCCCCACCCCCACCCACCCACACGACACGCGCATAGAAGGTTGGCTCAATATTTTTTAATTAATGCCTAGGGATAAGGCAATAAATTTAAGTGAAATTTTTAATATTTAAATATCAATTATATAATAGTTATTTAAAATTTTTGTTTAAAAATCGTTCTTATTACCCTTTGAGATGCAAAGTTACTAATTAAGTTCTTGTATTTAAGTTTTATTCGCATCTCTTTTACAATTGATAATAGTTAATTACTTGATTTTTTGTGACATAATTAATCTTAAGTAGGATTTCATCAATTTTAATTTAAAAAAAAAATCGTTCTATAGAAACAACTGTAATAAGCATTGTGAGAATTTAGTAAGCAATACATGCATTTGAGAAAAGAACTAGCCTTCATATACAAACAATAATATATGCTATATTACATCAAACATGATGATGATAATTTTCATTTATTATCTTTTTGTTGTATTATTTTAATTGTCTAAGAATTTTGAGATTTTATCTAAATTTTTTATAAAAAAATCACCATTAAGTATGCAATTAACTAATGAAAAAATATTTTTTTTACTCACATAAAAAATCTATAAATTATTTCATTATTTTTATAGATTTTTTTTCATGTAAGAATTTTTTTTTTTTTTTTTAATGGTAATTGTAGGGTCACGTTTTGATGGCCCAAGCCCAATGAATATGGAGTGAGGGGTTAGTGAGCCCAATACAATGAATTTGTAGAGAGTAGGTTGGAGAGCTGGGCCCTAGTCAATGTTACAACGGCTACGACGGATTTGTAAGACAGTCATGCAAGAAAAACGCACGTAAGGTTTAGTCCATATGTTGCCCAAGGAGGCCGATGTTCTTATAGTCCGAGGGAACTTATTACAAGTACTATTCTCCTTGATACAATGTTCTTTCTCCGCTCTTCGACCCCCCCACTTATGGAGGGTCTCTCACATTATATAGGTCCCTCATGGTGATCCTGGCTTTCCACTTGTCGATCATCCGGATCACTACTTGAGTACCTGTCCCATCAGACACCCATTCTGGCCTTTTGTGAGTTCCGGTGGCCAAAGAAACACTGTTCAAAGGTCTTCTCCACATAAATGCGGCCAGAAAATCAGCTGCAGTGCATTTAATGCATAGGTAGCAACCTTTCCTTATATACTTTTGTGTCTCCTTCCTTCTCGTGGGTTTATGTGACATGCCTCTAACACCAGTGCCCCTATTGAGGCCATTTTTGTTGTTGCAATATGTAAAGATGCGGTGTTTGTCTTGTCCAAGGAGACATTACTCCTCGGACCGTCTTCTATTTTTTTTTTACTAATGAGGCGCTGAGCTGGAATAACCCTCCACTTATTTGTCTCTCCTCGGACACACCAACGTTCTTAGATAAGGCCCAAGGCCCAATATACCATCTTTGGGCCTTGTCCCTACAATAATTTTTTAACAAAATCAGAAAAAGACTTGAATTGAATAAATTTGAAACTTAATTGAATGAAAGCAAAGTTAAAAGATTAAAATAAATTTCAGTCAAATTTAAGGGGTGCAACTTGCATTTTAGCCAATTTTCTATTATATATTTTTATCATACTAATAACAAAGGAAGCCTATTTCTCTAAGGGGGGGCAGGGGGTTCGAATGGGGCTCTGGTTTGTAGGGGCCACCAGTGAACTATACAAATACCGATCTTAGGTCCAATGTAACGTGTAAAAACTTAGGCATACTGTCGAGACTCACGGTTAGAGAGTGAGACAAAACTATGCATTGCATAACACTTGAAAATATACATTTTCCTTCTACAACTCAGCTTTTATGAGCTGTGGTGATTTAAATGCAATTGGTGTTATTAGTTTTAACATATTACTAAAAAAATTTCTTATATAACTAACATAATTAATATTTTTGCTCTACGATGTTGATGTATTTTTCTTTATATTTGTGCAAATATGAGATTGGAGGCTACATTTTTTTGCAACACTACTTGAACTCATTTTTATTTTTATATTGTTATAAGACATCTTTTATCTTATGTTGTGAACAACTTACTTGTATGGATGGTTTTTATTTATATTTTGGATTGTATGGATAGTTTGTTTATGGATGTGTGGTTGAAAAAGAACAAGTTAATGTAATGAACATAAATAAATTAAAATTAAAATTAAAATAAAAAACATTTTGGTGATGAAAATTTCTGGGACCAATGTTGAACTAAAAAATAATTGGCAACAAACTTTTTTGCCACCAAAATGTTGAATAATAAAAATTTGTGACGAAATTTATCATCTCTAATAGGCTGGACTAATAAAATAGAAACAATTAGCGATGAAAGTTTTCATCATCCAATAGGTTAAACTAAAAAAGTAAAAAGAAATTGGTGATGAAATGCTTCTTTTCCAATAGGTTGAACTATGAAAATAAATTGCAATTAGTAACGAAACAATTCATTGCCTTATTTATTGAAATGAGAAAAAATAAATATGATTAGCGATGAAATATTTTTTCAACTAATATGGTAAAATATAAAAAGTAAAAATTTTTAAAAACATTGGTGATGAATTTATTTCATCACTGAATGCTATGATTAGCAAGAAAAATATTAGGCGTCGTCACCTATGAATTTTTTTTTAATAATCAAATAATTTGGTGACAAAATTTTCATCACAAATACATTTGGCAACCAAATTTGTGCAACAAAAGGTGTTTCATCGCCATCTTTCTTAGGCAAGGAAAGAAGGAGATTTAGTGACAAAAATTTTCGTCACTATAGGCCTTGTTTGTTGTAGACTTTTAGTGATTTTATCCAAAGTTTCTATTTGAAATTTAATACTCTCTCTCAATTAATGTTTTTCTCTTAAGAAGAATTGATAATACTACTGAAAAATTGGACGGTATCTTTTTATTATATTTACAATGAGTTAAGATAGCATTTTCTTTATTTTCTTCGAGTTGGATACAAGTTCAATTCATGCTTGTTATTTAATTTTCATTCGAGAAAGTTCGACAACATATATAATACATATTTCATTAATGAATAATTAAATTATAATATATATATATATATATATATAATGAATATATTCGTCATGATTAGTTAAAATGTTTTTTTTTTTTTTTTTAAATTGCTTTATCCATAATGATGGTGAGCTCTAATTAGTATAAATTTAGATGGTTTAACATTATTTATAACTCCGAAAATATTATACAAGAGTTTTAACTTATGGTATCCGCTTCTATGATTTTCGTTCTTTATCACCAGACCAAGTCACCAATTGGTTTTTGGTATAGACGGGGATTGAATCTCAAATTTCTTTTTCAATCATTAGAAACTTTAACAGTTGAACTAACTGAAACATACAAAGAATGATAGCATTTGAAGTAGCAAAAACAGTCAAACTCTTTCATTTGGTATTATTATGTAACTGTTTTAGGGTTTTTTTTTTCCTTTATAAATTTTTGGTTCAAATTAGAACTAGATATAACCTCAAATCTGATATATTCATTGATGATGCATAGAAAATCAGTAGGTTGAACGCTCTGGGCTTCAACGGGCTAGTGGTTGCTTGGAAGGCCTAAAAAGAAAGAAAAACAAGATCAAAGGTGATAGAGGTGAACCGGCCAAGAACCCTCCGATGCTTAAGTTAGTTTTCCCTCTTAGAACTCAAGAATTCCAACTTTACGAGTAGTGGAAACTTACTTTCATTTGATATGGATAAATCCTTATATAGTGAGCTTTGGAGTGGTTACTTGTTTGGTAATTTCCTAAACGTGTATAGAAGTTAGAAGGTTTAGAAGTAACTTCCACAACTGCTATAGAAGTTAGAAGATTTAATCTTATCTTCTACAACTGCCATTAGAAGTTAAGAACTTAGTGGGAAGTTAGAGCGATGAATAAAGATTTTGCTCATACTTCAAAATTATAGAACGTGGTCCGAATTATAAGCTTTTGTACATGAATTCATTTTGAAGATTTTCTAAGTGTTGAGGAGTCGTCCCGGTGTTTCCATGTTGGACGACCTTCTTTAGTTTGGACGACATTTTTATATTAGGACAACCTTTTTGGACTTGGACGAACTGGAGATAGCCCAATTTTTGGTTCACCATCATTCATGAATTGCATTTTTTTATTAAAAAAAAAACCTGCATGTTTTTCTCAAAAAAAAAATAATAATAATAAATAACTGCATGTCTACTAAAATTGGCTTCAATTTCATATTTTAAACTAGTTTCTTGGTTGCCAAACATCCCCGTTGGTTACCATTTATCTTTTGGTTTTTTTTTCTAGGCTTTTTCTTTTTTAAAGTAAGTAATTTTAAAAAGCTTGTATTAGATTAAGTGGCCGAGTACTATTGTGAAAAAGCGATTTAAAATAAGGCAAACTACAACTTACCTACTTGTGGTTTGGCCGATTTTTTATTTTTTATTTTTATTTTTATACAAGATATAAATTTTACTCTAGCCTAATCTAAAGGTTTGACCGAAATTTAAGTTGTCTACTTGTGATTTGAAATTTGACACTTTACCCACCTAATATTAGTTCAATTAGATTTCCTTAACCCACCTCAGTTAAAAACATAGCTAAATATGTTATTTTACTTCACTTTTATGTTTCTCTCCTCCAAAAACACAAAAAACATGAAAATACAAGATCAAATAAGATAAAAAAGAATCCAGTAGAACCCTTATATCATGAGATTTCAAACCACAGGTAGGCAGCTTAAATTTCGGTCAAACCTCAGATAGGCAAAGTGTCAAATTTTAAACCATAGATAGTTAACTTAAATTTCAGCTAAATCTCAGATGGGTAAGTTGTAATTTGCCCTTCAAAATATTACAAATTTTTAATAAGCTATTTTTTTTTTTTTTTTTTTATAGAGATAAAAAGCCTAAAATAATGTTTGTATTCTTAAAGTTTGTATGAAATTTCATTTAGCATCCCAACATTTTATAAAAGTTTATTTTCCATTCCTAAATTTTCTTTCCCCCATAAATTAGGATGAAAATAGGGATAAAAAATATATTTTTTCAATAGTTCAGGGATGAATTTAAAAAAAAAAAAAAAATTAAGGACAAAATATGTAGCATTTTCAATATTTTAAGGATGAAAAAGAATTTTTTAAAGTTTAGAGGCAAAAAAAAAAAAAAAAAGTTATGCAAACTTCAGAGATGAAAATTATATTTTGTCTTTTATTATAAGAATAGACTTTACAAATTGATATGTCATTAATTATAAAATAATAAGTAAGACATTATTACGAGTAAAACTTAGATCCGCTTGTGTCTATGCTTAGTGTCATCTATTTGTCACAACTGGTCTCAAGTTCGGGAAAAGGAGGAAGGTTGCGGTGGGTTAATGATCAGTGTAAAGTTTAGTCACTTTATTATGAATGAATCTATTACAGACACTCGTTGAGACATTCCCTAAATATATATGATCAATCCTAACTAATTTGTTAAGAATCATAACTAACCCCAAAAATTTGGAATTACAATGATAACGTTGTTGCTGTTGTCATTTTTATATTTATGAGTAAAACTTAGGTACAATAGTTATTATTTAGGTGTAGTATATTAGGTTTTCTAATTAAATTCAAACTAATAATTGTTGATGGACCCAATAAATGCCATTGTCCAGACGAACCCATCAAATTCCATCGTCCACATAGACCCAGCATGGATAATGAAAGAGAAGCCATAAAAAGGGCATTCAATATTCCAAACGGTTACAAATCAGCATGAAGACCGTTGGGATACCCATCAAAGCCAACATTGAATGAGCCCAAAAGCGTTACAAAAGAAGCACTTATGCCACCATTAATAGGATACAACGACTAGAAGAAAAGATATATATATATATATATATATATGCATTTCAGAACTAAACAAGGTACATACACATAAAATACTGATACTTTTACTACTCATTTTAACTCTCACAACCGAGCCCTCTTTACCAATTCCATTCACTGACTTTATCATCGGAGACTCTGTTCCTAACCTTGCAGGTACGAAGACGAGCCAGTGCTGACCTATTTGGACGAACCTAATCAACTGATGATCTCGACATCATCAGCTTGGCGTCTTCTGTGGGGATGACAATTTTGTACTTAGATTCGAAAATGTAGTTCCATTCAACTCTAAAGTCCAAATGGAGTCTAACATGCCCCAAGATTCTACAACATTAGCCCTACAGATCCAGACACTCACAGCTAGCATAGAGGAACTTAAAAGACAGAACTAGGAGATGAGATTGCAACTTCAGCAGGAAGATAATCGCGCCGGGACTAACCGGAATGACAATGAAGACAGCCATAGAAGGAACGACAATCAACGACCAAATACCCCTGAGGAAGCAAACTCAAACCTCCTCAGAGAAATGAGAAGAGAGATGGACGAGTTGAGAAGTACGATAAGGGAGAAAACAGATCAAAACTTAGATGGAATTGTTAGGAGAATTGATTCGCCTTTCACAACGAGGGTCCTGGAATGCCCCATGCCTTCAAAGTTTCGTCTCCCATAGCTTGAATCATTTGACGATCTGAAAAATCCGCTGGGTCATATCACCACCTTCAAGAAAACTTTGGGTCTTTAATAGCCCCCTGACGAGATACTGTGCCGTTCCTTCCCCACCACTCTCAAGGGAGCAGCGCGAGTGTGGTTTAGTAAGCTACCAACATCGTCCATTGACAATTTCGAGCAATTGGGAAATTCTTTTGTACGCCATTTCGTCGGTGGACAACGTCCAAAAAGGCTTGTAGACCATCTGCTCACCATTAGGCAAGGAGAGAAGGAGACCCTGAGGTAATATGTGAAGCGTTTTACCAAAGAAATCCCAGAAATAGATGAAGCATACGACAAAGTACAGCTAACGACCTTCAAGGTTGGATTGAAATCCAGAGAATTCATGTTGCACTCGCGAAAAGCCTTTCTTAGACGACGGCAGAAATGCTGTTGAAAGCTCAGAAGTACATGAACGCCGAAGACGCCCTAACAGCAATAGGGGACAAGGAAAAGCCCAGAGAGAGAGAGAATGAAAAGGAGAAGACCGGAGGGGATGTAAAAGAGAAAGGGGGGACTGTCAGGATAATGACAGAAATAAGTGGAGAGATGAAAAAACTCCTTGGACGGTAAAATTTGCCCCTTTGGTTATGCCTGTTGACAAAATTTTAATGCAAATTAAGGACGAGCATTACCTTAACTGGCCAAGGCTGCTACATTCATCACCCAATGTGAGTGACAAGAAGAAATACTGTCGTTTCCATAAAGACCATGGCCATTACACTGAAGATTGCAAAGACCTGAAGGAACAGATAGAAGAACTCATTCAAAAGGGGAAGCTGTAGAAGTTTGTGAAGAAGCGGGAATCTAGTAGATCTAAAAGTGATAATAAGGAGAAGCACAAAGCTGGTCCCAGGGATGAGGACAACACGATCAACCGTCTATAAAGCGTGATAAGAGAAATAAAAATGATCACATGAGGACCTTCCACAGGTGGATCTTTTAAATCTCTTAAGAAGTCATAACAGAGGCAGGTAAATAGTGTCCATAGGATACCACCCCTTAAGCAGAGAAGGACAGATAGGGACATCCTGTTTTCAGAAGAAGATGCTAGAGGTGTGAAGCAGCCGCATGACGAACCCTTGGTTATCAAGCTTATGATATAAGGATTTAACATCAGGAAAGTCCTTATAGACAATGGTAAATCTGCAGAAATTATCTACCTTTTCGCCTTTTAGCAGCTGAAGGTAGACCTCGAAAGGTTATAGCCTTCTGAGCCCCCTTCGTCAGCTTTAGTGGAGATCAGGTATACCCCAAAGGTATAGTGGCATTGACGGTCATGGTAGGGTCTCACCCCCAATTGTTAACTCGTTAGCTCGACTTCTTGGTAGTAGATTGCTCGTCCTCGTACAACATGATAATTGGAAGACCCATACTTAACCGCTGGAAGGCAACAACGTCCACTTACTACCTAAAGGTAAAATTCCAAATGGAGAATGGCGTGGGCGAAGTAAAGGGAGATCAAGTGTTGGCCAGGAAATGCTACCAAATAGTGTTAGCTGCAAAGGAGAACTTTACATGGATGATTGAGGAGAAGGAGGAAGAGAAAGTGGAAGCCTTGGAAACTGTGGAATCGATAGATGGAGAACCAACGAAGACCACGAGGATAGGGACGAATTTGAGCGATCAGATGAAGAGAAGACTAGTCCAATTCCTTAAAGGCAACTTGGATGTTTTTGCGTGGAGTCATGAGGACATCTCAGGCATACCGACTGAGGTCATCCAACACCACTTAAATGTAGATTCAGAGAGAAAGCTCGTCCAGCAAAGATGACGAGTATTTGCCCCTAAACGAAATAAAGCAATCATGGACGAGGTAAACAAATTACTGGTGGCATATTTTATTCGTGAGGTCTACTATCCATACTGACTGGCCAATATCGTCTTAGTAAAGAAAGTAAATAGGGAATGGAGGATGTGCGTAGACTTAGCAGACCTGAATAAGGCCTGTCCAAAAGACAGCTTCCCCCTGCCAAGGATAGATTAACTTGTGGACTCCACGATAGGACACAAGCTCCTCACATTCATGGACGCATTCTCGAGATACAACCACACAAGGGCTCTACTGCTACAAGGTAATGCCCTTTGGACTAAAAAACGCAGCAGAGGTTAGTCAACAAAATGTTCAATAAATAGATCGGGAGAAATATGGAAGTATATGTGGATGATATGCCTGTCAAGAGCAAGGAGGAAGCTGCACACTTGGACGACCTTGAGGAAACCTTCACTACCCTCAGACAGTACCAGATGAAGTTGAATCCCAGCAAATGCGCCTTTAAGGTTGCATCAGGGAAGTTCCTAGGGTTCATAGTGTCCTAGAGGGGAATAAAAGCTAACCCAGAAAAGGTGCGAGCTATATTGGAGATGACCTCGCCAAGAACAGTGAAGGAAGTTTAGAAATTAACAAGAAGGATTGTAGCCCTCAATAGGTTCGTCTCTAAAGTGATAGACAAATGCCTACCATTCTTCAAGACTCTAAAGCAAGCTTTCACCTGAACGAAGGAGTGTGAGCAGGCCTTCTAGGAGCTGAAACACTACTTGAGCAACCCACCACTCCTGAGCCCGTCAAAAGAAGGAGAAAACCTGTATTTGTATTTAGCGGTATCCGCCACAGCTGTGAGTGCAACCTTGATTCGAGAAGATAATAGAACACAACTCCTGATCTACTATGTCAATCAAGTTTTCCAAGGAGCTAAGGCAAAATACCCGCGGACCAAAAAGATTGTATTCGCTTTGATTGTAGCCTCTCGCAAGCTGTGCCCCTACTTCCAGGCAAACCTTATCCTGGTAATGATGGACCAGCCTATTTGAAAGTCAATGAACAAACTCGAAGCTACAGGAAGAATGGTGCAATGGGCAATCGAACTTAGCTAGTTCAACATTGAATACCACCCTAGAATAGCAATCAAGGCACAGGCGTTGGCAGACTTTGTCGTCGAGTTCACAATTCCTAACAAAGAAAAGGTCCAAGACGACACAGAAAGATGGACAATAAAAACTGATGGTTCGTCAACCCGAAAGAGAGGGGGAGTAAGGGTCATCATCATCACCCTAGAGGGGGAATGTGCTCAAGTATAGGGTGAACCTTCAATTCCCTGCCACCAATAATGAAGCAGAATATGAGGCCATACTACTAGGGCTGAGAATCGGGAAAGCATTGGGTGCCAAAAACCTACTCCTCCAAAATGATTCCAAGTTGGTGATTGGATAGATAAAGGGTGAATATGAAGCAAATGAGGATAGGTTGCAGAGATACCTTAAGTTGACAAAGCACTTGGCTTAAGAATTTGATCGGGTAGACTTTATGCAGGTCCCCAAGAACCAGAACTCTAGAGCAGACGAGGTAGCAAGGTAAGCATTGTCGGAAGAAGGATTAATGACCCCAGACCTGAAGGTAGAAGTCCAAAAGTATCCCAGCATTGAAGAATTCCACATTCTCAGGGTTCAAAGTCAAAACGACTGGATGGCTCTGATCTTATCTTTTCTTAGAGTCGGACGACTCCTAAAGGACGTTGATGAGGCCAAAAAGATCAGAAAGAGAGGGGCAAGGTTCATGATCCTGAATGATGCCTTGTATAAAAGAGGGTTCTCTATGCCCTACCTTAAGTGCTTCGAAGAAGACAAAGCTAAATATATCCTCGAGGAAGTCCATGAAGGAATATGCAGCGACCAAACAGGCCCGAGATCCCTGGTAAACAAGATCATTAGAATAGATTACTTCTGGCCTACCATGTAGAAAGACGTGAAAGAGTTCTTTGAACGGTGCAACAAGTGCCAGAGATTCGGGAATATCCAGTGCATCCAGGAGAGAAGATGATGACCATAACATCCCTGTGTCCATTCGCTTAATGGGGGATAGACATCGTGAGTCCATATTCTCAAGGTAAGAGACAAGTAAAGTTTTTGTTAGTTGCCATTGGCTACTTTATAAAATGGGTTGAAGCAGAAGCATTAGCAAATATCACGGAGGCAAAGATCCAAGACTTTGTGTGGAGAAATATAATTTGCAGGTTCAGCATACCACAGATGATAATATCAGACAACGGATGACAGTTCGACAGCCAAGACTTCATGAACTTTTGCTTGGGATTGGGAATCAAGAACCAGCTCTTATCTCCAAGACATCCGTAAGTCAATGGACAGACGGAAGTGACAAAACAAATAATGCTAAAGATGATCAAAGTTCGACTGGAGGAGGTAAAGGGCATGTGGCCGGAAGAATTGCCTATTGTCTTGTGGGCATATCGAACTACAGCGAAGACCCCGGCAGGAGAGACGCCCTTCAGGCTTACCTATGGCACCGAGGTAGTGATTCCAATTGAAGTAGGAGTCGCCAGCATGAGAAGAGAGGCCTTCAATGAAAAAAGTAACAACGATCAATTGAGAGTCAACCGAGACTGCTTGGATGAAGTAAGAGATGAAGTTTCCTAGAGGATGGCGAGATATCAGCAAAAGATGGCCGAGTATTACAACAAGAGAGTGAAGCTCAGAAGATTTAACATAGGAGACCTCGTCCTACGCAGGGTCGCATCGGCAACAAAGGATCCAACCCAAGGGAAGCTTGGACTAACATGGGAATGACCCTATAAGGTCGTCCATTACTCGAGACAAGGCAGCTACCACCTAGAGTCAATGGACAGGAAGAAGTTACCACGACTATGGAACATCGAGCATTTGAAGAAATATCATAAATAGATGTAAAGTACCATTGTATTCACGAAAGTAACATCTTCATTTGAAATAAAGCAATAAAAGCACTATTCAGCAAATGTTCCAACGGATTGTGTACAAATATAGAAAACCCAAAAAGGCTAAGTGATAAAATTCCTTAAATGGATGTAAATCACTGACGAAGCCAGAGTGATAAGAATCCTTAAATGGATGTAAATCACCTAAAATAGCTAAGTGATAAAATCAGTGACGAAACCAAAGTGATAAAATTCCTTAAAAGGATGTAAATCACCTAAAATGGCTAAGTGATAAAATTCCTTAAATGGATGTAAATCACTAGCGAAGCCAAAGTGATAAAATTCCTTCAATGGATGTAAATCACCTAAAAATGGCTAAGCTATAAAAGTTCTTAGACAGATGTAAATCACTTACAAAGCCAAAGTGATAAAATTCCTTAGACAAATGTAAATCACTGATGAAGCCAAGTGATAAAATTCCTTAAGTGGATGTAAATCACCTAAAGATCAAGTGACAAGATTCATTAAACAAAGGTAAATCGCTGATGGATATACTTCATTAATGAAAAGCGTAAGAGAATTCTCGCAAAAACACAAGTCACACGCAGAATGTCAACATGACAACCATGAATGAATAGAAGAAAAACCATTGAAGGTATGAGAATAAACCATAGCATAAATATGTAAGTTTTCCCACTATCAGTGATTAAAGCCCAAAAAACACTAGGCAAAAGGCATTGTCTTGAAAGTAGAATACAAAGCCCAAAAAACAATGGGCCGCCAAAATATATATATATATATATATATTGGATAGATTTTTAACTAAGCAGCAGCCTCGTCACCACCAGCTGCATCAGTAAGAGTGTTCTTAGGGGCATTCCCTTTTGGAGTAGCAGCCGCGGACTGAGAAGCCTCGTCCATTTCCATCTCTTTATCCACCTCCTCAAGATCTAGACCCCCCAATTCCACACCAAATTGGTGCTTGATGAGGTACCGCTAGAGGAGTTCAAAACCCTTGTAATACCAACTAAAAAGAACAGTGTTGTACTCCTCCATTTGTTGAAAGACTTCAACAGCGTTTGTGGCAATGGTCTTGACCCTCTAATTCGCAGCTTGGAGTTGCTCGTCCTTCTCCACAATCAGCTGCTTTTCAACCCTCAAGTCGTCGGCCAAAGCCTTAGCCTTCTCTTTGGCGGAATTAGCTTCGTCCATAGCGAAGATGAGATCCCTCCTTAGCTTGGCATTCTTAACCTCTAGAGCCTCCACTTTGGACCCCACTGACGTAGCATTCGCCTCATGGCTCAAGTACTCGGACATGATATGGATCATCTCTCCTAGCACCTAAAGAAGAGATTATGTAAGTCACGAAATTGTTAGATTCATGAGCAAAACCAAAAAAAGAAGAATAAGTGATACATGTACATCACTTGGACTAGCTTGTAGATATGACGATCCACAATCTCGTTGGAGGGCATACTCAAAAACACCTTAAGGTCCTCGGCGGTAAAAACATCCTGCACCTTCGTCAAGGCCAGACCTGCATCGTCCCAGACGCTGGACAAGCGAGAACCCACCTTTTCCTTACCCTTGTCCGCAACATGTTGCCTCTTTGGACGAGGGGTGATTTCCTCCACCGAGGTTGTAGGAGAAGTAGCCCTCGTGGTTTCAGGGATGGAGGTAACAGGAGTGATCGGAGTTCCCTTCTCGATCACTCATACCACCTTTTTCCCCAAACTTGAGAGGGGCTCATTTTTCCTATCCCGCATCTTAGCGTACAATTTTTGATTGAATTTGGTTGTCATTTTTGTGAGAAATAAAAGATTAAAATCTCTGCGAAAAAACAAAAAAAGAGAACACTTTCTCTTTTCTTCAATTTCAATAGTACGCAGAACAAAAGGGGAAGGCTTTGGACCAAGGCAGTGACGAGCCAAAGTTCTTGGATTAACTAGGTCGTCGAAGTCATCAATCGTCTTAGCGTATTCAGTAGTAGCTTTGACACATTCCTTGTACTTGCTCTTGAGCTTTGGACATTTCTTAACTGCATAGAAGCAACAAATAAGAGGTTATAACAAACGAAGGAAAACAAAGAAGGAAAAAGGACTTGCGGAAAGACAGCGCACCTAGACTCAGGGCTCTCCAACGATGAAGCAACCTAGGGACTTTGCCCCAAAATTCATCAGAAAGAGTCTCCCATCCATCCCCAGACAAGAAAAAGAACCTCGATTTCCAGTATCGGAAGGACGATGGTAAATCAGTAATGATCCTAGCCTTCCTGACCCAGGGCACAAATTTGAAGTACCCGTACTCCTTTGACTCCTTTAAATGATACAAGTAAATGAATTCATCCACCCTAATCATGTCCCCTTCAGTGACGACCATCCATATTTCCATACAACTAATTACAATTCTCCACGAGTTCATCATAGGTTGCCTAGGAGTGATGTTGAAATGATTCAGTAGCTCCATGATGAAGAGGTGGACGGGAAACCTAAGATTGCACTGGAAAGCAGCTTCATAAAAGCACACTCCCCGAGGCGAGAAATGACAAGCCCTTTCCTCTTCGTGGGGAAGACGAATTCTAACCCCCACAGGAAATTGGAACCTATCCCTAAACCTAGAGAAGGAGTCAAAGTCCACAGCACGCATCTTCTCGAGGGCATGAAAAGCCCTAACCTCTCTTCGGCTAGAAGCAACGATATCCACCTCCGCCTCAACAGGGTCATCGCTAGACGACAACCCAGTCTTCTGTTCACTAGACCTCACCTCAGACATGACTCCCCAGCCACCCACCCAACTCCTCAAACCAATTTACAGACTGACACAATAAAGGAAACAGATTGGTCAACACTAAACCCAAACCGTTGCCCCCAAATACAAACCCTTCAATTGGAGGGCAATGGGTATGGAAAGTACCTAAAGACGCTCCTAAACGTTTAGTGCATTTCAAAACTAAACAAGGTACATACACATAAAATACTTATACTTTTACCACTCATTTTAGCTCTCACAACCAAGCCCTCTCTGCCAATTCCAATCACTGACTTTATCATCGGAGACTTCGTGGCCGGCACCATACCGGTGACCACTCAGAGAGAACTTTGTTCTTAACCTTGCAGGTACGAAGACGAGCCAGTGCTGACCTATTTGGATGAACCTAATCAATTGACAATCTCAGCATCATCAATTGTATTGAATTTAATTATATGTGGGGAAGATTAACACTAATAATATTTTACCGATTAATGCAAGTATGCAACCACATATATTTAATCGAAAAACTTAATTTACTAGCTACGTAAAATTCACTTAAGTAAAATATACTAGTTGTAGACATCAAAATTTTATGATGCATTCACAATCGTCTAATTGATCATGATCAAATGTTAGTGATCAAATTAATTTCTAATTGATGATGTGTCAACAATGGACAATCAACAAATAAAATCAAGCCACATGTCAAATCTTTGTGTCACCACCACTCACATAAAAAATGACACATGTCCAAACCACATGGTAGCATCAAATAAAGAAAGCCACGTGACAACGTCAGAAGAAAAGACTCACATGAAATGTTCTTATTAAATGTAATGTAAGACCAAAATTAAAGTCAAATTTGAATTTAAATTCAAAATTTGTAATTAATTCTCAATAAATGCTGAGAGAAATTCCAAATTAAATACTATTGAGTTGCCTATAAATAGGGGCTTTTCATATGAGAAAGGGGACAGACACTTAGAGAGAAAAAGCCTACTGACATTTTGCCAAAATAAAGAGCCATCTCTAAGTCCAAAAGAGCACCCTTGCTCCCTCAAAAATCAAGCTCATTCCTACTTCTTCAAATCAAAGTAGAGATTTTTCCTTCAATTTAAATCGAGATTAAGCCAACAGCCCTCGCATCAAATCAAGTACGTTCAACTACTCATTCAACTTAGAGACATTAAGACACGATTCAAGATCAAGTTTTATAGCCCTTTGGATTGTAAAGTTTCTTGGAGATCGAATTAGAGAAATTTATTGTATTCTTTCATTTGTAAAGAGTCACACAAAGGATTGTACTCGCATATATACAAATCAATATAAATTGATAATTTGTTACACTATTTCGTGACTGTGTGAGTCTTTTTTAACGAAAATTGTGTGTACACTAGTGCTTGCTAAAAAAAGCAGTTGTAAGTTATAGTAGACAAAAAGGTCAAGGAGCAAGTGCCCTAGTGGTAAGAGACTTCGGCTAACAAGATTTTAGTCTTGGGTTGTGTTCCTTCCGCTAATAAGCACGGCAGTACCCATTTCTTTATTAATTGACCTGGGTGTGTAGGGGTCACCCCATCCTCCTACGCTTTTTCTTTTTGGACTTTGTTTACTGCACACAAGTTGTTTTATATAGTCCAAAAAATAATTGAAACTATAACGTTATGGTTTTAGTTGTTTTTTGACTATGTATAAAGATAAATGTTATGTTCATAATATTTTTACAATAAATTTTAAATAACAGGTTGTTATTGTTTGTTATTGGTAGACAAAAACGTAATTTCAGTTGTGAGTTAAATTTAGAATCTATAACAACTTACCACCTAGTGAAAGTATTGTGAAAATGTTGCAGAGCGTAGCACTCCTCATATATAAAACAATTGAGCAAATTATAGTAAACAAACCTGTGATTAGACCCATTTTCACATTGCCTACCTGTGGTTCAAAATTCAATACTTTACCTACCTGAGATTCTCTTTGTTAGAACTTTATTACCCACATCTATTAAAAACAAGGGTAAATAAGTATTTTTACTTCTCTTTTATATCTCTCTCCTCTTAAAACAAAAAATTTATACAAAAACTAAAGTAAACAAGATAATAATAAAAAAATGTCATTTTTGTAAAAATTTGCTAAAGAACTACAAAAACACAGAAACTTTAAGAACTGTTTAGTAGAGGGAGGCAATGTAATCATAGGCACACCATAACAAACTCCCTCCAACATAGAGTTCTGTCTTTGAAGATCTTTTGAACAACCCAAAATGACTGAATAATTGGAAGCCTCAATAGCATGAGGCATCTCAACAAACTGTCTTAGAGTGAAACTGGGTTTGCTTCTAAAACTAATATAAAGAACCAAATTGGGCTATTTCTCAACCTTATTAGTAACATTTGTGTTACATGACGCTAGTCCTTCAAGTCAAGCCTTCTTTCCCATCTCCTTTCTAATATAATCTGCATAAGTTGGCTTTAATTCATAGAAACTATTAACCAAAGATCCAAAAACTTTTCTTCATCGTTTGACATCTTTATCAAAATGAATAGATTTGTCTCTCTCTATTATCTCTCTCTCTCTCCCGTCCACCAATAGTCACCACAACCACCTTCGAAACCCATAACCAATCGCAAACAACAACACACAACCACTGCCAAAATCAAATCAACCACCACTACCATGCCAAAATCAAATAAACCCATAACCCAAAAAACTACAAAAAAAAAAAAAAAAAAAAAAAAGAACTCACAAAACAAAAACGAAGTCATTGTAGTCCGAAATGAGATTAGCGGTGGCTACTATTTGGGTGTGTGTGTGTGAGATGAGGAGAGAGAGAGAGAAGACAATAAACCCAGTGAAGCTTTGGCCATGGGTTCCTTGGTTGAGATCGAAGAGAGAGAAAGGTGGAAATTGAGATCGGCAGTGGATCGGCCATGGATCTGAGATCGGTGTGGTGGTGATGGTTGTTTGTGTGTGAGTTTCTGAAGGTGTAGGATTTTTTAGATTTAAGGTTATTTTATGTATATAATTGTAGCTTGCAATTTGTTTTTTTGGATATGTGTGAATATGAAATTTTTATTTGGATTATTTGGCTCAAGAATGTTCATACCAAGAGATGGTGTGTTCTTCAACCAGAACTTTACAATTTTGCAAATTTGCTTTTCGATCTTATTTCTCTTGTTTTTTTTATGTATTATTTTGTTTTGGGAGGAGAGAGATATAAAAGAAAAGTAAAAATATATATTTACCCTTATTTTTAATAAAAGTAGATAATGAAGTTCTAACCGAGCAAACCTCAGGTGCAAGGCCGGCCCCAGGCCTGGCAACTTAGGCCTAGGCCTAAGGCCCCCACCACAAAAAATATTTACCCTTTACAAAAAAAGGCCCTCATCCCATTGTAAAATGCCTAAAATTTTATAAAAAATATTATTTTTTTAAAATTGTTGTGCACTTTTTATTATTAGTGATGTTAGGAATATCACAAATTTTACTATAGATTTACAAACTAACATGTTACCAATCACAAAAAAGTATTTAAAATATTCATTAATTACATTATTAAAGCTCATCAATCACTGTTATTGTCACATTATATTGTGAACATTTTATAGTACCTTTAACATTTTCCTTTTTTATTTCTAACAAGACTTAAAAAAAAATTTGCAAATGTGTTAAATCATTAGATGATTTTTTTTTTTTTTTACTGAATTAGATAATTAATCTCCCCTAATAGTTTGAAACTTTAATATGTGTAAACTAATCTACTACAAAGCCACACATCAATTAATATCATAGATTATAAATTAGATTATAAATGTAATTAACTATGTATCGTTATATATCTAGATAAATTAATTTTCTTTTTAATTTTTTTTTCTTTTTGTTAAATTAATTTTTCAACTATGGTATTCAACTCTCTATATAAAATTAACTTAGTTTTAGTTAGTATTATTCATTAAATTATGTATTTAATACATCAAATTAACCTCAATTTAATTAATATTAAATAATTTTATTTAATTAATATTTATATATAAAAAGCCCCACATAAATCTTTGGCCTTAGGTCCTAAATAAGTTGAGCCGGCCCTGCTCAGGGGGCAAAGTGTTAAGTTTTAAACTACTGGTATGCAAAGTGAAAAACGAGTCTAACCTCTAGTAAGTTTATTGTAAATTTGTGTAGATAAAATGGAAATCGGGTCTAATCATAAGTGAATTTACTGTAATTTGCCCAAAACAATTGGTGTGGCTATAAGTATTTCCTATTTTTGTTTACATGAAAAAAAATGTGTACAATAAGTACTTAAAAAAAATAAAAAGTGAATCCACTGCAAAATACAGCACGTCAGACCCCTAAGAAAAACCATACATATATGTTTCCATTGTAAGAGTAAGAGGTCCGCTGACATAAGTTTCCTTAATCCACAACTGTCTCACATTTCCTTCAAAGTCACAGCAGAAATGAGACCCCCTCGAGGTAACAAACAAAACCCATAAATCCTATTTTCTTCTTATTTTCCCTGTCCTTTTTCTTTTCTTAGAAAGCTTAAACATTTGCCTAAAACAACAAAAAAATGTTAGACCCAGTTTGTCAGTTTTTACGCTTTCTTATTAACACGAGGGCTATATAAGGAATAAGCTTGTGAAAACATAGTCATGGGCAAAAAAACCCAAATATTGATTTATATTTTTAATTTTTTTAGATTTTCATGCGTTGTACAAAGTAAGATACGTGTTGAGATACACAATACTAATTATTAAAAAAAAAGAAAAAAGAAAAAAAAAGAATCAATTCATTAGATGATTTTTGTTTTGACAACTACGGCTGAGAGGATGGCATTAAAATTCTTTTTCTTTAACGTAATTTATATATATTATTGTCCATTTTTTCATCAGAAAAAGGGAAAGCTTTCATTTTTTTAACGTCTTGATTTCTTTTAGTTTCCACCATATACTTGTTAACTTTGAGCTGGATTTTGGGTGATCTTGTGCAGGTCGTGGTGGTGGTGGTGGTGGATTCAGGGGTAGGAGTGATGGAGGGAGAGGTAGAGGCAGAGGTGGTGGAGGTGGAGGTGGAAGAGGCTTTGATAAAGGTGGTGCCATGAGAGGCCGTGGTGGTGGCCGAGGTGGTGGAAGAGGCCGGGGTGGAGGTAGAGGTGGAATGAAAGGTGGAAGCAAGGTCATCGTTGAGCCTCATAGACATGAAGGAGTATTCATTGCCAAGGGCAAAGAAGATGCTATTATTACTAAGAATTTGGTCCCTGGTGAAGCTGTCTACAATGAGAAAAGGATATCTCTGCAGGTCAATTTAGTGCAACACTTATCTTTTCATGTGCTCTTGATTAATTAATTATTCTTGTGATCATCAAATGTTTGACTTGCTGCAATTATATTGTAAGTTTGCGTGTTTTTCAAAGCAGAGTATGTGTTTCGAGATTATCAAGTGCTTAGTAATAATTAAGTTTTGTATAAGTAATGGGGCTAGTGTTTTATCGAGTATAACTCTTAGTTTTAACTAACCTTTTCTAGGAAAGGTGGGCTGGAACTTAATATATGCTGGGTGATGCTAAGGATATGCAGAAAGCACCATATTTGCACAGAAAGAAAGAAAATAAGTTGGTTCAATGTCAACCCCTGGCTGTGTGAAAGGAAATTTATATAATGTACTTGAAAAAGTGTTTTGTCTGTAATTTATTGGTTTATCATGAAATCATACCTTGCAGCATCTCTAGACTATTGCTTTTATGCCAACCATTAAATTTTGTGTTCATAGTTGTTAAATATTTGTTAGTATAGATCCATGGACTTTAAGAATTTTACTTTCCTTCACAGAATGAAGACGGAACAAAAGTTGAATACAGGATTTGGAACCCATTTCGTTCAAAGTTGGCTGCTGCCATTCTTGGTGGTGTTGATGAAATATGGATTGTGAGTTTCTCCTTGATTTCTTAATTTTATTTCACTTTTGTGATTCAATTCTTTGTGATATAATGATTTTAAATCTGTCCATAACCAAACTCTTTTCTCTATGTTTTAATATCTAAAATAAAGAAACCCGGTGCTCGGGTTCTCTACCTTGGGGCTGCTTCTGGAACCACCGTCTCTCATGTATCTGACATTGTTGGCCCTGTAAGTGATCTATATAAAATAGCAGTATATTTTTATTTATTGGGTCTCTTAGATTGCCGTCAAAATAATTCTTTCTTAGAAGAAAAAGTTTATTAATTGAAAAGACTTGATTAGAACTTTTGCTCCTTACCTGTAGTCTGGAGTTGTTTACGCTGTGGAGTTTTCTCATAGAAGTGGTAGAGACTTGGTTAACATGGCAAAGAAGCGTACTAATGTTATCCCAATCATTGAAGATGCTAGACATCCTTCAAAGTACCGAATGTTGGTAGGCATGGTCGATGTGATATTTTCTGATGTTGCTCAACCAGATCAGGTTTATTCATCACTTCCTTGCATGTTTCATGTTCAATTCGTCCTCTAACATTCAAATTGATAAAAGCCATAATGTTAAAGTGGTGGCAAGAGCACTTTCTTTAGTAATGCATGTGAAATTTCCCATGGACATGCATCAGTGCATGTGCTTTGTTCCTTGTTTCTGTCATCTATTTTTTTTTTTTTGCTAGGTTCTATGTTTCTGTTCATAACTACTGCTCTAGTTCCTTGATCAACTATCTTTTCAATTGCTTTTCATGCATTTAAGAAAAAATTAAATTTTTTCTTAGCAGAAGATGGTCCTTATTTCCATATGAATTTTAGATTGTTGTTCTTTATAGTATACTGCATGAGTCCCTGTGTACTTGAGTTTCTTCTCTTTTTGATAGAGTTTCTGTTGATTTATATATATATGTATGTTTCTTGTTTGGAACTTTTTTAGAACTACTTTATATGCTGTTTGGGGTTGGGAATTGGGATGCATATGTTTTGTATTTGTTTTTTCTGTCTTCATTCTTTAATGGGGGATCTCAATCATACTAACTTCTTAATGGGACCTTGGGAGATCTTATTTGAATGGTATTTTTTTTATTACTAAGTTATACACACATCCATGGGACTTGAACCCACAACCTCACCTCTACCTTTATTGATCGGTATCCCAATGATACTTCCTTTTTGTTCTCTTCTGGAAAATTAAAAAGGCATTTAAGAAACCTAAGCTTTATGATTGTGTTACAATTGCTATTTTCATTTTTCAAATTTTTTATCTTGTTTTATATTATGATGCATATGATGAGTTACTCGGATTCCCCTTCAAGACATAATAGGGTGATGTCAGCTTGAGTTTCTGATGCTGTTATGATGTCTTTTTTATTTATTGTTATCATATCTGCTCAAATATATAGCTTTTTTTTTATTTTTCTTTTTTTAATCTTGTATACTATCATGAGCAAATGATGAGTTACTTGGGCCATTCCCCTTCATGATGATGTTATGGGTGATGCAAGCTCAAGTTCAGATGCCCCTGTAATTTTTTTTTTTGATAGAAATTTTCTCTCTCTCTCTCTCTCTCTCTCTCTCTCTCTCTATATATATATATATATATTTCTCATTTTATGTTCTTATATTTTAATTGCATGTTTCTTACTGTGCTCAAAGGTGCATTTATGGCTAAATTTCCTTGTACTAGTCAAACTCAGTGGTGGCAGAGTCCACATTGTTTATATAATAGGAAAATGCTAAAACTACTACCAATATTACTACAAATTGCTTACAAACTGTGACATGACAGTGATTGTGATTACTGCTACATCGACCACATATGAAATATAATTTTTTAGTTACTTTTTGGTCTTGTGCTAAAAATTTGAGACATCAATTTGTAAGGTGTAAAATTTGTGGTAGCCCTAACATCCCTAAATATATAACTAATGGGTAAACTTAGTACAACCTCTTAGTGATGTAGCTTAGGTTCTCTAATTAAATTGAACGTTTGGCCTTGGAAGCTGATACACAAGGATGTGCATTGACCAGTAAGGCACATTGTTAGATTTAATTGGAGAACCTAGAGTAAAACACCTAAGGAACTATACATAAGTTTTGACCATAAATTCTTGTGTGTCTTCTCATTTCACATTGGTAGCCAACTCCATTTTATTGATTTGTTGTTAGCATACTATTTTTTTCTCATTTCCCTGTATGGTTCTTTTTTCTGAATCTGATATTATGAATACTTTATGTTTGTGGTTCTTTTTCTTGTTCGAGAGTAATTAAATGATTGTCACTTAAAAAAAAAAGAGTTATTAAATGCTTTTCTGATGTCTATATATTAACAATCAGAGTTGTGTTTTGTTCTCTCTTATATCTTGTAAATTTAATGCTAAAAATCAAAGTTTGATGCGGGATACGGAAGCTTCAAGAAGTAGAACACATCTACTTCTAGAAAACAAGAAACAAAACACGTTTGCTTCTGAAAATAACCTCGAATCCACGAGGGTTCCTTGAATCCACAAGGAGAATGGGTTTGGAATCCACCAAAAAATAGAAAGACAAAAGGCTGAATTTTTTTTACTGAATAATTGTTAAAAAACGTGTACAGACTTAGGGGCCTATTTAAGGGCTTCGTAAAACTTGACAGGCAAGAAAATATATTCTAAAATGACTCCTAATTGATACCTAACCATAACAGGAATCAAATTTGACCTAAAAAGCATTAAAAACACTTAAAAACAAGGAAATAAATGCCCTAAACTTGAAATAACAAAAATTACATAAAAATACCAAAAATAACAAATTACGTAAATTAATCTGAAGATTCTATCCTACATTAAACCCCTCCACTTGAAACAAACTCATTTTCGAGTTGATAGTTGAAATTTGAAACCTTTCATGCCAAGAGAACAAATGCTTTGAATACTTCATCTTCTTTGCATTCTTACCAAACTTCTTACCAAACTTGAAAGTCATCAATTGGGCAACTTGAACTTCTTGTCCCTTGAACTTCATGCAATTGAAAATATTCACCAAATAAGGGTCAATGATCAAATCAAATCTTTCCACCCCAATAAAATCAATATACTTTGTTTTGGTGCCTCCCACCAAAATAATAGGAGCTTGAGCGTTGCAATTATCTAACTTGACTTTATTGATATCATTGACAACTTCCTCTATAATTTCTTTTTTAATGGTCTCTACTATCTCAACCTCGAGATCTTTCTCTATAATAGGGTCTTCATTAATTTCCTCCACAATCTTGATTTCAGGTTCTTCTTCTATAACAAGGCCTTCATTAATTTCCTCAAAAATCTCTATATTTTCTTTTTTGACTTCAACATATTCTTCAAGAAAAGTATTTTCTTCAACGTGTAATTTTTCCTTTAATGGTGGAATATATGGCTCTTCAAAATAATTTAAATATGAACTTCTTGGCCAATAATAATCTTGTATTGTATACAACAAGATTTCTTCACAATCCAAAGGATAAAATTTGATAGCAAGCAACTTTTTCATCCTTGGCCATGAACGAATCTTATCTTTACCTTGTCGGATTCTATCAGATTGTACTTGTTTTCACCAACGTAAGGCATACTCACTAAGTTTATACAAAGCAAGTCCAACTTTTCTCTTATAATAAATATTCCCAAAGTCAAATAAATCCTCTAAATCAAGTAACCAATCAAGAAAATCTTCTTTATAAAAATAAAGATTAAAACTTGCAATTCTTTTATAAGGCCTATATGAAATTTTCTTATCAATAGGTTGCCTGTGAGTTATGTCTCCATGACAGTTATCCCTATTGTTTCCATGCTCCAACGATAGCATCTTAGCAAAGATATTTGTGAGTGCTAGATGTACGTCACGTATAGGGATGGCAATGGGGCGGGGCGGGGCCGAAGGATGGGGTCTTTGTCCCCGCCTCGCATGGTTTTGTCTTGCCCCATTCCTGCCTCGCATGACGGGGAAAACTTTCTAACTCCATTCCTGCCCCTTAGGGCCTTGTGAAGCTCTGTCCCACCTCGTAAAACTCTACTTTTTGTTAATTTGCCCTACAACTAATACAATTTTTTTAATGAAATTTATTTCATTAATAAAAATATACTTAAAATTATAACTAAATTTATTCCATCAAATCAAATCAATTTTTAGAAAAAAATTGAATAATATATCCAAATAAAAAAAAAAAAATATATATATATATATATATAGTATAACATATAACAAAATAAAGGCAGAGAACCACATTGGGTAGAATAAAATAAGTTAATATTGATATGTTTATTTAAATAGTAGGGTTTTAAGGTATGAAAATTTTACAATTATAACCTTTAGCAATGCGGGGCGGGGTGGGGACGAGGAGGGGCAGGGCGAGACAGGGTGGATCTAAAAAGTCTAAACCCATCCCTATCCCGCCCTGTGATGCAGGGCTAAAATCTTGTCCCATCCCCGCCCCACCACCTTTGCGGGACAGGGAAAACTCGTTTGGGGTGAAGCAGGGAAGGGCGGGTTAAGTGGGGCGGTGCAAAATTGTCATCCCTAGTCACATAATACTTGCTAAGTTTTTTGTCACTGGAATTGCTACTGTCTCATACGTTAGCCACCAAACTAGGATAAGTTAAGGCTCTGATACCAACTAATGCAGGATGCGGAAGCATTAAGAAGTAAACACGTTTGCTTCTAAAAATAACCTCAAATCCACGAGGGTTCCTTGAATCCATAAGGTTTTCTTGAATCCACAAGGTTTCCTTAAATCCACAAAGAGAAAGGGTCTGAAATCCATCAGAAAATAAAGACAAAAGTCTGAATTTTATTGATTGAATATTTGTTAAAAAACGTGTTCAGACTTAGGGGTTTATTTAAAGACTCTATAAAACTTGACAGATAAGAAAATATATTATAAAATAACTCTTAATTGATACCTAACCATAACAGGAATCAAATTTGACCAAAAAGCATTAAAAGCACCTTAAAATGAGGAAATAAATGCCCTAAACTTAAAATAACGAAAATTACATAAAAATACCAAAAATAACAAATTACGTAAATTAATTTAAAGATTCTGTCCTACATTAAAGTTGAATTTAAAATTTTGGATTGCCAGGGTTACATTGCACCTCAGTACCTTTTATGTATGTATATAGAGAGATAACTTAGTTATATGTGGCGAAAGACGGACCTCCCTCACACTCCCACTCAAGTTGATCATGGATAGTTCGTACATGAACTGGAGCTTTGGTTCCTCAAATTTTTGCTGTATGATAGCTATTTAGTGTGGGGCTTCAAGAATTGGGTTCCATCTGCCCATACATGTTTTTACAGTGTAAAACCATTTTAGTTTGGTTATGTTTCTTTGCCTGGTTCTCTGTGGGATCTCACTTGTTTAGGGAGATGGCTCTGGCCAAGATGTTGGGACTGTTATCTACCGCCTGTCACTTTGTTGGCTTTATCTGAATTTGTTTGCTTTATATTTCACTTTGCAGGCAAGAATTCTCGCTTTGAATGCATCATATTTTCTGAAAGCTGGAGGTCATTTTGTAATTTCCATCAAGGTTTGTATATGACTTTTTCCCGTGTGTCACCTTGAAATTTAAGTGGTCAGCTCACTTATGTAAAAATGATTGGGAAAAACTGATGGGAACTTGTGTTCCTTTTTGTAATAGAAGTTGCCAAAGAATTTAATGGGACTAATAATAAGCACATTTTTGAGACTAGTGATGGGGGTTGCCTAATGATCTAATTGGACTTATAATGACATAATTGACATATGTTTATTTACTTGTATGATCTTTGTCTACAACAACCGCTGCCAACACCAAGCCCCTAGTCCCAATTTTTGGGGTCGGCTATGGATCCTCAATAGATTAATTAGGGTTTACCACCTTTTTTATTTTTTTAGATCTGTCTATAGCTTAATATTTTAAAGCATACTTTGCATTTTCAAAGAAACAGTATTAAGAAATTAGTAGAAGTTTTCCTTCTGTAACAATTTTCATATTGATGTTATCTGCTTGAACATTTCAGGCCAACTGCATAGATTCCACACAACCTGCTGTGACCGTTTTTCAGAGTGAAGTGAATAAGCTGAAGCAGGATCAGTTCAAACCATTTGAACAAGTTACCCTTGAACCTTATGAGCGTGACCATGCTTGTGTGGTTGGTGGCTACCGTGTCCCCAAAAAATCAAAACCTTCCGCCTAGAAAATGTAGGCCATCTAAAAGAATCAAAAGCTGATACCTTGTATAAGTTGAATCGTAACTTTATGTTTAGCTGACTGGTCTTTTGATGGTTTCTTTTTTGGTTCTATCTACTGTTTTCTTGGACGCTCAATTTGGGGTATGCTCTTTTATTAATTTGTTTTGCTCCTCTCCTATTTTCCTATTGCAATTGTTGGTGTTTTGGTTAAAAGCTGATGTGAGGCGAGCATGATCATATTTCAGGGGGAGTAATTATTTATGTTCTGTATCACATTTCAGGCCTCTTTGCTTGCTTGGCTTTTAAAGTGATGTGAACCTCAATTGAGCCATGTTACAAATTCTCTTGCTTCATTGATTCTGCAAGTTTGTTTGTTTGTTTGTTATTGGCATGAATGAATTACAATGAAGTAATTCTTGTTGATCTCAATGCAGAATAAGAAATTGAACTCGAGTAGCCCTTTGATAAGGGCTGCTCAATGAATCTGTTGGCCTCTGTTTTTTTTTTTTTTTTGATGATATACCTCATGCATAAAACAAAGTTTCTATCTAAACTAGTTTTGAGAGAAGCTCTTTAAACTTCTCATATATCTCTTTTTTGGGTGTGAATTTTAAAAATCTAACTGTTGAATTTCATGTTTCTTATGTTTTTAACATGCATATTAAATTTTGTTCAAATTGGATGTATACTATTCGATCAATAAATTTATTTTTTATACACATTTTTAGATTACAAAAACTTAAAATTTTAACATTTGATTGATGACATAACAATTAATATTTGATTTTCCTAAAATTTTGTAAGCATGAAATATATAATAAGAAAATTCAATCTTACAGTTAGATTTTCAAATTTTATACTTAATATAAAGGTATATGAGGAGTTTAAAGAGTTTTTCTCTAAATTAGTTTGGAGAGAAACTTTGTTCTCATCCATAATTTAAGCTTAATCCTTTTGGTAGCTGTCGTAAAAATTCACTTAGTTTGTGGCATTGGCAGGTCTATAGAGTGTAGACCTTGTTGGTTTTTTTTCTTTTTCTTTATTTTCTGGCAAGAAGGATTCATTAAGAACACTAAGCCGAAACATCTGACGGGTCTCTAGTATAAACCTCAACCTTAATAGTCCAAACCAAACATATCTAGTGATTGTAGTACAAAATAAAATTCTGTGATAGCAGCATCCTATCTTTGGACAAAGCACTAAACACCTGTTTGCTTCATTGTATATGTGCTTATACAAATGAGGAAATCTGGAAATTAATTCCTTTCAACCCACAACAATATTCAAGTTTCTGTGAGGAAGATCCAAACTCAATCAGGTTTATCAGGGGAAAAAAAAAAAGAGATACAGATGGCTGGTAATGCCATTTGTGAACTGAAGTAATTAGATAGTTGCTGATTTGTAAAAGGAGTGTGTAAAGAACAGTACATAATGTATTGTATTTAAGTTTGCCCTTATTGTTTTTCGAAAGTGAAAAACACATTTGGTAAACTGAGGAAAACAAATAGTTTTTCAATAACAAAAAACAAAAATTTTGTTTGGATTGATAAAAAATAAAAAAAATAAAAAAAACCTATTCGGGATTTAAAAAAAAATTAAATTAAAATATTGTTTTACACTAAAGTTTATACTAAATTTCTTTTTCCGCTCTTAAACTTTAAAATTCTCGTCTGCTATTAAAAATGTTAAATTTTCTATCCTTTTAAAAAAATCAAAATCTTTTTTCAAAATCCAAAACAATCATTCCACTTAAATAAACTAAAGTTATTATTTTTTTTGTTTTTTTAAATCTCAATATTTAATTGGTTACTTTCGAAACTACGGGATTTAATTTGTTACTTTTTGAAATCTTTGAATTTAATTTGTTACTTTCATAACTATAGAGCTTAGTTTTTTACATTCTTAATTAAAGACTAAAACTATAGTCTTTAAAAAATGATTTCCTCAAAAGATTTGAGGATGGCGCATAGGATTATAGTAAGTGATTCGATTATACAACTTCTGGCTTCAGCATCATGGTGCTGGTGTGAGCCATTTGTGCTATATAATAAAATTGTACCACCATGACCAAGACCATGACCATGAGGATATAACATTGCCTGAACTCAACCTTAACTGCTAAGCAAAAATCCCCCTGGGCCTGAAGCAGCGTATTCGTGCGCCATGGTCCAAAGCACTCATCGTGAAGGTATATGGGAGAACGGTGGGGTACAACTTTCTTCATGCAAGAATCCTCTCTTTATGGAATCCGGTTGGCAGGATAGATTACATTGATCTAGGGAAAGACTTTTTCCTCGTTCGTTTTTCAGTCAAGGAGGATTATGATGCGGTGCTTAAGAATGGGCCATGGTTCATCAGAGAAAACTTTCTATTGATAAGACCGTGGGAACCAAACTTCAAACCGGCCACAGCGGTGGTGTCTTCGGTCGCTGTATGGGTTAGACTCAACGAACTACCTATTGAGTATTACGATCCCGAGGCTCTTCTCATCATCAGCCAAGCCATTGGGAATGTCCTGAGAATAGACACTCATATTGCAACCACTACAAGGGGGAGGTACGCTAGGCCCTGCATTCAAGTGGATTTTAAGAAACCCCTTGCAAATGCGGTGCTAGTCGATAATATTGAACAACCTATCACCTATGAGGGGCTGCATAGATTCTGTTTTTCTTGCTGACGTATCGGTCATTGGAGAGAAGAATGCATCTTTACGATAAGGAAACCATCATCGGAAAGGCCACCTACACCGGAAACCATCATCGAAAAGGCCACCTACGTCGGAAGGTACCTTGAAGGATAACGACGCGGAGGTAACTAGACCATGCTCTTTGCATGAAGTGGACCTAAAAGATGACACATACGGTCCTTGGATGGTAGTGAGCCAGAAGAAGTCCAGCTACAGAAAGGACAAAAAGCACAATACTGCTCCCATTAATGGTATGCATGCAGTTTGGCGTGAAGGAGCTGATGTGTGAACAGGGCCTAGAGATACAGCTAGGGCGACACCTGGCGTGGGGGTTTTTAAAATCAATGAAGGAAAAAGAAAAGCAAATGGTGACTTGGTTGGGTTAGGAGAACCACTAAAAGAACAGCCAAGTCTTAAAGAAGGGATAGATTTGGTCAGCCCAAACAAGATGGGCCTTTTTAACCAAGGCTTAAGCCGTGTGTATGAAAGCCCATCATCCATTAAGGGCAAAAAAGTCTTGGCAAGACTTAGGGGAGCTCCAGCATCTTCTAGAGGCGTCAAAACAAAAGAAGGAAATAGATCAGTTAAGCTTATGAAAGCTATCTGGACTCCCACCAACGCTGCGTTGCAATCAGATAATGATGGAGAGTTTCAGTTTCGAAGCAAGTTAAGAAAAAGCATGGGCGGCACAAGTGAAGGAAAAGATAGTGGTAGGCCCAACAATAGATCGGGTGGAGGTATAAAGGTGGGTTCTTCCATCAACTCTGATGAGTGCAATGTTGGATAGGTAGAAGCAGTGGTGGTCCAATCTGACCGATATGCCAGAGACAGAGGAGGAGAACTCAGTGCTGGTACTGTGCATTGCAGAGACGAGGTTGAAGAAGATGGGGGTATTGAAGCTCTGCATATCGTCAATGAAATTAGTGAAGAAAACAGGATGGAATTCGATGGAGGAGGTGAGGCTTCTGCCTCTCTTTGATGAATGCCCCACCCCAAGTCATCGGTTAGTCATGAATATCATTGCTTGGAGTTGTAGGGGTGCTTTGAAGCCTGAATTTCAGAATCATATGAGGGAGTTGGTCCAGAATCATAACCCAGCGATGCTCATTGTAATGGAAACTCGTGTAGGTGGGGACAGAGCCAAGGCGATCACAGATAGGCTTCCTTTTGACGAGGCTATCCACACGGAAACTATAGTCTATGCAGGCAGGTTGTGGTTAATGTGGAATACGGATAGGGTTGTAGTGTCTCCAATCGCCACCATCGAGCAAGAAATTCATGTCACGATTAAGGTAAGACCCTCTGACACTCAATTTTCATTATCTACGGTTTATGCTAGTTCTAGATTTAATGAAAGATGTATTTTATGGAATAATCTTGTTGATGTGGCTAGTTTGCATAGTAGTCCCTGGATTATTGCAGGGGATTTTAACGAAGTTCTTGCAGATAATGATAAGTTTGGTGGTAGAACAATTAATGCCAATAGGTCCCTTTTATTCAAGGATTGTCTAGATTCCTGTAATATGATAGATTTGGGCTTCTCAGGACCAAGATTTACTTGGTCTAACTGCAGGGTAGTAAGAGGTCTTATCCAAGAAAGATTGGACAGATTTTTTGTGAACCGGGATTGGTGCACCCTGTATCAAAATGCTAGAGTGTCTCATTTAACTCGGGTTCATTTGGACCATTGCCCAGTCCTGCTAGACTTCGAACCAGGGGTTGATTCTAGACTCAACATGCCTTTTAAGTTCTAGAGCTTCTGGCTCAACGACCTGACCTTTCCAAGTATTGTGAGGGATGCTTGGGGTCATACAAATTGTCTTGAGAAAACAATTGAGAAATTTGCTAAGGATGCTACTGATTGGAACTGAACTCACTTCGGTAACATATTTGCAAAGAAGAGGCGTGTTATGGCCAGATTAGATAGTGCTCAGAAAGCTTTAGCGGAAAGGCCGTCTAATTTCTTGGTTAAGTTAGAGAAAGATCTCTAGAGAGAGCTAAATGAGGTGCTGAATCAAGAACAGGAGCTGTGGGCACTTAAATCAAGGATGAACTAGATGGTCCTCGGTGATAGGAACACATCCTTTTTTCACGTGTCCACTATTGTTCGAAGAAGGAGAAATTGAATATCTTGCTTAAAGAATAGTGTTGGTGAATGGATTCAAGAGGAAACACTGATCATGAGTTTTGTTAGAGAAGCTTTTGTCAAGCTTTACACCACAAGCCACCTTGAAACTAAACTCCATTCGTGGCCCATATCCCCGTGGCAAATGGCCCTTTCTGATACGGAGAGAGACAACTTGGTTGTTCCTGTTTCAGTGGAAGAAATTAAATCAGCCTTCTGGTCTATGAAAGCTTTTAAAGTTCTAGGTCCGGATGGCTTTCATGCTGGGTTCTTTCAGCATTTCTGGATGATAGTTGGAGGTTCAGTTGTGGAGGAAGTCAAGAAGTGCTTTGAGACAAAGAAAATTCCTGAATCCCTTAACAACACTAATGTGGCCCTCATTCCCAAAATCCAAGGCCCGGAAACCATTGGCAATTACCGCCCCATCAGTCTCTGCAATACAGTTTACAAGATTATTACAAAAATTATAATTGCCAGAATTAGGCCGTTGTTGGACAAGTTAGTGTCTCCTATTTAATTAGCTTTTGTGCCGGGGAGGAAAGGGGTTGACAATGCAATCATTGTGCAGGAACTCATCCACACTGTTAGTAGAAAGAAAGGAGGAGTGGGGTATTTGGCAATCAAAGTGGATCTTGAAAAGGCCTATGACAAGTTCCAATGGAGTTTTATCAGAGAAAGTCTCTTGAAAGCTAACTTACCTAGGCAGTTGATAGAACTTATTGTGAATTGTGTGTCTTCCACCACCACTTCTATGCTTTTCAACAGGGGTATGCTTGAACCATTTAGGCTTTCTAGAGGCATTTGGCAAGGGGACCCATTGTCTCCCTATCTTTTTATTCTTTGCAAGGAAGTCTTGGGGCACTTAATTGAAGAAAAATGAAGGGAGAAAAAATGGACTCCTATTAAAGCGTCTAGGAGTGGTATCGCTTTTTCCCACCTCTTCTTTGTGGATGGCCTTGTGTTATTTGCCAAGGCAGATGGTAGAAACTGTTCTACAATTAGAGATGCTTTGGATGATTTTTGCAATTGATCCGGTCAGTCAGTTAGTGAAGCTAAATCCAGAGTGTTTTTCTCCCTTAACATTGATAGAGATACGAGGGAATCCTTGTGCGATATTCTGGGGTTTTCTTCAACACCTAATCTCGACAAATATCTGGGGTTTCCTATTCAACATCAAGGGTCAAACAGCCAGGACTTCAATTTTGTCCTAGAGAGGGTTAAGCAAAAACTTGCTGGTTGGAAGGCCAATCTACTTTCCTTTGCTGGCAGAAAGGTTCTTGTCCAAGCTTCTTCTTCTACCATTCCAGCTTATGTCATGCAATGCAATGCTCTCCCGGGTAAGCTCCTGGACAACATTGATAAAGTTAATCGGGATTTTTTGTGGGGTTCTTTAGAGTTAGGCAAAAAGATGCATTGGGTGGGTTGGCAAAAAATTACTCGGCCTAAAAGTGAAGGGGGTCTCGGCCTTCACACAGCTAAGGGCAGAAACATTTCCCTTCTTGCCAAGCTTAATTGGCGCTTCAATACTGAGAAGGATGCGTCATGGAGTAAGGTTTTAAAAAGTAAGTATTGCACTAGACAAAGATTGAATGCCACAAATCCCACAAAGCTGCCTTGTTCCAGAGTGTGGTCTGCAATGAGAAAAGGCGAAGATATTTTCTAGAAAGGAGTGAGTTGGGTTGCGAGTAGAGATAGTGAGTTGAGCTTCTGGCATGATAAGTGGTGTAGTGTTGGGCCTATCAGGAGTTTGGTGTAAGGTTCTTTGTTTGTTGAAGAGGAGAAACTCAAAGTAAAAGATGTAGTAGTGTCAGCTGATGGATGAGATTTGTCAAAAATATCCATTCCTATTCCAGCAAGTATCAGCAATTTTTTAAAAGCCACTCCTGTATCTCTTACTGCAGGAGGACAAGATAGACTAGCCTGGGGTAAGTCCACTCATGGCAGATTTGAACTCAAAAGTGCATATCAGATTGCTATTGGAAGTGAAGTTTCTCCTTTCTCAGGTCAATGGGTGTGGAAAGTTAACATTCTTTCTCGGATACAAACATTTGTGTGGATGTGTCTGCATAGTAGTATTGGTGTTAAGCAGTGCCTAGCTAAGAGGGGGGTTCTGGTGGATCCCAATTGCCCGCTATGTCTCTCTGATTCTGAGTCTATAATTCACGCTCTAAGGGACTGTAGCAAGGTTAGGGAGTTTTGGACTCAGCTGGGTGCCGAAGAGGTAAATTCATCTTTTTTCAGTGGCAATTTGCACCAATGGATTACCACTAATGGAAAACTTAATACAAAAAAATACATAGACCCCCCCCCCCCTTGGAAAACCTCCTTCCTATTTGCTATTTGGGGCATCTGGAATCATAGGAACAACATTGTTTTCAATAATAAAACCATCCATCAAAATTTGGGTCATGAGATTTTTCATGGAGCTATGGAGTATGAGCATTGTGTGAAGCTTCCTATAATAGCTCCAATTCAGGTGATAAAGAGGATTAGGTGGGAAAAGCCAAAGGTGGGTTGGTTCAGGCTTAATTCAGACGAGTCCTCTTTGGGCAATCCGGGCCCAGCTGGAAGTGGAGGACTCATTCAAAATGGGGAGGGTGACTGGGTTTATGGTTATGCTAGGAAGATTGGCACCACAACGAGTTTTGCTATAGAACTTTGGGGCCTTAGAGACGGAATTTTGCAATGTTTAAACCTCCACTTACCTGCTATAGAGATTGAAATTGATGCTAAATCTATAGTTGAGCTACTGAATAATCCAAGGGCTGCTGAAAGTGTTGTTTCTACCTTAGTGGATGATTGCAGGTACCTTATTTCCCAGCTTCCGCGAGTTCGTGTTAAGCACTGTTTTAGAGAGGCCAATAGGTGTGCAGATGTTTTGGCAAGGCTGGGTTCGAATCAAGAAAATGATTTCCTTGTTTTTAGAAGTCCGCCTGTGGATGTTTTGGATTTTCTTAAGGCTGATGCCAACTGTCTGTACTTAAACAAAATCTGTTAAGAGCCTATTTTGGCCGGTTAGCTTCAGTAATACAATCCATTTTACCCAAAAAAAAAAAAAAAACCTTAACTGGTGAGTTACCATTTCTTATAATTTTCCATGTGAATTTAATATGCAAGTGTTATGTAATCCGTGAGCCTTGGATTACTCGAGGGGAAAAAAAAAAATAAAAAAAGATAAAACAAAAAGAAAAAAAAAAGTATAATGCTGTACAGGGTGTCTTTCATCTGACTTGCTAACTCTGTGACCCAGTAATGAATAAACTAAAGCTAAATCTTCTTTTTCTTTTTCTACTCAAGCTCAGTGACCCAACTTTTTGAAAAAAAAATAATAATTAAAAAATTGACCCAGCTATCTTCAATGACACCCAAAGTATAACTAGTTTACAACAAACTTCAAAACTTCGATGGTGCCTAGGAATAAAGAATAGTGAGCGTTTGTCCAATATAACATGCTTATATATAAGACAGACTACAAAAACAACGGATTCCACGATCTCAAACAAACATAACATGCTTATTATAAAATGTTAGTGCATTTTAAATTAAATTATGTTAAAACTTAAATTAATCGAAGATTATTAAAGAGATGAGTTATAGTGAAATTTGTTAAAGAGAGAGTTAACTTATACAGAAGTTAAATTAAATTAATTAAGAGGAGTTATATATATATATATATATATTAATAGGTAAAATTGAGAGAAAATCCAATTAAATTTCAATTGGATTCTCAATTTTGCGCCACTTGTTCTAGCCAAAACTCAAAAAATATCTAATTAAATTATAAGTTGAAGTCTAATTTTGTACCAGGTATCTTATCTAAATTTTCTAATTTTTGTGCAAAAATAAACTATACATTAACATTTTAACACAGAAGCCAAGAAAGCCACAATGATGATGCTCGTTGGTCTAAGCAAGAACATCTCACCTGCACACTTTTATTGGTGAACTCAATAGAGTCTAGAGTGCTTCTAATACCACTACCAGAATTGACGAGTTCAATGAGAAAGACTTTAAAAGTAAAATCTCATCTCCTCCTCCTAATCCCATATCGTCATCCCATGTCTCCTCCTTCTTCTCTCTCAACCTCTACCAACTAGATCCACACACTGCCCTCTCCTCCTCCTTTTGGATTTCTTAGAGCAAGCCCGGGTTCAAACACAATGTTCAATCCCACTCTTCCTTGCATCACATTCTCATACATTACCGCTTTATTGGCGCCTCCAAGAAGATTCCAATCTCAATGATCAGTTCTTGTCGTTAACCCGATGACGTTGCCTTCGTCTTGGACTTCCTGTGCTGTATGAATCGCCAAAAAAAGATAAAATTTTAGTTTCAGTTCTCTTAAGAGCTATAACATGCTATGAATGAGACTTTTCAGGTTACTCCAAGCAAGCCAAAATGCTTTAAGTTAGGTATCGTAGATCCCACTTCTACAAACACACATAGGCACACAATCTAGAGTCCATTAGAAGTAAGACTTTCTTTAAAAAAAAATGTGCACATATCAAGGGCTATTTTGGTGCTTTGAGAATCATTAAAATGCATCTTAACAAGGGCTATTTTGTATTTATCTATGTAACCATGGTTTTTCATGTGGACATCATTTAAATAGATGAAAAGTTCAAATGGATAAAACCCTATGGAATAATTTACTGTAATTTATTTCTATCATTATTATCACAGCCACATGATGTTCATGTTGGACAGAGAAAGAACAATTTTTGGCTGTTTACATTAAATTTTTTTGTTAGAGATGTTTGATTCATATTGCTTTTTTCTTTTTTCTATTTGTATTTTGGATGTAAATTGTATTCTTTTTGTTACAAATTTATTTTTAAAAATTATCAACATGAAAAACAAAAAATTATCAAACATGTTATGTCCTAATTTCTGTGAAAGGCACAAATAATTATTAAACACATTTGGTAGATTAATAAACATTGTGCTCAGTATCATTAGACTAAGACACTGATTAGTTTTTCGTTTAGGCGAATAATGAACCCCAGATCTCTTATTCAACCATCACAGATTTTACCAGTTGAGCTAACTGAAACCCACGTCACTGAGGAATCTTAAGGTTAAAAAGAAATGACTGAATCCATTAGGTCTAGCAATACCCTAAAATGAAAGCTGATAATGCAACCTAATGAGTGGAGATCAATGGTTTTGTATAGAACTTACTTCCTGTTAAATTTTGATGGTGTGTAATAATGGAAACTATCTTTTAGCTTCCAAATAGTAAAAGTTATGCAGGCAAATTACAGGCATTAGCTTAGCAAGAGGTTGAACCATGGTATTGAAATCTTGATAGTGTCCCATGTGCCAAGTAAAAGGATAATTGAATGAGCTAGCTTGATGATAATACACACAAGTTTCATTTGAATTTGTTCTTGGCTTCACTGTACATTACAACTCCGACAACCGTGAGCCTGTAGGTTGCCATCCCAATAATTGAAATTGGGTTTTTAACTATCAAAATTGAAATAACCACAACAACAATAATCTCATATGTTGATGAAGCATTCTATAAACTGTAGCTTATAGTAATATCTCAAATTAAAAAGAAATAAAAAATTAAAAAAAAATAAATAAGAAATTAAAAATAAACCAAGATTTCTTTGAATCTTATTTTTTAATAGTTTTTAGTGTGTTTGGATTAAGATTTTGTTAATTTGTTATAAGTGGACAAAAATATAATCATATATATTATATTAATTTGAAGTACAATTTTAGAATTCAAATCAAATCAAATTAATTTCTAATTGTACTTTAATTTTGTGCTATGTGTCCAATTTGATTTTTAAATGTTGGTGTCAAGTTACCTTCATTCATACTACTTAATGTGGAAACTGAATCTACCAAGATGAACATCTTATCATCACAATTGTTAACGTTTCCGTGCGTAAGCATGGGCTACATGCTAGTCTAAACTAATAAATAACATGTAGGTTATGAGAAGGATTGGAAGACTATATATATAGCTATGTTATAGACTATTTTCAAATCAAGAGAGAAGGAAGTGAAATAATTAAAGTAGAGAGTATTGTGTGAGAGTGAGTGAATTCAATAATAATCCTAAATACTTGAGAGATTTCGGGCCAAAGAAAAGTGTTTCTTTTGGTGGAGCTTTGAGCTCAACCACATATGCAAAGTTGGTCTGAGCTACACAACGATATGTTGGGCTATTGTATCCTAGAGGGGACAGGTTAAAAGTGAATTTTTGCTGCATCGGTTTCTAGACTTTGCCAACGACAGAGGGCTTGAATCTCCTTAATAGAGCGAGATTTTCATGCCTCAGTCCGACATTATTCGTTTATATTTCTATTTTTATTGTAACCAAAATATCATTTTATTGGTAATTTCTCCAACAATTTTAAGGAGACTCATAACGGAGCCAACAACTGAGAAGCCAAATGACAATATCGGAGATCTTAACAAGCCCTACCGTTTTAAGGGAGCCCATTTTAAAAGATGGAAAGCCAATGTCCTTTTCTATCTAAGCCTTCTTAAGGCAGCCTACATCCTCACTGAGAAAAATCCAAATAAGGTCTCTACTGATGATATGACCAAAGATGAACTTTATGACCATCAAGAAAAAACAGATAAGTATGAATAAGATGAGTATAAATGTCGTCATTATCTTTTAAATTGTCTTGCAGATCATTTCTGTGATTATTATAATACTACATGCACTTTTGCAAAGAAAATTTGAAAAGCTTTACAAAGCAAATATGACACCGAAAAGGTTGGTGTGAAGAAATATGCAGCTAGTCATTTCTTTTGCTATCAAATGGTGGATAGCAAATCTGTTGTGGAATAGGTTCAAGATTTTCTAATGATCGTGGCAGAAGTTAGATCTGGAGGTATAAAGATTGAGGACAACCTTGTTGTGGCCAGCATCATTGACGAGCTACCACCATCATGGAAAGAATTCCAAAAATCAATGCGCCACAAGCAAAAGGAGACGTCCATAGAATCCTTGATCACTCACATTCGTGTAAAGGAGGAAGCTAGATGAAAAGATGCACTTATAACACAAGAGGGTAATGGACATTCTACCACCAAGATAAATTTAATTTCTGTAAGCAATAACTAGCCCAAAGACCATTTTCCTAAAAATGTTCAATTGAGGCCAAGAAAGAAAAATATAAACAATTATGGTAGACCTCACAATAGGGGCAACCCTAGTCCGAGGAAAAAGAACTAAGGACCCCCTTCAAATAACCAACAATTTATTGCATGTTTTATCTGTAGCAAGATGGGCATATTGCTCGATTTTGCAAATTTCAAAAACATGGGCCTATCCCACAGGCTAATGTTACCAAAGAGCTTTTAGTGGCTATGATTACAGACATTTATATGATCCAATATGTTGAAGGGTGGTGGGCAAACTCTGGTGCCAATAGGCTTGTTTGCTATGACCAGCACTCCTTTTGACAAAAAAAAAAAAAAACAATTATGCTTTGTGACTCTAGTAAAATCAAAGTACTTGGGAGTGGTGAGGTTAAGCTGAAATTTACCTCTAGACGTGTGCTCACTTTGAAAGATGTGATATACACTCCGTCCATGAGGAAAAATCTAATGTCAAGCTATTTGATGAATAAGGCTAGCCTCAAACAAACAATGAAATCTGATTAATATGTAATCTCTAAGAAAGGATTATTTGTGGGCAAAGGGTATGCTTGTGATGGAATGTTCAAACTAAATATTGAAAATAATATATCATCTGCTATTTCTATTTATATGCTATCTTTTGTGAATTTTTGGCATGCTCGCTTGTGTCATATAAATAGTAGATATGTGGGAATTATGAGTAACATAGGATTAATTCCAAGACTAAAAAAAGACTTCGAAAAATGTGAAATTTGTAGTCAAGCTAAAATTACTATACAATGTCATAAAAATGTTGAAAGAAATACCGAATTGGCAGAACTAATTCACACAGATCTTTGTGAATTCGAAGGAAAATAACTCATGAAGGAAATAGATATTTCATCACTTTTATTGACAATTTCTCAAAATATGCATATGTTTATCTATTAAAAAATAAAAGTGATGCTTTTGAGAAATTTAAAGAATTTCTTAGAGAAGTTGAGAACCAATTCAGTAGAAAAATAAAAAGATTTAGAAATGATAGAGGTCGGAAGTATGAATTTACTAAGTTCAACTCATTTGTTTAGTCTTTGGGAATTAACATGAAACTACTCCTCCATGTTCACTTGCATCTAATGGATCTAATGGTGTGGTTGAAAGAAAAAATAGAACTTTGATTAATTTTAACAAATGCCATGTTTATTGAGTCGGGTGCTCCCTTAAATCTATGGGGGGAAGCAATTTTAACAACTTGTGATGTTCTAAATAGGGTGCCACATAAAAAAGACTAAACTTACACCTTTTGAGTTGTGGAAGGGGCATAAGCCAAATTTGAGATATTTTAAAGTTTAGGGTTGCTTAGCCTTTGTAAGGTTAATAGATCCCAAAATACCTAAATTGGGTGTTAGAGCTACCACATGTGCTTTTCTTGGATATGCAGTAAACAGTACAGCCTATATATATTTGAATGTTGAAAATAATGTGATTTTTGAATCAAGTGATGCTATCTTTTTTGAGGAAAAATTTCCTTTTAAATCTAAAAATAGTAGGGGCAAAGAGGTTAGAGAAAATGTGTTATGTCAGCCTAGTTCTTCTACTAGTCATTCACAAAATCAAGAAAATCTTGATGTTGAACTTAGAAAGAGTAAAAGAGCTAGAATTGAAAAAGATTTTGGCCCTGACTATTATGTTTTTAATGTTGATGAAAATCCTCTTACTTTAAAAGAAGTTTTGTTATCACCTGATGGTATATTTTGGAAAGAGGCTGTGAATGATAAAATGGATTCACTAATTTCTAATAAAAACATGGAAGTTAGTAGATTTACCACTTGATTGTAAAAAAAAATAGGTTGTAAATGGGTCCTTAGGAAAAAAAAACTTAAATCTGATGGCATAATAGACAAATCTAAAGCCAGACTTGTTGCCAAAGGTTTTAAGCAAAAAGCTAATGTTGTTTTTTTCGACACTTTTTCTCTTGTTACTAGAATTACATCTATTAGATTGCTAATTGCTGTTGCAGCAATACATGATTTGAAAATTCATCAAATGAATGTAGAAACAACTTTTTTGAATGGGGACCTAGATGAGGAAATTTATATGGACCAACCTGAAGACTTTGTAGAGTATGGTCAAGAAAGTAAGGTGTGTAAGCTAACTAAATCTTTGTATGGCTTAAAGTAAGCTCCTAAATAGTGGCATGAAAAATTTGATTCCTGCATGATTGAAAGTGGCTATAAATCAAATGAATATGACAAATGCATCTATTATTAAACTTGGGAAAAATCAGATGTCATTATTAGCCTCTATGTGGACAACTTACTAATATTTTGCTCTAATTTGCATGTTATATATGAAACAAAAAATATGCTTAGAAACCAGTTTGATATGAAAGATCTTGGTGAGACTAATTTTATTTTGGGCATGAAAATTACAAAAACATGTGATGAAATTTATCTTGAGCCTCAAAATATTGAGAAATTTTTGAGAAAATATAGCTATCATGATTGCAAACATGTTGTTACTCCTTTTGATTCTAGTGTTCATTTGTTTCCTGTTAATGATGATAATGATGTTGTTAATCAAAAGGAATATGCTAGCATAATCGGTAGTTTGCAATATGCGACTGATTATACTGGACCTGACATTGCCTATGCAGTGGGAGTACTTAGTAGGTTTACTAGTAAGCCTAGTAGAAATCATTGGCATGCCATTGAGCAAGTTATAAAATATCTATCTGGTATCAAATCACATGGTTTTTTTTATAAAAAATATCCTTCTATACTTGAAGGTTTTAACGATGCTGACTGGAACACTTTGTCAGGTAATTCTTTATCTACCACTAGTTACATTTTTACTTTGAGTGGTGGTGCAACATGTTGGAAATATAAAAAACAAACCATTATTGCTAACTCTACTATGGAGGCTAAGCTTATAGCTTTAGCTTCAGCAAGTGAGGAAGCAAACTGGTTGAGAGATTTGTTGCATGAAATTACCCTTTGGGAAAAACCAATACCACCTATTTTAATTCATTGTGATAGCACTGCTACAATTGGTAGAGTATGTAACTATTTTTATAACAGCAAATCCAAACTCATAAGAAGAAAACACAGTACTGTGAGATCTTATTTGAGTAATGGCATCATTAATATAGAATATGTTAAATCTTGTGATAATCTTGTAGATCCATTAACTAAGGCCTTAACAAGAGAAAGAGTTTGGAATATAATGAGGGGGATGGGATTGAAACCCATACAATCATGAGCCATGTATGAGGATACCCAACTTGGGGACTAGAGATTTTGAGAAATAAGTTCAATGGGAAAAACGAATCATATGATGCTCGTAAGAAAATGCATTATTAATTTTAATTTTATTTGAAAAAATAAAAAAATAAATAAGCCATCCCTATGGTGTAAATGCATTTATCCTGTAATGTGTAGGAGGTTGAGTTTTTTAAAACTCTTAATGAACAATCTGTAGCTGTTATGAGTGAGGTGTCAAAGTTACAGGAGCACCCTAGACAGATTTCACCTATGTGAGCATGGGAGTGGGGCCACTCTTTATGAGAATTGGGCTTATTCTCAAAGACGCTCATGAAAACTGGGATCAGCACAAGGCCGTAATGTGCTAGCTAGTAAAGCTCATGTCAACACCTGGATTGTTATGTGTGAGTTGTAATACTTTATTTCTCCTAGACAATCATAGTTCAAGTTGAAGACCACTATTGACTCTGGAGTAGAGATTGTTGTTTCACTAAGTGAAGGTTCAATGCAGAGCACACATTCATGATGCATAATAATCCCTCTTTGCCTGGTAATCTCTCATTTTCCTAATTTAATATTAAAATGAGTGGGGCAATGTTAGTGCATTTTAAATTAAATTACGTTAAAACTAAAATTACTGAAGATTATTAAAGATATGAGTTATAGTGGGATTTGTTAAAGAAAGAGTTAACTTGTATGTAAGTTAAATTAAATTAATTAAGAGGAGTAATCTAAACTAATAAATAACATGTAGGTTATGAGAAGGATTGGAAGACTATATATATAGCTATGCTACAGACTATTTTCATATCAAGAGAGAAGGAAGAGAAATAGTTAAAGCAAAGAGTATTGTGTGAGAGTGAGTGAATTCAATAATAATCCAAAATATTTAAGAGATTTCGGGCCAAAGAAATGTGTTTATTTTGGTGGAGCTTTGAGCTCAACCACTTATGCAGAGTTGGTCTAAGCTACACAACGAATTGTTGGGTTGTTGTATCCTAGAGGAGACAAATCAAAAGTGAATTTCTGCTGCATCGGTTTCTGGGTTTTGCCAATCGCAGATGGCTTAAATTTCCTTAAAGAGAGTGAGATTTCCTTGCCTCAGTCCAACATTGTTCGTTTATATTTCTATTTTTATTGTAACCAAAATACTATCATTTTATTGGTAATTTCTCCGACATATGATAATTGTCTAATACTTTCAATTATTCCATAATTTCTTACTACTTTCTTACGCTACTAGTATCATCTTTCTTTCTTTTTCTTTTTTCAAATATTTGATGACTGTATAAAGTATAAGGTCTATGATCTAGATCTAAATCTTCTTTTAGTTTTTATTGATCATTTCATTTCTTAGCCAGGGTAAGATGCTTTTCTTCCACAGACTGAAATTATTAGATCGGTCCAAGATAGAATCATGTCAAATAATCCATGAAGTACTCCAAGAGTGATGAAAAAGTCAGGAGTAGCCAACTTCTTGTGCAAGGACTTTCACAAGAGAAAAAACTTCTTGTGCAAGGAACACTAATGGAAGTCAAAATTGACCAGCATATGACATATCAATAGTCCCTCTCAAGTGGTCGATCGCCTAATGAATGAGAGAAGGAAAATGATTGATTTAAATGTTGAGGGAACCACCATTCAGTCTTCATTCTCCATTATATTCATTGAAAAATCTTTTATTTATTTATTTATTTATTTAATGTTGAACTCTTTAAATTTATTGAAGTGGCATAGATTATCCTTGAAAAACATAGATTTTTCTAAAAATTTCTGTAAATTAAAATGACTAACATTCATAAGAAGAATTTTATCCAAAAGAAAAATCATAAGAAGAATATTGAGGAAAGTGATGCGCAAATTTTGGCTTTTAAAAGAGGAATTAATTATTTTCTTAAAAAAAAAAAAAAAAAAAAAAAAAAAAAAACCTTATATAATAAGTAGCTAGTTCTAATCAATTAAGCTCATCTAACCCTTTTGACGTTGCATTTTCTTGTGGAAAGTTTAACTAGATGCTCTCATCCATCAAAGAAAATTCAGCTGTAAGTTCAATTCATCAATTTTGTTTCCAAGGGCTCTTAAGCACTTCCCCCCTCCAACTTAATTTGAAAATCGGGTTTGCTGCTTATCTAGCAATACAAATTTAATGGTTGCCGGTTAAATATCAAGCAAATTGCTCAAAATTGTATTTTCATTGCAAAATGGAGCACAATTTCACTTGCTAACATATATGGAAGGTTGGGAATAAATGTGTCCCTTACCCTTAGATTGCTAACATATTTACTCAAAGAAAATGTGTATATTTCACTTTAAAGTAAACTCTATACTTGTGAGTTCCAGTTAATTCAACCGGTAAAGTCTTTGATGGTTGAATAAAAGATCTGGGTTCAATCCCCACCTAAACCAAAAACTGATTGGTATCTTGGTCTAATGATAAAGAGATATTATTAGGAGCGAACGCCATAGATTGAAACTCTCTCTAAAAAAAAAAAAAAAAGTAAACTCTATTAAAAAAAAAAAAAAAGACAATCTGGAGTCATGACTTGCGAAAGAGATAGAGTTTTAGGTTTAAAAAAATAAAAATAAAAATAATAATAATAAGGAACATAAAAATGATGAGAAATCCGTGTGTTTGGTTGTGCTTCTTTTATTTATTTTTTTTTATATATATATATATATATAAGATATAGATTTTACTCTAATTTAATCTAAATGTATATGTGTGTAAAGTTCTCTCTTCCAAGCTTAAATTCCGGCTCTTATCTCCCACACTCCATAAGCACCAAGGCTATGCGGTGGTGGTTGGTTGTGCTTCTTTGCTTTTCTCTTCTTGTCTTACATGAAGGAATGAGTCATTATTATTATTATTATTATTATTTTGAAAAACAGGAATCAATAATTATTTGAATGTACGCCTTATCACCTATGGACTTTGGTCCATAGCAAGGAAGTTTTGAGTTAAGTGATTTTTTAATAACTATGGTTTTGTTTCTATCACTTTCTTATTCATATAAAATTTATCCAATAATCTCCCATTAGGGGGAAAAATCATCAAATAATCGAGCCCATATCATGATTTACCTCATGCTATACAAATTTAGGGTAGCTCATGGCGTTATTGTACTCGTTGTTTTATAAATGGACAAAGTTTAGCTACAAAATTGATTGTAGCCTTAGGCTACAAAATCACTCAATATCTTTTTATTGGAGGTAAATTTTGAGAAATCCACTATTGTATTACATCTTCTTCTTATATCTTTTATGTTTGCAAAATTTCAAGAAAATTAAAGATCAATAGTTATGTCATTAATAAATTTTTAAATTGCAAGTTTTTGTAATTTAAAATTATGTATAAAATATAAGATTATAAAATTATATAGTAAATAATATCCGATTGACACAAAAATTGACATGTGTATTAAGAGCGTAAAGAACATGTAATTCAATGGTTAGATTTTCAAAATATGCAGTAATATTCATTTTATTGAGTAAGTTTGTAGCCTAAGGTTACAACCAATTTTGTAGTTAAACTTTGTCCTTTATAAATTACATTTGCTAATGTGTAACGTGTGAGTGTGATAACTCACATCCTTTTATATATATTAGTATTTGACTCATGTTTACACACATGAATAATAAATTGAAGTGGTACTATTGATGTTAGATTGAGTTATTAAACATATAGGATAATAGTCTGACCAGGACATTTAGAGGTATTAAAATGGTTTTTCCTTTCTATTTTCATGATATTAGTTATGCCAAGTTTCTTATTACATTGCTGTTATGTATATAATTTTGAAAATCACTATTGTATACTACATATACAATATCAATTTACAATCATTGTACGTGAAATTCTACTAAAAACAACACAAAATAAAAAGAATAGAATGGTCTAATAGTATCTTCTAAATTGAATGGGGATAGGTGCATTAGATCGTTCAGTTCGATTACAATTTTTTTGTTTCAAGATCTTTGCATACAAAATATATGAATAGAAATAATATAAAAAATATGCTCATTAGTTTAGAGAAAAAATAATAGCAAAAATCTAAACAATTTAATATTTATGAAAAGCTAAAAAAAAAAAAAAATCCAATTTTAATTCTAATTGAATTTTCTCTAACCTTTGGTTTATATATATATATATTACCTAGTTTGTAATGGATTGTACATATTCATGGTATATTTCATAAATAACTTATAAATTTGAATTATTTTTAGGTACACAAAAAATGGCTCATAAATATAAAATCATTCAAACTCTCTTTTCCTCTAATTTTATATATAAAATTAGATATATGTTTAGTTTTTTTTTTTATTTTTTATTTTTATGATTTATTTATATTGGGCTGCTCATTTTCTACCCTGAATTAACTCACTTGACACAAAAATTAAAAAAACTAGATAAGATTAGACACGTGATGCAAAATTAAATTCTAATCAAAATCCAATTTTTATACTGAATTTACTCACTTGGCACAAAAATTTAAAAGTTTAGATTAGATGGGACACGTGGTGTAAAACTAGACTCTAGTTAGATTTTCTCAAACATGGCAAACCCCATGGTTGAGTCACCTACAGCTGATGTTCCATGATCGCCACGAATCTGTCTTCATCGACCTTGTCTTGTCATCTTCCTCTTATGGCCTCACCATCCTGCCCACCACCGCCATCACCACAACACGAATTATTCTCTATGTTCCTCCCCTTCTCTCCCTATCTCTCTAGCATTGAATATGCTTTTAATTGAGTTGCTTATGGTTTCTTTTACTATTTTTTTTTTTCTAAGGGTTAAAGGTAAACTTTTAGTTAATGGGAGGGGTTTTTAAGTGTTTGGTTAGTGCGTAATGAGTTTTTAGTATATTTTGATTTTTATGATTATAAATAGAGATAATTATTCAGTAATTTAGTCATTTGGGTTGTACATGTTTTAGTAATTTTCTAGATTGATATATTTTTGTATGTAAAATTTTGTAAAGGACGTTGATGTGTAAAGATGGATTTTGTCAAGGAAAATTAGGGATTGTCTAGAAGAGATTGGCGCTGAAGATTCCTTTAGAAGAGTCTTCACTAAGATGTCCACCATGTCCATCACGACCTAATCTTGATCATTTCTTTGTGTGTTTGATTTGATTTTAGGCTTTTATTTGAAGTTTTGTGTTGCAAATGGGAATTTTACTTGCAATGATTGGTAAATTTTAATTTTGGGAGGTTTGGTTTTTCATTTCTAAACCATAATTAGTGGAAAGCAATGGTTTTTTTTTTTTTTTTTTTTTTTTTTTCATGGATTTTGAGGTTAATACTTGTTTTGGAGGTGAATGTGTTTACCTACTAGGAAAATTTTATGGTGACGTATTCTTTATTAAAATTGTGTTTGATTGTTGAGAAAATTTAGAAATGGAATATAGTAAATTGTTAAAGTTAAAAATAAATAATAAAAAAAGGGAAAATGTTTGTTCCAAACATGTTTAAAGCTTTGGGCTCCAACCACCAATAGATAGATGACATGTGCCCTATTATGTGCAATGCACATAATATAAATGACATTTTTCTATTGGTGGTTGGAGCCTAAGGCATAAAACATGTTTGGAGCCAAATTGTGTTAATATATATATATATATATATATATATATATATGTGGTATACCATCCACTTCCCATAATTTGATAGATTTGAAAAAACTCAAGGGGTGTTGTTCAATGGTAGGAAGCCCTCATTACCCTCATCACATGTGCTTGTATGAGTTGTGGGATTCAAGTAGTGGCACGCCTCATTGTTGCTCGAGTGGTACTTGTGGTATTATCCATTATCGTGTCACAGGGTGTGGGGTCAGTAAGTTCACACCAACCCCCCCCCCCCCCTCCCTCCCCTTTTATTTAGAAAAAAACACACATTTAAAAATTCTCTAATATATTTTTTCAATCTCACAAAGCAAAAGGTAATCCTTTACATTTTCCCCCTGCCATTTCCCCTTACTCGATGCATCTAAAGCTATCTTCCACAATTATCCATACACATGCTATCTTACCATTTAACATTCTTTTTTTCAATTCTTTTTTTTAGAGAGTTTTAATCTATGGTGTCCGCTCCAGATGATGTTCTTTATTATCAGACCAAGACACCAATTGGTTTTTGGTGTAGGCAGAAATTGAACCCCAGGTCTCTTATTCAACCATCAGAAACTTTACCAGTTGAGCTAACTAAAACCTACTTCTATTTTTCAATTCTCAATCTAGAAATATATTAACTTTCTTCTCTTATTCTCTCATTATTTCATCAACACATTCAAACCAAGTAAGGAATTGCTACTCTTTCTCATCTTTATTCTTTCCTTGCCTCTCTCTCCAATCTCTCATTCCTTCCTTGATCTACCATTCAATAGTTGGATTAGAATGGTAAGGAATTTGACACTCTACTCTCATTTCTTCCCTCTCAATCCAAACAGACTATAGAAGTCTTTTCACCATTATTTTATTTTATTTTATTTTATTTTGGTGATAGGCATATTATTTAAGCAAGGAAACAAGCCTGCCATAGCCGTGTATTTATCTTTTATTTATAGTTAAATAGGCATGGAAAATAAGCTAAGCCTGAGCCTACTTATTAAAAAAAAAGAGAAGTTAAGCCTAACACTAAACTTTGCATTGAAATAGTTTATAAAAAATTTTGCATTGAAATAACGCTATTACCCCTATCTCCTACGTCTCAATTAAAGTCCCACTGTCTCAAGTCTCAATTTGGGAAACTTATAAGAGAAGGGGAAAGCGGAAAGCAGCGTGGCGTGGAGTGGGGGAGAGTGAGAGAGAGAGAGAAATCTCAAATTCTCACTTCTATTTTCCCACAACCAATAAAGCAAATTGCGTGATTGATTTGTGAAATTGAGAGAGGCGCCAAAAGCACCTCTCTATTTCTTCAAACAAAAACCCACTCATCATTCATTTGTTTCATTCATCAATTATTCATTTTTTTTTTCCCCCATTTTCATCTTATAAATATATCACAAACCTCATGACCTGACTCTCAACTCTCACATTCATTCCCAACAAGTAATCTCTTTCTCTCTCATACTGTACTTGAGTGTAACCAAGAGTTTTGAAATTCATAGGAAAACTCCGATTATTGGATCACATTTTCTTTCAAACGCTGTCTTTGAACTCACAATTTGATTCCGGTAAGTGAAGGTTTTTGGTAGTTTGGATTCGATTACTATTGACTTTACTCCTTGTTTTGCTTCTCATTTTCAGTTTGGGTTTTTAGTTCATTTTTATAATAAAACATAACCCAATATTTTTATATATATATAAAAAAATATTGGTTGCTTTCTGCTAAGGTTCTATGACAATGCTTGATTAACGAAATGAAATAAGTGCAAAAATGATAAATTTGAGAGTACATGTGATGTGGCCGGCCCTGAAATTTTTGGACTGTGTCTGTGTCTGTGTCTGTTTAGGATTTATAACTTATTTGGTGAAAAGATAAGAGAATAGGCAGGCTGTCTTAGATACACTTTAATTAATTAAGCGGTTTTTTGTTTTTTATTTTTTGTTGTTGTTGTTGTTGTTGTTGTTGTTATTGTTCACTACTGTCCTATCTTTGGTTACTTTCTTTCATTTCATTATTTCCAGTCCACATGAATATATATTTGCCCTTTGGATCATTATATATTTTTCTGTTTGTTACTTGATTAAAATCAAAGTGAAAGAAAGGTGTCACCATGTTTTGTCTGTTGCTTTGAGCAGTTAGCTTTGTATGTAGGTTATTGATGCTGCAGCTTTGCTTTTGTTTTTATTACTTTTCTATTAAGAGCTTCTATTTTCAACCTTTCAACTGTGGCTTATGTCTACCAGTTCAAACATAATGTATCAAAGCATACTTTTGCCTTCTGTATTTTTACATTGTTTTTTTTTTCCCCCTCTTTTGCTGTGAAGGGTTACTGATATGGAAGCATCTGGTTCAAATGTACCAAAATACGATGATGAGGAACAGGCGTTGAAGGGTTTGCTTGATGCATTTGGTCCTACATTTTCTCTTGATGATATAGCTACTGCATATTGCAAGGCAGGCCGGAATGCAGATTTGGCTGGTGAGATTTTGTATGACATGCAGGGAAGCACCTCTAGTGCTGCTACTTATGCATCTAATGCTGAGGCGAAGGGTGAAGAATCTCCAAAATCATCCTGTGGTAACTTCTCTGAGAAGTCGGATAAAGCAACTGGAAGAAATTCCAGAACTTCAAAGCCAAAAATTCGTCCAGTTTGTGCAGGCATGGTTTCAAGCATACTTGGTAAAGATTATATCAAGTCCACACCACCAGTAAATGGATCTTATATGGTGAGGAAACCACTCAAACTGGACTCGAAGGTGATGCCAATGTCTGAACTTTGGGAAGTTGAAGCTAAGTCATGCTCTCCAAAGTATGATCTCTTACACCAAGAAATGGAAGATTTTCTTTTCAAAATGCTTGGCGATGGGTTCAAGCTGGATAGGGATGTGATTCGACAAGTTCTTGGTAGACTATTCATTCTGTCTAATAGTCTAATTAATTGATGTTAATTGGAAATAGTGATGTTCCTACTGTGTTTTACATAGCCACTAACCAGGCTTCATAATGATTATGCAGATAATTGTGGATTTGATATGCAGCAGGTATGCATGTTGTCCTGTTTATATTGCTTTCACTTAAGAAATATCCATTCTTTGGTAAATTGTGATTCTGTGATGCCACATCTCAATAACGATTTATTAGAATGAACTATCTTGCTTTTGGAGGGCTTTATAGAGTTGGTTGACAATTATTTTCTGCTTCTTTCCTCTTTGAAAAATTAATGTTAAAACATGTCTTATTTTACCTTATAATCTTGCTGATGTTGTTGGCAGTTTAAGGATAGTTGAACTGGATAGACTAGATAAACCGAGAAGGTCCAAGGGCTCCATGGTGACCCCAGTGAGCCAAAGGCCTGGAAAAAATCTATGCAGAACCAAGAGCTACAAAGCTTAGGCCTTTTTAAGGAACTGCTCAATTCTCATAAGATCCTTGTATAGCATATGATACAGATAGAGCCCCCAGTTTATCTATGGCCTTTTATGGAATACCAGGCATGAATTAAAAAGAGAGACTACTAGACTAGTTGTTATTTAAAAAGTAAGAGGGGTTTTCGTTTTGTTAGGTAAAGGAGATAAGTATCCCTGTAAGAATAACTATTGCTTGTGATTCTATGTCGAATGAAGACTGCTGGACAAGAAATTCTCTCTGCACTAGAAGAGATAATTTAAGAAATGGGAGCTTGAACACCACCCCCCCCCCCCCCCCCCCCCTGCAGGTTCTCTCTTCCCAGTGCCCTCTTTCTTCCTTGAGGGTGGTGGTGTGGGTTTAGGTTTTCCTCAATTTCATCTTTTAATCTTGTTTGGCTTCATATTAATTCACCTATGCTTTGAAAGTGTTTTCTATGTAATCAAGGAAGCTTGGTATCATCATTTTACATTTCTATATGTATTAGCTTTTAGTATCAATAAAGACTATGGCTTATAAAAAAAAATATATATATATATATATATCAATAAGGACTACAATTTATATTTTTCCTTTTAAAACAATGCATGTTTATATTCTCTCTGCTAATACCTGACAGTTATATATCCTTGACACTTGACAGAGTGTCATTTGTAGTGAATAGATAGTGAATTAATTTTCCTGGGAAAATACATGTTGTTTCTAACTTTCTTCAATGATATATATGTCATTTTCTCATCTGCATGTCATTGTTATGATATGTTTAAGATAAAAACTAAAAAGCATCTCTAAACTGCAATTTCTGTTTTTCCTCTAACCATTCAGAGCATGGAGAAACTACTTGATCTAGCTGCAGTGACTGTAGGCAAAAAGAACAATTTTGTTGGTGAATGTACTGAAAAGGTTAGTGCGATTGCCAATATTTTTAGAATTCAGTGGCCAATTAGATTATATATGCCTCCTTTTTTTAAATAGAAATTCATGGAATGCTCTAAGGATCCATTCTAATATTTTATAAGAAACTAGCTAATCTTTTATAAGCTTATAAGATTCAGAGGCATGAGAAATTCATGAAGTGATTTGATAATGAAATGATCTGAAATTAAATTTGATTATGCATTTCTTTAGCCGTAGGGATTTCAACTTGATTGCCAATGAACTCTAGCTCAAATGGTACCTCCTCCCCCTCCCTTTTTTTTTGATAAGTAAAACAAATGGACTCAACAGGTGCTTGTGTAACTTTCCAGTTAAAAATGAAAATAAATCTTGATTAATACTTATCATTTGACTTTGATTTATGCAAAGTGAACTTAATGTAAATATTTACTTTGCAGAGGTTGAAAATTCTTCATTTTTGCATACTGTGTTGATTTTATAGTGTAAATGGTGTGTTCATCTCAATATTATCCTTGATAATGAGAGAAAAGATGATGACTATTATATTCATGAAAAAAAATAAAACTTTACCGGTGGCGGTAATAGGAGTCCGATGGTGGTGGGAGATTGGACTTTGGCGGGCATACGACCTAGTGAACTCCCCCCCACATCTCTCTCTCTCTCTCTCTCTCTCTCTCTATCCCAGTTTTTTTTTTTTTGGGTTGTACCGAAACGGTTGTCCCTCTTACGAACTCTGTCTATCTCCCTCTCTACCTCTGAATCTCTTGCCTTTCCGTATTTTAACTGGTTGGTTTTTATATATTGAGAAACTATTAAACAGTGTTTTGATGTTGTAAAACACTATAATTTATCGCTTTTTAATTGTGAGCGTGGCTGAAAGTTAGATAGGTTTTTTTTCCTTTGTGGCAACACAGCATTAATTGTAGGAGAAAGCTTTTGCTATTATATATAGTATATGATATGATATTTGATGGAATTATGGATATGTGAATTAGGGAAGAAACAAGTTTTATAAACTACAAGTTTTTCATTGGATGTAGTTTGTCTTCTGTAAACCTTTGGTTGGACATGACTTAGCTATAATCTTGGTTGGAATATATAGGTTTATCATTTGGCTAGTTGAAATGTCAGATTATGCTGAAGAGGCTGTTTATTTTCATTGTTTGAGGATTAGTGGAAAGAGACACTCGGTCCTTATTTTTGAGGGGCATGTATTCATTTTCTATGTTTTAGGTAATTATAAAGAGTGTAACTGCTGCATCTTTAAACACGAATCTTTGTGAAAAGACATGGAATCACAACTGCCAGTCTGGCCTTATTTATTTATTTATTTTTTGTCTTGTTTTGTAGTGTAATTGTTTAAGAATAGGTACTTCTGCTTGTCCTGTTTGTTGCAATAAGTATTTTAATGATGTATCCCCATAAAACATACATTTCCTTCTTTTTATTTGTATACAATTTTTCCTGCATTGCCTTACATTGACTAACACTTTTGCTTAATTTAAAATGAAAATAGAACTGCCCCTAGGTGTTCTCTCTTGGGTGGAAAACAGTGGGGTTTGGTAGGTCTTAAATTCAAATGTTTGCCTTTATGTAAAAAGAAAAGAAAAATGTATTTGCTATTAAGTTAGCAATTTATTGTAGTTTGATATTTTTTTTTCTTTCTCGTTTGAGTTTATCTTTCAGTTTAGAGATGTGAGTCCAGAAGTGGAAGTACTTTCACATCAAAGAAAGCTACAGTATGTAAATCATCCTGGACGGTTTGATTGTTTCTGTTACATCCCTTTTATAGTAGCTAGTGAACATACTGTTTTGGTATTAATATTATTACTTCATTTTTAAAGGGAAGTGGTGGGAGGTTTTTTAGGTAATTCACACATTCTCTTCTAGGTCTTTTCTTAAACTTTGTTTGCATTCCTGCAGAAATGGAAATAAAGTTTCATCTACAAATGGAATAGAACCACCTGGACAACTTAGAGAGAGAAATGATCTCCAAAAGGAAGTTTTGGTTGCCTTATTTAATGCTCCAGAGAGATCTAATGAATTAGTTGGAAGAACAACAAATGCAGCAAAGAGATCTGAAGCATCATGGCGACTGGTGGATGGACCTCCAATGGACTTTCTTGTAGATCACAAGAAAACTGTGACATACTTACGGAGAGATCATGAAGATGGTATGCACTATGTTTTCTGGGAACTTGATGCCCTGAGTATATTTTATGGAGCTTGTAGAAGGTCCAGAACATTTAGAAACAGATGCTCTAAAAACTAATGGAGCTGATGTTCTACCTGTTAATGGACTTGTGTGCTTGCTCACTGTGGTCTTGGTATATTTTCCTGTATTAATGAAAATAAATTGTCAAGTTCTTTCTGTAGATGTTCCTTTCACATGAGCTCTGATTAGAAATACTGGCAGGTTTATGTGATCTCTTGAATGATGCTGAAATAATTGTGGATTATCTTTCTATGTTAGAATACATTGTCACTAATTATCAAGAAAAAGAAATTGAATAAGGTTACACACTGACCTCCGATGTGGCCTTAGACTTTTGATTTTTCTGTGGCTTTGTTGCTTCAGTTAGATTATATGTCACATATACATTCTCACAAAGCTAGGCTCTCGTGCTGAATCATTTGTCTGTCTTCCTTTAAAGGGAATGATCTTACAGGTTACTAGTTTATATGTCTTGGGAAAAAGGTGGCATTGGTTTATAAGTAGAAGGCCATAAAAACAAGTCTATTCCTGTCATCTGGGCATATAAATGATTTTGCGTAAATCTATAAATATCAGTTGTTTAGATGTTGCATAACTCAGTTATCTTCTAAATATATGTTTTCGTCTTTTCTGAGTTTGAATTACATTCGATACTTAGAGGTTGCTATGAATTGTAGATGTGGATGAAGAGGAAAACTACCAGATTCTTCGTAAAGCTGTCAAGGAGTATAGGGGCGTCATGAAGGAATATTATAAAGCTGTAGGTCACCTTTTACATTTTCCTGTTTATGCTCTCTATCCAGTTTTCTTCACTATAAATTAAGGGTATCATTCCTTGTCAGGCTGTTGATGCATTTGCTGAGGGGGATCACGTTCGAGCAGAAAAACTTTTAGAACAGGTAAGAATTCCATCTTACTGTCACTATGTCATATATGTGTTTGGGTGAGACTTAAGCAACAGTGTTTGATTTGTCTTAGTTCATCCAGTCTCTGGTGACTTTAAACACTGTCACAAATTGATTTAATTTCACACTGCTCTTCATTATGGCTCATATTGAACCATTCATACACGCGAAGATGTTTCAGATATGTCTTCCATCTGAAATAAAAAATGAGAATTTTAAACAGGATTTTAAATAGTTTTTATTGTGAATGCTCCTGGAATGGCAGGGACATTTTTTTTACAAAAAGGTTCGTGAAGCAGATGAAGAATCCAGTAAAAAGATTTTAGAATCTAGGTGATTGTCTTTTTATTTAGGCTGTGTTTTTTTTTTTTTCCTATCATTTGTTTGGGATGGGGGGTTTCATAAGCATCCATATGATATAGCGTTCTTTTTGTTTTGCTCATTAGCAGAAATGTGGATTCACAAGATGAAATTTTGCTTGACTTGCATGACCATGGTGCCAAGGAGGCGTTACGTCTTCTGAAGTGTCATATTTCTTCATTTTCACGCATCCCATGTAAGTAATTGTTCTCAGTCATAACTCACTAGTGAATTGTTTTACATTGACTGGAATGATTTGCATTGTCTTTTCTTTCAGCTATCAAGGACCTTAAAGTCATCATTGAGACAAATGACGAAGATATCACAAAAGGGTCTCGTAGACGTCAGGTGAGATTGGTTGATTTGTTTAGTCTTAGTTCATCTTAGTGGGGATAGTGCTTCTCCAATTAGTAACTGTCTTGGGCTAATGTAATGATGTGAAAAGCAAGTTTTGAATCTGACAAATTCAAATGGAAGTTCGGAATGATGATTGAACTGTCCAGCATTAAAATATTGCTTTTGAACCCTATTTTTTCTGTCATTCACCTTTTTTCATGCTAGGCTACTCCATAGAACAAAGTCACCTCCTCAATCTAATTAAACTTACGCATAAGTATATATTTTAATGCTAGTCATATAATTCAACTTGTGTTTAAAATATAATAAACTGCATGTTTTCGAATCTTGAAGCACCTTGAATCCTCCTTTAAGAAAAATTATTCTGTGCTATCTATCTATTTCATCGTTCTCATTCCTGGGCCTTGTGCGTTCATTGCAATATTTGGTAACTATATTTGATTTTATTTTGATAGGTTTTGAAGCTATTGGAGAGGGAATCAATTAAGTGGACTGAAGAAGGAAATGCTGGAGTGATACTAATCCACTTAGATAATATCAACCGAAAACAATTGAGTTTTGTCAAAAAGTAATATGCATTATAGAATCAAGTTGATTTCTCACAAACTATCAATTGATACAAAAAATTATTATCAACTAAGCACTAGAAAGGTTAAATTATGAGAAATTTTGGTACATTTTGAAGGCTTTAGAAGTTTATTGCCAACTAGTTCTTCATATGTCATATTTTGTCTCTGTTCTATTTAAACTGAAGGAGTTGAATTTGAAGAAGCAAAAGAACCCGATAAGTAAGCACGAACGATCTTTAGGAGGGTAGGACACAATGACTCGAGAAAAAGTTTTGAAATGTAATGACTTTTTTTCAATATGTTTTTCAGGATCATTTAATTTATAATTTTACCTTTCTGCTCTTTTTGTTGTTTATAGTTTTTTTATTTTATTTTATTTTTATTATTATTCTCACTTAATTATCACATTTGTTTAAGATAAAGGGAATAAAGAATTTCAACTATATTTGATAATGTTTAATGTCTTCACTCTTCACTCTTTGTAATAGTTGCTTTGTCTTGTTCGGTAAGTAAATGATTGGGAAATGAAATAAGGTGGGGGTAATGTTATAGGATTCTTGGAAATGATAAAAAATCCCTTGACATTTGATTCCTTTATATATAATTGAAGCTTTTGATTTTTTGTTGACCTTTCCAAAGCTTGTTACATCATTATTATCATTTATATATAATATAAAACTGAAGATTAAAAAAATAATTATAAATTTTTTTAAGATAAATGCTAACAAGTGTCCTTAGGATATTGGTTAATAATTCATTTAAAGAAAATTTTTATGGGAAATGAAAAAAAATATTTAATATTTTGACAGTTTTTTTCATTTTTCATAAAAGTGGTATTAAAATTTTCATAAAATGAATTATTAATGAGTGGTCGGGCACTCATTAGCATGACCATTTTTTTAATTAGACCTCAAGTTAGAATTAAAAAAAAAAAAAAAAAAGGACTCACTTTAGGTTTCAAAAAGAAAAAGAAAAAGAAAAAGAAAGACTCATGAACAAAAAAAAAACTTTAAGATTAAGAAAAAAGATAGAGAGACTCTTGTTAGGACTGCTTGCCATATCATTATTATTATCTATATATAATATAAAACCAAAGATTACAAAAATAATTATAATTTTTTTTAATTAGACCTCACATTAGAATTAAAAAAAAAAGAAAAAAAAGACTCACTTTAGGTTTCAAAAAAAAAAAAAAACTTTATGATTCAAAAAAAGAGACAAAGAGAGACTTCTGTTAGGACTCTCTCTTCCCTCCTCAAAACTTAGCAATTACCACTTCAAAACTCTAAACTAAACTTCACTTTAAGATTATAAAAAAAAAAAAAAAAAAGCACGTAAAGATTGAGAAAAGAGAGAGAGAGAGAGAGACTCCTGTTAGGACTCTTTTCCCTCCTAACAATTATCATCTCGAAACCCTAAACTTAACTTGGCAAAGCAACGTTCTTTATTTTTTATTTGCTTTCATATGTGCTTGAGATTTTCTTTCTATCTTATTCTTTTGTTATGTTTAGAGTTGATTTTTTTTTTTTTTTTGAGTATTTGGGTTAATCTCCATATTTTGACAATGTTTTTGTGGGTTTGGTTTTTGGGTTGAAATTTCACAGCAACCCTTTTAATTGTTGTAGTTGATTTGCAGCAGTTTCACATAAAAACACCAATAAGAACTTCAATTGTTGGTGCTAGAGACTTTGCTTGATTATAAAACCCAAAGGTGCACAAGAATCGTAACAAGATCTCTTTCTTTTGTAGGAAGAGGCTAGGGTTTCAAAAAGAAAACCTTATGAAACATTCTAGGGTTAGGGTTTTCTTTCTCTACCACCTTATTTATATAGGAGCTTAATGAGCATTTTAAAAGAGCTCTCCTATTCCTGTTAAGTTTACATAAGCTCTTTTAGCATCACTTAACAAAATTCAAAGAAAAACTAAACACCAAAAAAAAAAAAAAAAATTAGGTGCTAAAAACAATAAAAAGGTAAAAAGGTAAAAATAAAACAAATAAATTTCAACTAGCCATTGTTTAATTGTAAGGCTCCGCTTGAGAAGAGGGAATGGAATGGAATGGAATAGAAAAGAATGAAAAGAATCATTTTAGAATATTCTTTCATTCCCTTGTTTAGGAGTTTTAATAAAAGGAATGGAAAGTTCATTCCCTTGTTTGGGAGTTGAAGTGAGAGGGAATAGAATGGGTAGGAGGGAACACTCATTCCTCTTTATTCTCTTAAAACCTCAAATTTTCATTCCCCCCGAAATTGGGAGAAATGAGAGGGAATGAAATTAGATTTAATAATTTTTTTACTAAATCTCCAAAAATACTCCTATATATTCAACTCTTTATTTTAAAATAAGAGTCTAATAGTAATATTGTCATAAAATGATTCTATTCCATTCCCTCCATGTTACTCCCAAACAAGATTACTTACATTCCATTCATTTTCATTCCTTTCCATTCCTTTATTTTAAAACATCCAATTAAGGTTACTTAATTCCATTCCATTTCATTCTTTTCCATTCCTTTCCCTTACTTAAATACATTCCATTTCATTTCATTCTTTTCCATTCCCTTATGATCATTTTATTCCATTCCATTCTCTTCCCTTATGAACTCCCAAGCGGAGCATAAAGTTTCTGGACTCTCAAATTTTTTTAACCCCCACACCCAAATTATCATTTTTGTTTTATGTGATTCATGCATTTTATATAAGGTTTGGGAATAACCACCACACACCCCTAGTGTGATGGTAATTCTATAAGTAGAAAGTTCTTATGTGGTTTGGGGGGGGGGGGGGGCTAAGGGCCGGAGTTCAAGTCTCCAAAATGGAGTTTCACACACATATAAATTTAGAATAAGATAAAGTATAATTTTTATCTTGTATAAAAAAATAAATAAATAAAAAAAGACAAACTTTTGAAACCTTACAATTTTATACGTCATTATTTTAATATATTTTTTTTAAATTCAATTTAAATTTGTTTTTATATTTTAATCCTCAATTAGAATATTTGCACATTCTATTTTATTTCGATGGTAAATAATATGTTCCATATCAAAAACCATCATAATCTTGTAAAAAAAAAAAAAAAAAACCAATCATAATCAATGTTTAATGGTAGAATATATATAATTCAACATATACAACACAATCATAATTATTGACTTTCATATTTATAAAAGTTAAATAAAAGTGAGAAAAAAATCACATTATTTTAAAAACTTTTATGTGCATTGCACGAGTTACACACTACTAATTTATATATATACATATATATATATATATATATATATATTAATAGGAGCAGAGAGAAAATCCAATTAAATTTCAAATTGAAATTTAATTAGAGTCTAATTTTGGATCATGTGTATCATCTAATTTAAGTTTTTAAATTTCTGTGCCAAGTTATTTAATTCAGTGTAAAAATTGGAATTCAATTAGAATTTAATTTTACGCCACGTGTCTCATCTAATGTAAGTCTTTTAATTTTTGTACCAAGTGAGTTTAATTCAATGTAGAAAATGAGGAGTTCAATATAACTAAACCATAAAAAATCTAATCACATATATATAACCAATGCTTAGAGAAAATTTATTTAGATTCAAAATTGAATTTTGTTTTTGTTAGCTTTCCATACAAATTAAATTGTTTGGATTTTTATTGTTACTGAGCATATTTTTTTTTTATAATATTTCCATTCAAATATTTTGTATGCCAAGATCTTGAACATAACATATTGCAATTAAGCTGAACGATCCCATGCACTTATCCCTATTCAATTTAAGAGATACTATTGGACCAATTTATTTTTTTATTTTGTGTTGTATTTAGTAGAATTTCAGGGAGAATGATTGTGAATTGATATTGTATATGTAATATCCAATAGTGGTTTTCAAAATTATATACATAATAGCAGTGTAATGAGAAACTTAGTGTGTATTAATGGAGTTGCCACCTAGATTAGGTCTATGAACCATATTGGGCCTTTTGGGCTCAATCACTTACATACATGAAGTCACGTACCAGATTATGGGTCTAGAGTTTAAGTACGGCTTGGGAAGATGTTAGGCACCTAAGACCGCTCGGCTTGTGGGCTGACATCCATTATGTGTTACTAGGCCATATTTAATTAAAGAGTTTATTAAGAGAGCCCTAATTGTTAACCTAAATATACATCATGCACTTATGGAAAATAACACACACAACATGTTAAAGATCACAATATAAAAGGAAATAAATAAAACACAATCAAACAAAATAAATTAAACATGGCAAGTTGACAATTAAATAAAACACACAAGGAAATAATATCAAATAGACTAAACATGGCAAAAATACTAAAACAAACATGAAAAATAGTTAAACCTAAATAATTAACATAAAACAAAGTCAAACAGAATCAAGGATTATGTGAAAAATGATTAAAACAAATAAAAACAAGATTTTACCCAAATCTAGATTTGGGGTGCGTGCGCATACTCAACTATGTGTATGCATGGTTAAACCACGCGCACACATACTCAATGATGCGCATGCATCCTTTAACATAAATTCAAAAAATTACATTTTTAGAGATTTAATCAAACAGAGATATAATATGTGAGATCAAACAAACATGTTAGAAACCCTAAAAACTAAACTAACATAAAACATCAACATAAACAAATAAACATGAAACAAAACAAATAATTAAACAAAACAACATAAAATAAACATACATGTTATACTTTATATGGAACCAAAATAACGAACCAAGGAGAACAAGAATAGATTATAAACAACCCAAAATCATATTAGAACATATCAAACATATTTAAAACATCAAACGCAACAAATATAACAAATGGAGAAACTAATTCAAGAAAATCATGTGAATCATATTAAGCAAGGTGGTAAATCATGGAAAAGAGACTCACCTTGCTTTAGAATCACCGATTTAATGTTATTTAACTGGCCTTTTAGTGCCTACAATTACAAAAGTCAGATGGAGAAGACAAAGATAATCAAAGAACATAATATTTGTTAGTAATTACAACTCAAGAACAAAAGGTTTTGAAAAGGTTTTTAGAAAACAATTTTGAAAACAAATTTTCTTCCTTAGAAATAACTAAAGAGAGCTTTTTTGATCATTAAAAAATGTGCCAAGGGGCTGCCCTCCAGTTTTGAAAATAGAAAAAAAAAGGTTTTAGAGAAGATGGAGGCCAAAAAATCACTCTCTCTAACTAGGATTTTGATTGGAGGCATAAGATGAGTATTTATGAGTTAAAAATAGGGGTTTGGGGGCTTTTTAATTGTCTTTGGACGTTCCAAGGGTCTATGGGCCAGTCTACATCAAAGCATAATGTTTTGGGCCCTTAAAATGAAGTTTTAAAACCCAGAAAATCGGACTGTCCAGTTGGCCCAACTTTAAATAGTCATAACTTACTCAATATAAGTACAAATTAGGTAAAATTTGTGTTCAAATTGAAGTCCAGGATGTCTATTTCCAATAAAATAAAACTTCACTCACAAATTCTTCGTAGATCAAAAGTTATGATCAAAATAGTGAGCAAATGTCATTTTTCAGTATTGATTTCAAAGCGATTTGAGCACTTTTAAGTTGTGATTACTTCAAAACATTGTGAACTCTTTAATTACCCTTGGTTGACATATGTCAAGCTTATCATTGGGGTTGAGGACCAAAATTTATTAACAAGTACAAAATGTAGTGTTTATACTTAGCGTAACTAATATAATAAAAATTGTAAGAAAAAACTATTTTAGTACCTCCAAATATTCTTATCGAACTAATATCTTATATGTTTTATAATCTAAGCCAACATTAATAGCACCATTACAATTCATCATTCCTGTGTATAAGCACATGTTACATACTAATAATAATAATGAAGGACCACGATAACCCTAATATAAAATTGTTTTCAAAATATTATTATGCCAAATATTCATAGGTAGCAGGCATAATACACAATAAAATTTCACACCAAAATTTTCCTAAAACATCTAAAATAATCAAAATATCTCTAAAATCTCCAAAAGTATCAAAATACGCTCAAGAATGTCAAAAATACCTTTAAAATGCACAAAATATCTTTAAAATGCCCACAATTACCAAATATTAGTAGAAACTCCAAAATTATCAAAACATCCCCAAAACTTCTTAAATGACTATAATACCCTCTAAATCTACAATATGATCAAAATATTCCTAAATCATCAAAATGACTAAATGCCCTTGAAACACTCAAAATGATCAAAATGCCTCTAGAATACACAAAAAAGAAAAAAAAAAAAAAAGAAAAGAAAAAAAAAGGTCTAAAATAATACAAATTACCCTTGAAATCTAAAAATGACCAAATTATCCTTAAAACCACCAAAATGGAAAAATACCCCCTTTCAATACCCACTAAGGTGTTATATATTTTATTTTAACTCACATCAAATACTAGAAAATATTTTCCGAAACATTTTCAAGAATGTAACAAAACACTGGAAATTAAAATGTTTTCCCAATAAATATTTGATGCTGAAGTGTTTTTCATTAAAAAAAACATTTTATGTCAAAAAATCACTAACTTTAAATTTTTATTTTTATTTTTATTTTTTTTCCCTATATATAATTATACTTCACTTTCAGCAAACCAATAAATTATTAAAAATTTAATCTAAACATACACTAAACTAGTCTTCATTCACTAGAAGAAGCAAAGAGACTTGAATTGTGACAAAAGTTACGAACTTTTTTGTGGTATTAGCATTTTTCATATTTGATTCACAACTGGCAAAACTTTTTCTGAGATTAAGATTCCTTTGATTTTCTAAGGTATTCTACAATATAGAGTTCTTTAAATCCTCACATTTCTTTTAAAATAAATGGGTATAATGTTGCCGTATCAACAATCCAAAAATACAAAATCATCAAACACAAACAGCACACTTTTATCTATCTTAAACATTGTGTCGTTGAACTTCTAGTTTAACTTTTCTATGTTACTTTTCTTCTTCCATAATAATCACCAACCCAAAAAGGCAAAAACAATCCTTGCCTCCGTTTATTAAATAAGAAATGAACCAGTAAAAGGTAGGGTGCACTCTCAAGCTAGAGCAAATCCTAATATTAGAGTCTATATTCAGTAGTTGGATGGTTAAACTTAAACATCCCAAAGATGAAACAGTAAATAAGAAAATTGCTTGATCAGTTCAATTGGGGAGGCAAACGTTTTGTACTGGTTTCAGAACCAATGCTCAAGATCTCAATCCAACAACTCCAGATACAAGCTACCCTTGAAAAAACCCATCTGATGAAATATGATTGGATTTTTATTTGGTTTTCAAAAGAGAATTTTGAAGTAAATTGATTGGATTGTTAATTGTTTTTTAAAGAAAAAAATATGGAGAAAAATGCTAAAGTTATTATTAATGATTAGTGTCTTTCAGTTGATGAGTTTTTTGAAAAAAGAAAAAGTAATAGAGATAAATATAAGATTTAAAAAAAAGAAAAAGAAAAAAAGAAAAGAAAAGAAGATAAAATCTAGAAGTTGAATGGCATTAAGGATAGTCATGAATGATTTTTTTTTTTTGTGTTTTGATGATATGACAGTTGATTGATCATTCAATTTAAAGGAAGAGTGAGGATTTAAAGAACTCTACACTCTAGAGTACCCTAGTAACTCTAGAGGATCCGACCCCATCTTATTAGGTGTGTTTTTGCAAATCGTGCTTTTGTGCTACACAAACACTATTTCCAGCCAAGATGGAGGAACTGTCGTTTAGTCACAAACATTCAAAATGGCTTGCCGTTTTGGACCCTGAGGTTTATGGCGTCGTTTAGGTCCACTAGAATCTGGTCCATCAAAAATGCCACAGCCACAACTTGTAGTGTATCGTATAAGAAGAATCTGGAATAGTAACCGATCATTGATTAATAGCAGTATTATTTTCTCATCTAAAAGTAAAATCTTCTCTTAGGGTTTGGGTTTGGGGGCTCTCTCTCTCTTTCTCTGTGTGTGTGTGTGTTTTTTGGGACAAAATGGGTGGGTCAGTGAAGGACGTGCAATCCAAGGCGGAGCTTGATAGAGTGGTGGCGAGTGGCGCAGCGGTTAGTGTACACTTCTGGGCGTCATGGTGCGAAGCTTCAAAGCCCATGGACGATGTCTTTTCCCACCTCTCCACTGATTTCCCTCATTCCCACTTTCTCAGGGTTCGTTTCTTTCGCTTTAAACCAAACATTAAATTTTCTTTTATTATCGGTCTCAATATTTTAGATAGTTTTGGTTTGGTCATTCATGTTCAAACTGAATGAATACACCAGTGAAAACGAGTGATTTGATTTTAAGATAAGGAAACGAAAACAGACACACACACACACACACAAAACTTACTTAAAATGACATTGGTACAAGTAGTACAATTTTGACATATTCATTAAGGAAGTAATCGAGAATATGATTTTGGATTTGAAACAAAAAAGAGTCCTATGAAAAACTTAAAATTGTGGTGTTAGTGTTACAAGTTGAAAAAGTGACATGTAAATTAAGGAAGTCACATAGAATATGATTTTGGATTTGATTCAAGTTAAAAGGAACCCCCCCAAAAAAAAAAAGCTGATGAAAAGGTTAAATGGTCTTATTAGATGTTGTAGAAAGGACGGAGGTGATAAGATCTATTTTCTTCCCTTGAGTTTTAGTCTCGCTAGGAATGCTAATTCTTGCTGTTCATATATTCCGATGTGAATATACCACATTAATTCGTTATGTATGGATGATGAGATCGGCCTAGTTCATCTGTTGATGATCCATGGCGGATCCCAAAGTTTTAGGACTGAGGCTTGTTGTCATTGTCATATTTTTCTTGTCAATTCATCTCTTTTTATTCGTGTTTTTTTTTTGTTGTTGTTGTTGTTGTTGTTGAAATTTTTTCCTTCTGCTTGTCAATTACTCTCCTTTTATTAATTTCTTGGAAATTTTGGGTAAAACTATTGTAGGTTGAAGCTGAAGAGCAACCTGAGATATCTGAAGCTTATGCAGTCTCTGCTGTGCCCTATTTCGTTTTCTTCAAGGTTTGTTTAATGAGAATTTCCTTTTTTTTTTTTTGATAGGTAATCAGAGAACTATTATTAATGGGAAAAAAATGAAAAGTACAAGTTGTTCATGATGATGAACAACAAGAAACAGATAGATAATCTAAGGGAAAACTTAAACTCCGAAAGAGACGAAGAATCAGTAAAGCTCCAACAGTGAGACCACTCAAAAAGACTGTGCTGGCATAAAACCTTTAACTCATCCAACGTCTTCTCCATGTTCTCAAATGAGCGACGATTTCGTTCCAACCAAACCATCCACATTAAGCACCTTGGAATCAAATTCCAAATATTTGAGTTATGCTTCCCAAGCCACAGATGCTAACAAGATAATAATCCCACCACCGATCTAGGCATAACCCAATGAAATACCAAAAGCTTGAAGGTCCATAAGGTATGTGTAATAGGACAATGAAGCAGAAGATGGTCTACCGACTTCCCATCACCACAACACATACAATACCGATTTGGCAAAGGGCGACCTCTAAGCACGAGATTATCCAACGTGAGAATCCAATCGTGAGTAGCTGTCCACAAGAAGAAAGCCACTCGTTTAGGAATCTTTGGTTTCAAAACACCCTTCCAATGAAACAAAAAATTCGGAGTACCTTGAATTGCTTAGTAATAAGATCGGGTATCAAACTTACCATGCCCTTTGAGCCGTCAACCAAGAGTATCCCTCCTATCCCCCCGAGGAATACGAAGTTGGATAAACTGAAGTAGAGAATAAAATGCAGCTAGCTCCCAATCTTCAAAAGCTCTAAAAAACCTTAAATCCCACACTCTAAAAGTACCTTCTTCTGGAGTCCACAAAATCTCAGAGATGCATGCATCCTTAGCAGTTGAACACACATAGAGCTCATGATGGAGATCTTTTAGGGTATTATCCCCAATCCACCTATCATGCTAGAAGCGGATACGGGTTCCTTCACCCACAAAAGACAGATGCTTAGAAAAACTCTCCCACCCTTCATGAATGCTTCTCCAAAGACCACATCCGTGAGTGCTCCTGCACACTTTCGTACACCACCCCCCTTGACCCTCACCATATTTTGTGGAATTTTGTGGTGTTTAATGGTTGAAAAACTATGTAATTTGAAAACTAATTGATGTGAAATTTGGATTGCATTCCAACTGCTAGCATATTAGGTTTCACTTGACAATAGTATGTATTGGTTCTAGGTACAGTAGTATCAATGATTATGCTTTTTGGTAGTCTCCCCTATACAGTTTTGCAACTACTGTTTGTGAGAATTATTTTTTGGTGTCAAGGGCTAGTGCCACCGTATTGGTGTGTATGAACATAATTTGGTGGTCGTTTGTCAAATATTATATTCTAAATTTCTAATAGGAAGATTTTATTTTATTTTATTTTTTTTTTTGAGAAATGAGTAAAAAGTATGTGTGTCTGCATAATTTTAGTGTCTTAATTTGCAATAAGACTTTAAGCTTGTTAACATTGATGAAAAAGTAGAGGAGAATTATTGGTGAGTATATGATGATGCAAGTAGTTATATAGGTTTTAGACGGATTGGAATTAGACTAGCAACAAAAATTTTAAATTGCATGATTTGAGGAAGAGGGAACAGTGGATCATGACATTTACTTGGCACTAATATTATTTATAAGGTTAATGTCATCACTTCTATCAACTTGAGTGACAACCTATTACAAATGGAATCTAATGTTTAATGGAAGTGTTAGAAAGTGAGATGCCATGATATATTGAAGTGATGCACTATATCCTAACTTGCAGAAAATTTTTGAGTGTTTTGGAACTACTACACAGTCCATTTGGGTATGGTAGTAGACTTAAAATTCTCAAAAAATGCTCAAATAGATCTTGAAATTTGCATATTTTTGTTGTAACTTTAGTGGCATCTCGTTATAAATTTTTATAACTACTGACCCATGAAGTGAATTAAATAATTATGTTGGTAAGTTTTACACGCTACCCTTGAACTTGTGACCTCACCCTCACCCCATACTTTTGGAAGAAGTGCATTTGAGCTAAGGCTTATCTATCACCTTTTTGTGTGTGATAAGGATCATTTGTTACATTTGGGTTTTGTTTTATGGGTTGTTTTGTTTCCATGTTTTCCCTTTAATAATTATCAAAGTTTGCTAGGTTTTTTTTTGGGAGGGGGTTTTGAAAGATCTTATTATAACTTGTTTTAGATACTTAAACTAGGATGGGATTTGGAAATTTATAATTTGATTTTGTACTTTGGTAATTGTATAAATTCGAAACCACTGCATCTAAATACTTGACCCATCTCTTCCCCCTCCCCCTTAGAATAGTCTTCTTTTGCTGAATCCTTGATTTTTATAAAAAATTTACTTTCTTTGTCAGGATGGTAAGTCTGTAGATACATTGGAGGGTGCAAATCCATCTAGTTTGGCCAACAAAGTTGCTAAAGTTTCTGGGTCTGTTAACCCTGGAGAACCTGCTGCGCCTGCCAGCCTTGGGATGGCTGCAGGACCTACTGTCCTTGAAACAGTCAAAGAGTTTGCTAAAGAAAATGATTCTTCAGAACTTAAAAATCAAGTGCAACCTGGTGATGCATTGAAAAAGCGACTCCAGCAACTAATTGACTCTCACCCAGTCATCCTGTTCATGAAAGGAAACCCTAAAGAGCCAAGATGTGGGTTTAGCCAAAAAGTCATTGATATTTTGAAGAAGGAAAATGTTAAATTTGGAAGCTTTGATATCCTAGCTGACAATGAGGTTCGTGAAGGGTTGAAAAAATTCTCTAACTGGCCAACGTATCCTCAGCTCTATTGCAAAGGAGAGCTTCTTGGTGGGTGTGATATAGTAATTGCAATGCATGAGAGTGGTGAATTACAACAAGTTTTCAAGGATCATGGGATTGACACTAATGCTTCTAATGAGACAAAAGTAAGTGAACCTGGAAGTGGAAAGGGTGGCATCTCTGATTCCACTGGACTAAGTTCTATCCTAACCTCTCGGATTGCTAGCCTGATCAATTCAAGCCCAGTTATGCTGTTTATGAAGGGAAAACCAGATGAACCCAAGTGTGGTTTCAGTCGCAAGGTAGTTGAAATCCTTCAACAAGAAAAGGTGGAGTTTGGGAGTTTTGATATTCTTTCCGATGAAGAAATCCGTCAAGGACTCAAAGTTTATTCAAATTGGTCTAGTTACCCTCAACTATATATAGGGGCTGAACTCATTGGTGGATCAGACATTGTGTTGGAAATGCAGAAAAGTGGGGAATTGAAGAAGGCGTTAGCTGAGAAAGGAATTGGTCAAAAGGAGTCTTTTGAAGATCGTTTAAGGAAATTAATCAGTTCTTCACCTGTGATGCTCTTTATGAAGGGTACCCCGGATGCTCCTAGATGTGGATTCAGTTCCAAAGTTGTAAATGCCCTACAGGAGGATGGTGTAAGTTTTGGGTCCTTTGATATATTAAATGATGAGGAAGTGAGACAGGGGTTAAAGGTATTCTCCAATTGGCCAACTTTTCCTCAGCTTTACTATAAAGGTGAGCTAATAGGTGGATGTGACATTGTAATGGAGCTGCGCAACAATGGAGAGCTAAAATCTACTCTATCTGAGTAGGGTTGTGATTTTATCGAATAATTCAGGACATCTTTTTGAAGCCAATTTACATGTGTCAGAAGCGTGTCTATTGACATCATAGATGTTTTAAATGTTTTGCTTTATATACAAAAATCATTTATGTTATGATATTTTACTAGGTTTTGGGGTATATTTAATGTTTGTGAAACTCCTGCGTTAATAATTTTGACGACGCCATGTTTTTTGCAAAACTCTCTCTCTCTCTCTCACACAGAGGATAGGTTGCATAAGAACACTCCCTCCCCCTCCCTCCAACAAAAATCAGAGGACGGCCAAAATGGGCAAATGTCCTTTTTGTGCAAAGTTTTCAGTGTTTTGCCTATTTTTCAAATTAATTAGAGAAATATCTTTTTTTTGTAACTTGATTTTCTCAAAATCGAGTTATAGCAAAGTGAAAATTAAAGAAAAAAAAAAAAATTCTGGAACTCGAGTTCCATGAATTTGAGATCCATGCAATTTTTTAAAGCACTATATTGGCGTTTTAACATGCAAATTTTTTTCTTAACTTTGATCACTCCATAGGGAGTCTTATAGTGGTGTTTTTTATGGAACTCGAGCTTCGTGAACTTGAGTTCCATGTATTTTTTTTTTTTTTTTTTAAATTTTACCTATAGCTGCGTTTTATGGAGGCTTATAGTAGCATTTTTAATACCTATAGTGGCGTTTTTTATGGAACTCAAGCTCCTTGAACTTGAGTTCCATGCAATTTTTTTTTTTTTTTGATCGCCCATACTTGATTTTTTACAAATCGAGTTTTACATTGAAACTCGATTTTAAGAAAATTGAGTTACAAAAGAGAGGTATTTCCCTAATTGATTTGGGAAAATGAGCAAAACGCTGAAAACTTTGCACGAAAAGGGCATTTGTCCATTTTGGCCGGCAGAGGAATGTATAAATTGCATGTTCTTATTAACGATAGAGGATTCTCAAATCTGGAAATTTCCTCTTCTTTTCTGATTACAAAATCTTGATGGGCTTTTGTGAGCATCTGAGAAACAATTCATGGGATACTTAAAAATAAAATAAAATAAAATAAATGAAACGATAGCCATGGAATGGGACAAAATTAGATGTTGCTTCAGAGTGCCAAAATCTGTATCCACTAGAACCATCGGAACCGAAAAGCTGCCTTTTTCCTCTGGGGATTTGCTACTGGATAATTTGTTAATTGTGCCAAATTCAATCTCTCTCTCGTGTGATATTTCTGCCTATTTTAAGCCTTTGGTCATGGCAAAATTGCTGGCAAACAGGTTAAAAGAGATCTCTCCTATACCAGCTTGAGCATACAAATAAGGAGGCCAATAGAGCCTGGTGTCCTGCTAATAAATATTTAGCTTAACAATATGGACTTCTAACCTTCTCTCCAACTTCTTGCAAATTAGTATCTTTTAAGGCCATCATATGTAATGCTTTCCTCACACACCTATGAGGTACATATATATTGTGTATTTATGTGTGTATATATATATATATATTATTTTTCATTTTAATTTTTTTTGGTGTAGACCATTTCAATTCATCACATTATTATATATTATTTTTTATTTTAATTTTTTTTGGTGTAGACCATTTCAATTCATCACATTATTATTGTTTTCATTTTAAGGGGGGAAAACAAAAAACAAAAAAAGAGGTGAATTACAATGGTACAGACTACAGAGTACATCAATGACTGCATATTTTTTCATTTATTTAAATTTAGTTGGTCAGGAGACTGCATAGTTAAAAATGGCACTTTCAAGTGAGCACAAATCAGGAAGCACAACACGATCCTAATAACTCAAAAAGATTTGTTGTTTTGTAATTCCTCCAAGGAACAGCAATGCCGTGATATAACCCTGACCTCGTTTGAGCAATGAACGGCCTTTCAAAGCAAAATTAGCCATCATGCCCCCACTAAAAGACATAGCTTGGGTTAAAAAATAAAATTTTAGGTCTGCCTCATGTCAAGCATTTTCTGTGTCTCCTCATCTTTGCCTATCTTATCGGTTTTCATGCGGTGCAAAAGTTCATCCACTTCTTTACCACCTCTTATATTGGCTTTGATTAAAGCATGGTACATCTGCCTGTTCACCGGGATGACAGTCCTCAGTGAGCTCACAAAAGCTTCCACATCTCCAATAGTGCCTTTATCACCAAGCAAAGACAGTATCCCTGTGATCACCTTCAGGTTGGGTTTCCATCCTTTCTTCTCCGCGTGTAGAGACAAGGCTGCTTTCAAGCATTCCAGAGCTCTCTCCATCTCACCCTTATCCAGGTATTTAGCTGCCACTATGCTCCAACTGTTAGGAGTGGTGGCCTTTCCTTTCTCCATCAAGTCTTCAAGAATTGCTTCTGCTTTCTCACATAAACCCTTTTCAGAATACCCAATAAAGACAGTATTGGGTACTCGAAAATCGTAACAGTTACCAGATGATTCCCACTCCTTTAGTACATTCTCAGCATCTTCAAGCTCACCAAGCCTCACAAGAGACTCTAGCATGTTGATAAAATCCCTGTTTATGCATCTCTTACAATCACTTTTCTCCAGACCCCATAATCTCAAGACCTCGTCCTTCTTCCCTATACTAGAATAAAGTGAGATTAGATGGTTGTAACCAAGCCCATCTTTCTTATCTAGCTTCTTTTCTGCATTCTCCAGGGCATCAATTGCCTTATTGGTTAGGCCAGCTTTTATGTAGAAATTAGCAGCTACAGTGTAAGTGTTCCAATCCATGACAATATGAGGTTGGCACTCCATCTCTTTTAAAATCTTCTCCATTCCCTCAAGATCAGATCTTACACCATAAGAATTGATGCAGATTCTGTAGCTGAAATTATCAGGGGAAACATTGTTCTCCTTCATCTCCATTAGCACATCCGGAACTTTCTCATGCTGGCCAACATTTGTGTATAGACACATAATGTCATTGTAAGTAAGAGGCGATGAAACAAAACCCATCTCCTTCATTTTTTGCAAATGGGAAAGGGACTTCTCAATTTGGCGCTGGCGGACATAGCAATTCAATAGAGCACCATACGTCTTATCAGTCTTGTCTTGATCCTTCAACTTATTAAAATAACTTTCTGCAGAATGAAATCCATGAACCTTACCGATGAGATCCAACTGCACTGCATGTTCACTCGGTGAAAAAATACATATACCCTTTTTATTCATCCACTCAGATACCTGCACCACAAAGTTGAAGATTAGGAACAAATCACTCACAGCAAAATTATTAATATTATAAGTACATTAACTAATCCAATCTTAGCAAAATCAACTACTATACTGAAATTCCTTTCCAAGGATTTCTGTGCTTCAAACGATCAACAAATTTATATACGCAAAATCAATTACTCTACTGAAGATGATTCTCTCCATTTCAAGCGAAATGGAGACAGTCAATTTTATAGTTAAAGTTTTATTTCCAGTATCTTAGTGTATGACTATGATAACCCATCATTTAAAATTTTAGATGATTTATAAGATTTAATCTGAACCATGAAATGTATCCATAAACAAATTAAAAGAAGCTATTAAACTTGAAATCCATCCATACCATTTAATAATATGCAACTCAGATAGTAAATGAAACTTAATTTTCATTTCCATTTGCCACATAAACATGCATTATCCTCAGATGGGTAAAACCGTAAAAGGATTTAATTTCTTTCGACCTTTAAATAAAAATTCAAATACTAAAAACTTAAATTTTCTTTTCCTTTTCCACATTTTCTGAGCAACCAAACAGAGACAAAACCAAAAGCATTCAGCGAATTTAGAGAAATTACAAACCTGGAGGGCCTGAGTGAACCTCTTTCGCTTGCGAAGATCGTGAACGATTCGCTGAAGCTCGGCGACTCGGAGCTTGTTCCCATTGTGGACCCAATCATCGAGCTCTGGTACCACGCTTGTCTTAGGATTTCCGAGGGGACTGATTTTGGAGTACAGGCTAGGCTTGTGGGTTCGAGTTCTACTAGTGTAGTACGATCTTCTTGCAATCGCAACTTGGATTAGGGTTTTGGTGAAGAGCTTCGGATCCATTTAGGAAAACAGCTTTGGCTAGTGTTTTACTTGGAATGGAATTTGGGAGAGAAAAGAATAGAAATGGAATGGGAGAGTAGGGTTTAAGGTTTTGGATAAATGGGCTTCCATGTTGGGCTCATTCAGATATGGGCATCGAATTGGGTTCCGTCACTAATGTGTAGAAATGAATTCTATATTTTATTTATGTGTAGTTTTAGGGTCCGTTTGGTTTGGTTGGGATGAAAGTGAATAAGAGATGATAGAAAATAGAGCAGAAAAAAGTGGAGATAAATGAATTTATGGGTGTTTAGTTGGAGAGAACAGGAGGATGAAAAATTGGTGTGGTCTAGGTAATTTCTTTCCTATCTCCCCAATAAGGAAAGAAAATAGAGGGGAGAAGAATAATTGTAATCAATGACTAAACTACCAATCTTTCTCTCACGTAAACTTTTTTTTTTTTTTTTGTTGAGAGAGTTCCAACCTATGATATTTGCTTTTGATGATAGTTCTTTATTATCAGATCAAGACATTAATTAATTTTTGGTATAGGAGAGGGTTAAACCCTAGATCTCTTGTAGACTTGGTTGCTTTTTCACTTTTTTTTTTTTTTTTTGGGTTTAACAATATGTGTATTTTTTTTTTTACTTTTTTTTTCCGAGCATAATTTTTCTTTTTTAATTAATTTGTGTGATTGGTTTTTTTTTTTTTTTTTTTGGGTTGTTTGACACTTTTTTTGTTTTAATTGGGCATCATTTTTTAATAAGGGTATATGAGAAAATTTATATGAACTCATTTTTTTCATCCCTCCACTTTTCCACTCCAACCAAACAAAAATAAGGAAAACTAAAAATCTTTTCTATCATTCCACTTTTTTTTTTAATATATATATTTTTTATCTCCTCTCCATTTTCTATCCTCCCTTGGACTCACAACTAAAATTCTTGCATTACATGACTCTTTTTAAGAGTCATATGGCGTGTTAAATAATATACATGAATAGTTTTATATAATTTGCCACGTAATAGGTTGAAAAAGATAACTCCAAAATAATTTGGAGTCAAACTTTGTCCTTTGCAAATTGCTGATATGGTTTAATATAAAATCATTTTTTTTAACTTTAAAATACATTGTTAGTCTATAAAATTTACTTATTAAATATTGTGGGAAAATAGGATTTGAACACAACGTAGAGCCTATGGGCCCAGTCTGAGGATGGGTAAAGGTCCATTTGGCATAAATCCAGACCCGACACGTAGGTTAAGTCTGAGGATGGAAGACATAGAGACCACGCTAATCTAGACTTAACATGTGGACTAAGGTCCGAGGATGGAAAATGAGTAGACCTATCATCTGAGGAGCTCGAGGAGCGAATGCACCTCAGGAATGCCTCAGTTGGCCACCTACACCAAAAGATAGGGCACCATGGAAGACATCAAAAACATGCAAGTAAAGAAGAGAGGAAATATCTGGAGAAGGTAGCCATCACCTCCACATTCAATGCTTTGCACCAACTTAGCTGGCTGCATTTATGAGAAAAAGACACCTGAACAGTAGTTCCACAGCTCACAACACTCTCTACCACCTCTAGCAGGGTCCTGTTGGGACAAGCATCCCAATTACTATCCAGAGACGTACAAGTGGAGGGCTCAAATGCATTATGAGGGACTATATAAAGGAAATGAATCCCTCTAGGAAAGGGGTTAGAACAATAGAACTTGAACAAAAAGGGAAGAGAGTATCAACTTGTATAAAGATTGGAGAAAATAATATATGAACATTGCATCCTTAGACTAGCCCAAGGAAGAGTTTTATACTTGTTCTATGTTTCTTTTCATCATATTGAGAGTCACGACTTTTTTCATATTTGGACCATATAGAACATTATAGTTGACTTAGAAAGCCCATCCTCTTATAAATTAATTGTGTTGGGCTAGAAATACCGAGTACCACTATTCTAAGTGGGCCTGGGGATCATTTTTTGGGTTCTTACAAATACTTTTAGTCCCTAAAGTTTCAAACAAAGGTAGACCTAACTAGGGATAAGGGGGTTCAATGACCTCCCCCCATGCCCTAAATTCCTTTACAAGGAGTCTGCAGATTATTTTGCACCTAATCGGGTTTTCAGATTAGTTTGCCCTTTCATTGCCAAGAGACAAGTATTAATTACATCTTATTTATAAAAATAAATAAACAAATAAACTGGACTCACAACACTTTTTTTTTTCTTTTGTGATAAAATATTGGAAGACTGAAGGCACTTTTTTTAAAGAAAAAAAGAACCTCACAATATTTTTGGTCTTTAGTAACAAGCAGAACTAAAATTTCCCATATTATAACACTTTTTAAGTTCAAATCAAATTATCTTTCTCACTATACTATTATAAACCTTAGACTTTTTTTTTTTTTTTTTTAAATTTTTTCGCATTCTAGGTTTTACTCTAGAAACCTTAGGCGCTGAAAACCTTCGCTTATCCTTGCATAGGCACCTCTTTTCCTTCCGTGGTGGAATTTTTTTCTTTATTTTTCTTTCTACTCTATTAGTCTCGCTTCTCTGCTGGCCTTGCTTCTTTGCCATCTAGTCTCAGTGATGGAAGATCTCACAGGTCGATGGGCAAATCATTCACTCAATACCAAGGAGAGCACTACTGTTAGTTTTTTCGATAACGAAGTCGGAAATAGCAGGGTTCTTGTCGCTAAGTTTTTTACGAAGAGAAGAATTAATTTGGAAGCTACTACCAGGACCTTGAGGAGTATGTGGAGGGATGGAGGAAATTTTGATGTCCGTGACCTTGGAAACAATACTGCTATGCTGATTTTTGATGATGAAGATGACCCTAAACAGATTCTAATGCAAGGACCTTGGTCATTTGATAAATATTTGATTGGCTTGTTTCGCCCAAACGAAGCCGCAACGGTGGAGGATGCAAAGTTCGACACTTCATCTCTTTGGGTGCAGATACATGACCTATAAATTAGACGGATGACAAAAGCAAACGCTGTGGCCATTGCAAGCACGCTGGGTAGAGTTGAGAGTGTTGAGGAATCGGTTAAGGGGGATTATCGAGGGCGTTACATGCGTGTGCGAGTTAGTATTGACATTAGCCAACCTTTGTGTCGGGAACGTCTAGTGAACGTGGGGGATTCTCAGGCGTAGTGGATATCCTTTAAATATGAGCGTGTGCCAATTTTTTGCTACTGGTGTGGTGTTATGAACCATGATGAAAAAGATTGTAGGATGTGGGTAAGCAGCCAAGGAACTTTGGAGAAGGAGGATCAACAGTATGGGGCTTGGTTATGGGCTACCACAAAGCGGTTTCAAGTGTTCCATGTTGTGCGAAATAAGCCGACCCAGTATGCACTTGCTATGGCAGCGTCATAACAGAGCAGCGGCCAATGGCTTGCTTCTTGGAAGTCATCACTGGAGAAAGTATAGCACAGGAGGGGAGTAGTGGACATGGTGAAGTTCAACCAACCCAAGTTCATGGTAATTTTGTTTGTCAACTGTCAAACTCCGCAAAAGAAATCCTTGCTAATCCAGAGATGTTTGGTGCACATTTAGAGAGCATTGATAGGGAAACTAGTAAGTTTTCACAAAATAGTACTATAGGCTTGGATGGGGACATGGACCAAGGAGAGGGGTACACAAATATGAAGGATATGGATGGGGATTATGTGGATCAACAAGCCAAGTATGATGGGGAGTGTAATGTAGTGAAGGATGCTTTTAATTTTCAAGCAAGGGCAGAGGATCAGATACAAGGGAGTAGTTTTGGATTGGAAGTTCCAACTACGGTAATACAACATGCTAATGTGGATGTTTTGAATGGTATGGAGGGTGTGGGACCTTAGGAAATTAAGGGTTTAGACTCTAATACATCCCTACCCAATTTGGCCCAGCAACATGGTAAGTGGAAGAGACTAGACCTAACTCAAAGAAAAAATGATACAATGGATAGAGAGGGTGAATTTCTGATAAAGAAAAGAAAATTGGATAAGGAGAGAGTAATGGAGGTGGATAAGGCAAATATTTGTGAAAAGAAGCAAAAATTGGTGGTAGAAACAAAAGCTTTGGGTAAGCTTATGGCCCAACATTTAGGATTGGTGGTGGCTGCTAAGCAGCACTGCCGAGTCCAATAAGTATCCTAAGCTGGAATTGCCGAGGGCTTGGAAACTACCGGACAGTTTGTGCCCTTAAAATAGTGCTACAAGATGAAACTCCCAAGGTCGTCTTCCTCATGGAGACAAAATTACCACATGAAAAGATGAATTTTTTAAAGCATGAGTTTGGATATACTCAAGGGTTAGCAGTATCAAGTGTTGGATAGAGTGGGGGGTTAGCTCTTTTATGGAAACCAAAATCAAAGGTGGAGGTTAGGAGACTTTCACGGTGGTACATTGATGCTTACATAGATTATGATGACATGGGGGAGGTCTGGAGGCTAACAAGCTTTTATGGTCCGCCTGACACAAGCAAAAGAGAGGAGACTTGGTCAATTCTTGAATATTTTGGAATACATAATTAGCATCCATGGCTTTGTATTGGAGATTTCAATGAGATAACCAGTAGTAATGAGAAGAAAGGGGAGAATCCTAGGCTGGCTAGACAGATGGACAGATTCAAAATGGTCATAAATTTGTGTGCTTTCCATGATTTAGGTTTTGTGGGTTCACCATTTACTTTGTCAAAAAATAATGGGGAAGAAAGGAGAATACGGGTTCGATTGGATCGTGCACTAGCAAATAATGAATGGATAGCAAAGTTCTCGGGCACTAAACTACACCATATTTCCATGTCTTCTTCTGACAATTCTTTACTTGTTCTATGTTTTCCTCAGGAGAGAAAACAAACTCAAAAGGGGTGAAGTTATTTCGCTTTGAGGCAATGTGGCTCCGAGATCCTAGGTGTGATGAAGTTGTCCAGGAAGCTTGGCATGATGGCTTATTTAAGTTAGGTGGTTATCAGTTTGAGAATTGCTTGGAGCATTGCTGAAATAGACTTGTTTCTTGGAATAAGTTGGATTTGGCCATGTTAGAAGGAAGATAGTTGAACTACAGAAATGGCTACAATGGTTAGAACTATAGCATGGAGACATTGTGAATGGGGAAATAGAAGAGGTTCGACGTGCACTAAATGGGTGGTTGGATACAGAATTAGTAATGTGGAATCAACGGTCTAGAAACATGTGGCTAGTGGATGGGGATCGAAATACTAGTTTTTTTCATGCAAGGGCTTCACATCGGCACCAACGCAACTCGATTTTGGGTCTATGCGATGTAGATGGTGTTTGGCAAGAGGATGATAAAAGAGTTGAAAGCATTGTGGTGGTTTACTTTACTAACATCTTTAAATCCAATGGTCCATCAGATGCCTCACCGGTGTTAAATGTTGTCAAGCTTGTGGTGACTGATGTCATGAATATTGGTTTAACTCAAGATTTCCAAGCAGTTGAGGTGATTAAGGCTTTGAAACAAATGCATCCTAAAAAGGCTTTAGGACCTGACGGTATGCCCCTTTTGTTTTATCAGTATTATTGGTCTTTATTTGGTAATTATGTCACTAAAATTGTCCTGGATTTTTTGAATTATGGTATCAGTCCTCCTAATTTCAATGAAACACATGTGGTGCTCATTCCTAAAATTAAAAACCCCACAAAGATCACCAAATTTAGGCTCATTAGCCTTAGTAATGTCATCTCCAGATTAACCTCTAAGGTTCTAGCCAACAAGTTAAAATGACTTTTTCCATATATTATTAGTGAGAATCAAAGTGCTTTTATGTCTAAACGTCTTATTACTGATAACGTACTAGTTGCTTTTGAACAATGCATCATATCAATCAAAAGAAGTCAGGGAAGGTTGGAGAGATGGCGGTGAAGCTTGATATGAGTAAGGCTCATGATCAAGTTGAATGGGGTTGTTTGGAGAAAATTATGCTTAAGATGGGTCTCCATGTGAAGTGGATTAATATTATGAAGAGTTCTGTACGCTTTGTTTCCTATTCTATCAGATTTAATGGGAAACCTTATGGCCATATTACCCCCACACAGGGTTTGCGCTAAAGGGACCCCCTCTCTCCCTACTTATTTTTGATTTATGCAGAGGGTCTATTCACTCTTTTAATGAAATTTGTGGAGGATGGTTTACTGATAGGTGTAGTAGCATGCCTGAGAGGGCCAACAATATCACACTTGTTTTTTGCCTATGATAGTCTTACTTTTTGCCAAGCCACAAGGGAAGATTGCACTAGCTTGGAGAATATTCTAGAAAATCATGATCACCAGTCTTGCTAGCAACTAAATAGGGATAAGAATTCTTTGTTTTTTAGCAATAATACACCACAGGAAATTCAGGATGATATAAAATTCCGCTTTGGGGCTAAAGTTATTAAGCAACACAAGACACATTTGGGATTGCCATCCTTGGTGGGTAAATCTAAATGCAATACTTTTCGAAATCTGAAGGAGAGGTTGGATAATAAATTAACAGGATGGAAGGAAAAAATGCTTTCACAGGTTGGAAAGGAGATTCTTATTAAGGTAGTTGCACAAGCTATACCGACGTAAACTATGAGTGTCTTTAAATTACCGAACACTTTATGTGATGTGATGACAACTATGGTCCGAAAATTTTGGTAGGGGCAAACTAATGAAAAAACTAAGATGGCATGGCTTAGTTGGGACAAAGTTTGTACTCCAAAAGAGGAGGGTGGCTTAGGCTTTCGAGATCTTAAAGCTTTTAATCTTGCACTTTTAGCCAAACAAGGGTGGAGGCTTCAAACAAATACATCATCTCTGGTATATAGAGTTTTAAAGGCGAGGTATTATCCAGATATTGACTTTCTTTGGGTTGAACTAGGCTCTCGACCATTGTTTGCATGGCAAAGCATTATTGTGACACAGAATATTGTTAGAAAAGGGTGTAAATGGCACGTGGGTGATGGGAAATCAATCGGTATTTGGACTGATAAATGGCTTAATGATCCTTCTTATTTACAAGTGTTGTCTCAGCCAAGCACCATCCTCGCTCAATCTACGGTGAGTGTACTCATTGATCCCCAAACAAGTGCATGGTGTGAAGAGCTAGTGTGTTGAATTTTTATTCCAGTAGATGTCCATTCAATCCTCAGCATTCCTTTAAGTAGTTGTCTTCCACATGACAGGCTAGTGTGGGCTTATACTCCAAAGGGACAGTTTATAGTTCGAAGTGCATACAAGCTTGCAGTGACTAAATTTTTGGCAGAGAGTATAGCAGGGTCCTCCAATGTTGATACACACAAACATTATGGAGTAGACTGTGGGGCTTGAATCTACCAAATAAAATTAAGTCTTTCGCCTGGAGAGTTTGTTGTAATATCATCCATCCAAAAATGAATCTGCGTTAGCGACAGGTCATTGATGAAGCTCGGTGTGAAGCTTGCAGTCTGGGGAAATCTAGTGGCCATACGTTCTGGGAGTATGGGAAAGCACAGAAAGTGTGGAGTTTATCTGGTATTATGTTTGAGACACAAGGAATCCATTATCAAGAATTTATGGATCTGGTATGGTATTTGATTTTTGTACAACGCGCTGGAGATGACACTTTGGAGATGATTTTTATGGTAGCTTGGTGCATGTGGTTCAATAGGAATGCAGTCCGACATGGGAGTGTTCATCAATCGGCAACAGTGGTGGTGCAAAAAGCTTGGACTTTGCTTGCTGAATTTTAGGGAGCAAACCATGTTATTGCTTTGGTGAGGATGGAGATGAATGATTCATGGACATTACCAACGGCCCCAAATTACAAGGTAAACGTGGATGGTGTAGTTTTTAGACATATTCGGGGGTTTGGGGTTGGGGTGGTGATCCGTGATCATGAAGGAAGGGTTGCAGTAGCAATGAGCAAGAAACTTCTTCAACCTTTGGGTCCACTGGAGATTGAAGTGAAAGCTATGGAAATTGGAGTGTCATTTGCGTGGGATACCAGTATAAGGGATGTGGTAGTTGAAAGTAATTCCAAGATTGTAGCTAACACTCTATTGGGATTATGTACTCCTCCTATGGTTGTCTCAAATGTTCTGATTGGTATTGCAAACAAACTTAAGGATTTTAGATCAGTTCAAGTGTCTCATGTGAAGCCTCAAGGCAATAAAGTTTAATATTAATAATTATGTAACATGGATAGAGAAAAATTCATCGCTGATTGAGTCAGTTATTGCTCATAATGTACTGAATTTATCTTCTTAATAAAGTTACAAGTTTCTCATAAAAAAAAAAGTTGCAGTCTCATTTTTTAAATTAAAATAACTAAAAAAAAACACTAAATCCCTATTGCCTCTATCGCTGCATTAACCCTTTTTTTCGTCAATCTCTTCACACTTTTAAACTATGGTTTTTTTGTTATAAAGTAAATTTTGAATAATTAGAATAATAGAAAAAAGAAGAAGAAGTTGAATTCTACATATTTTTTAAAGCAATCAAGGCAGTGAAACAATATAAAAATTTCGAAGTATGTTGCTATAATTTTAACTCTTTTATATTGATTTATTTTGAGTAATCAAATTTCATGTTTTTACTTTATGTACTTATATTTATACCTTGAATTGATAGTTATTAACCGTGAATTGATTTTTTTTTGTTTTTTTTGTTTTGTTTTCTATTTTAATAAAATGAAAAATCGTCAAGGGAGACTATGCATATTAACCTAGATGTGAAGTATAATTATAATTTACATTTATATTGCATTTGGTATGACGATTATACTATGTTGAGGTTCAAAATTGGTCACAGACTAAGGCCCAAAGAAATAAAAAGTTGGGCTCATTTCACAAAAAAATAATAAATAAATAAACTATGAGAAAATAAGAGAAAAAGGGAAGGTTGGGCTTACACAATGAAGGAAAGAGAAAAGAAAGAAGAAAAGGGCAAGAGGCCCAAAGGATTGGGATGCAAAGACCCATGAAAGAACAAAGTTCAAAAGACATAAAGTAAGGAAAAAGGGCCAAACTGGCCAGGGCCAATAAGCCAAAGGGGGTCCAGTAAGAAGAACTGGGTCGGGATCCTAGAAGTCACCAGAGTCCAGGGATCCCTGGATGCAGGAAGTAAGATTGAAGCAAATTCAAAAAGGGATAAAAGACAAAGAGCGTGCAGGTCTCATGCTCCAGACATGCAGTGGAGCCAGGAGGTACGAAGCAAAAAGCAGGAGTCGTGATTCCGACCATTTGGAGAAAGTGACAAAAAAAAGTACAACTGGAAAAGCTGAAGTGTTGAGAAGAAAAAGCCAAATAGCTGAAGACCAGCCAACGGAGAAGTCTGGAAATAGAAAACTAGCTAAGGGACTTTCGTTTGGTTGCACCAAAAGCAAGAAACTATGAGAGAAAAAGGAAACAACATAACCCTGAGCAAACTGGCACGGCACGAACTCTAAGGGGCAAAAGGGGGAAATCACTAGTACCCCGGAGCCCAAAGCTGTGCTATAAAAGGAGGAGGGGGTCCATGCTGATACGGAGGAGGATTCATTTTTTGATGAAATCATTTTTGAGGCATTCATAGTTGTTTTTCTAAAGTCTCATAAAATTATAGAAAGAGCTCTGTAAGATTAAGAGAAAACAGAGGAGTCGCTTCTGGTATCCCAGAGATAGCCACTATAGCACATGCTCAGATTCAACAAATTCAAACTTTGCAAGTCTTCGAAACTCAAATAGCTATCAAAGTTTGTGATTTTTGAACTTAGTTGAACCTTGTATCACGTCTTAGTGAGCATTGTAATAATAACTAAAGAAAATTAATAAAATGCACCTCACTAATTCGAGGATCCCTAACTTTTTCTTGCATGGTATTTCACTTGTTGCGCATTCCTTTGCTGTTAAAATGTCATTCAATATAGATATTTTTGCTTGTTAGTTATTTGTATTGTAGAAAGCTTGTTTTGTGCACCACTCGATTTTTAAACAGCCCTTTTAGCTGCAGTGAACCGAGCCCAGTCCACCAAGAATATTTATTTGGCCCAGGATCTTTGGGCCACTGTGCTGAAGAAAAAGGCACTCTCACATACTATTATATAAATGTTTGTGTTTTTGTTAATATTGATTAATATTTTTTGAATGAAATTTTCTTCTAATCTTGCACCCTAAACTAAAATCTTAGCTTCACCACTAATTCAAACGGGCACTTTTTGGGCCTCTAAAGTTTCAAAAGTAAGAACTATTGGTCCCTCTATCCACTTCCGTTTATTTTCTTGTCTATGTGCAAATGAAGCAATGAGGTGATATTTTTTTAATGACATCACAACTTATGTTTTATTTAAAAATTACACATATGTAATCCTATACTTGAACCCATTTATTTTCCCTAATTTAAACCCAAATCCGGAAAGACTTTTGTATTTTTCCCAATTGAAATCCCTACCAATTGAGAGAGAGACACCTTCATACTTTCCCAAATTATAAGAGCATTAGCATTGGAGTGTTCTTAAAGAAAAAAAAATATTTTAACACTCAAAAGTTACTTTATCTACTTTAAAACACCATTTTACAATTGACCCAACATCCCATATCTTGTTTTTCACATCACACTTGACACAATTAATTTTTTATTCATTTCACTCACTCACTCTCTCTCTCTCTCTCCACCAACATATCAACCCACAATCAAAACCATCCACCACCCCCACAATCAAAACCAATCCAACATGCAATCAAAACTCATCCCAAAATCAAACCCCATACCCCCCCTCCCCAACAAAAAAAAAAAAAAACCTCAACTATAGTAGCCACTACCACTGAGAATCTATCACAACCACCAAGAGTCCATACCAAAAAAAAAAAAAAAAGAAAAGAAAAGAAAAGAAAAAAGATTTGAATCACAACCCACACCACCATTACAATTCACCACCACACTAGAGAAACCCATCATCGCAATCCACCACACCAAACAACGAAACCCACCACCACATGACTCAGCAAAACCCATAACTCACAAAGCCCATGACTCACAACCCACCACCACACAACCTATGCCGCCACCCAAGCGACCCGTAAACCATAACACCTCCACCACACGACTCACGCCACTAATTATCACACCGAAGCACGATCTAAGAGAGAGGAGTGAGAGGGATGAAATACAGAGACAGGATCAAGAGAGAGTAAATTTGAGAGAGAGAGAGAGAGAGAGAGAGAATTGAGTGAATAAACTTATATAAAAGGAAATTTACAACTTGCTACAGTAAACTCTATAATAAGTAAGAGTTTATTGTAACATATTGTTAAAAAAAAAAAATTTAAGTATAAGAAATTGGATGTTGGAGGGTTGTTTTTTTTTTTTTTTTTTTTTTTTTTTTTTTTTTTTTTTTTCATATAGCATCCACAGTGGTTTTGACCTTTCACTATCTGGGTTAGGGTTACTAACATTACAAAAATGAATTTTTTGGAATTTGTTGGTGGGAAAAATTTTGCTTATTATTTTTAATTCAAAAATCAAAGTTATCATTTATCAATAGAAGCTTGACTCAAACGAGATTGTGCAAAAATTGGATAAGTCACAAAAAACATCAATTGCCTCGGCCCATAGAGATCTATGAAACTTCTAGCAAAATAGATTTGAATTTGGTCATAATAATGAATCTTCAAAAAAAAAAAAAAGATTTCTTCCTAGGAACCCTACATTTAAAAGGCAACTGCCATCAACAAAGCTATCAATGAATTCGTGGACTCAAATCTAACCAGCTAAAGTTGATTTTAACACTCTTACTAAAAGCAAACCACAAATTAAAATCCAAAGACAAATTTAGGAACAAATGCGCATTAAAAGTGACGGGCATCAAAAGAAAAATGCTTGCCAACTCAAGTGGAAAATAAACTAGAGATGTTTAGAGGCTAATCACTGCTTGATTTGGGAGGGGATGTTTGGGATTGTAATTTAAAATGGAAAAAGTTTACCACTAAACTTGTTTGGAGGAAACTTTCTCTAACCCACTATATGGCTGTAAAAAAAAACTATCTACCTATATTTATAGTTATATGATATTTTTAATAAGTCATGTGACATATTTAAATAATACACGTGGATTGTCTTATAAATTGCTACATAGTAAGTTTAAGGGTGAATTTGGTTGGGGTAATTATTGAGGAATAGAAAACTAATGAGAGAAAAGTGGAAAGAAAACATGTTTTCTTTGTGTATTTGGCTACAAGGTGAAAGTGGGGTGGATTTTAGCGGGGTCCAAGAGTTTTTTTTTTTTTTTTTTTTTTATAAATAATTTTAATATCAAATGATACGTCAATCCAATCAAAATCCAACAATTAAGAGACACGTGTGCAAAATAACCATATCACATTCCCCCATTATTCTTAAGTGTGTTAGTAAGGTGGTTATTTTTACTCACATGTTTCTCATTTATTGCATTTTAATATGGTTGACGTGGTATCATTTGATAAAAAAAATACTTTCTCCCTAATTTGAGGAGAAAATGGGAGAGAAAAGAGGGCTGAATTAAAAGGTCTATTTTGCCCTATTATAACGTTACTACCTAGCCACGATTCACCTTTTTTTTTTTTTTTAGATAGTTTTAACTTATGTCGTTCACTTCTGATAGTAGCTTTTTATTATCAGACTAAGACATTAATCGATTTTTGGTGTAGGCGGGGATGGAACCCCAACCACAATTCACTTTGTTTTGTCCTTATTCAAACTTTTTTTTTTATTTAATTTTTTTACTACAAACGTTACATAACCGCAAGTACCAACGAATTTGTTTTTTATTATATATTTTCCCCCTTTGTTCCAAGCTTTCTATTGCCCATTGATATCTCAATTGGGCTACATGATGTTTACTAGATTTTTTTTGTTATATTTTTTATTATAAATATATCATTATCTTAATTTTTTAAAATCTTAGATTTTTCTTCTTAATAAATAGAAAAAAAAAAGTTAAAATAAAGTAATAATTGTGTCACTTTTAAAACATGTCAAAATGTATACAAGATTTATTTTGTCAATTCACAATTTATTATATCTTTTTCATACTATGGAACTTAGAGTTCCATTTTCTATAATGAACGAATCTAAAATAGTACACTTGTTGAGCCTTCTGTCTTGTTATGGCCTATCTTGACTAAAAAAATTATTGTTTTGTATTCCTGGCAAGAAGGAGTCAACAATTATCGAAGAGATTGCCAGAAAATTAATTGGTGACTTGCATTATTCATACTCAGATGTTCATGAGGATCTTGTTGGAATACAATCTCGTGTGGAGGAAATCAAGAATTTATATTTGAGCATGGGGTTGAATGATGTTCACTTTATAGGGATTTGGGGAATGGGTGGAATTGGTAAAACAACTATTGCACAAGTCCTATATGATAGAATCCGTTATCATTTTGCTGGCAGCAGTTTTCTTGCAAATGTTAGAGAAAAAAGTGGAAATGGTGGTCTAGTTACTTTACAAAGAAACTTCTTTTTGATGTCTTGTGTGAAAAAAATATTGATATGTGGGATGTTCAGTGGGGAATCAATTTGATAATGAATAGATTCTATCATAAAAGGGTTCTTGTCATTCTTGATGATGTGGATCAACCTGAACAATTAGAAGCATTAGCAAGCAAGCAAAGTTGGTTTGGTCGAGGGAGTGTGGTCATTATAATAACTAGAGATCAACATCTATTAATCAGACATGAAGTGGCAGAAGAAAAAATATACAAGGCTAAGATTTTGAATTATGATGAAACTTTTAAACTTTTTAGTTTGAAAGCCTTCAAGCAAGACAATCCTTTAAAAGGTTACAAGGTGCTATCTGAAGAATTTGTATATTATGCTCAAGGCCTTCCTTTAGCACTCAAAGTTTTAGGCTCCTTCATGTTTCACAAAAATCTAGATGCATGGGAATCTGTACTAGGTTGACTAAAAGAAACTCCTGAAAGGAAAATCTTGGATGTGCTCCAAATAAGTTTTGATGGCCTAAAGATAACAGAGCAAAAAATATTTTTAGATATTGCTGGTTTCTTAAAAGGAATGACTAAAGATTGTGTAGCAAACATACTACGAACTCCCCATTATAGGCCAAATGCTGATATAGATGTTCTTGTGGAAAAATCTCTTATAACCATCTCAAATGGAACATTGTGGATGCATGATTTACTACAAGAATTGGGTAAGGAAATTGTTCGTAGTGAATCTCCTGACGAGCCTAGTGGATGCAGTAGGTTGTGGTTAAAGGAGGATATCCTTCATGTACTAATAGATAGTATAGTAAGTTGATTATGTGGGATTTTAATATCTGTGTGTGTGTGTGTGTGAATAACTTTTAATGTGCTTACTTTTTGTTGTTGGGTACTAGGGAACAGAAAAGGTTGAATGCATCTTCCTCAACTCATCTCCAAATAAAAAGGATAATGTTAAAGTCAATTTTGAAGCCTTCTCAAAGATGAGAAACCTAAGATTGCTTAAAATTGATAATGTGCACCTTCCTCAAGGCCTCATTTTTCTTTCAAGTGAGTTACATCTTATGAATTGGCTTGGATATCCTTTAAAATTCATGCCAAGAAATTTCCATCCCAACAAACTTGTTGAACTCATAATGCCTTATAGCCACATCAAACAACTATGGGAGGAAGTTTGGGTAAGATTTTCACTCATGCAAAATGTGTTTTTTTTTTTTAATTTGTTAAGAATCAATTATGTTCATAAGGGTTTAATTTTCTCTTTTTAATTGATTTTCAATGCTAACAGAGTTTAAAGTGGCTAAGAATCATTGACCTCAGTGATTTTAGAGAGTTGTCATGACCTTGGATTTTGCTAGAATCCCAAATCTAGAGAAGCTGATTCTCAAAGGTTGCACAAAATTATCTAAGATTCAAGCATCCCTTGGAGATCTCAAATATCTTATTTTATTGGATTTGAATGGCTGCACATGTCTTAAAAGCCTTCCATGCAAGATTAACTTGGAATCTCTTGAAATTATTAGACTTTCAAGATGTTCAAAGCTGAAGAATTTTCTAGAAATTGTGGGAAATATGTCATGTTTGCTAGAACTTTATTTGGATGGGATTGCTATAGAAGATCTACCATTATCAATGGAGCAGTTAACTGGGCTTATCAAATTGGATCTAACAAATTGCAAAAAGCTTTCAAGTCTTCCAAGAGCTATTTCTAACTTGACATCTCTAAAAACTCTCACTCTATCTGGTTGCCTAAAACTTGACAATATGCCAATGAATTTGGGGAATCTAGAAGGCTTAGAGGAACTAGATGTGAGTGGAACTGCTATAAGAGAGCCACCATCCTCCATCTTTTGCTTAAAAATTCTCAAAATACTATCTTTCCAATGATGTAATGGGCTGTCATCTAAATCATGGTCATGGAAGAAGCCGCTTAATTTTCTGTTAATGACAAAAACTCCAAATCTCATGGGCTTGGTATTGCCTTCTGTATTAGGTTTGTGTTCATTAACTAGATTGAATATAAGCAACTGCAATCTTCAAGCTATCCCTAGTGATATATGTTGTTTGTCCTTATTACAAAAATTAGATCTAAGTGGAAATAATTCTTTTTTCATTCCTCAAAGCATTAATCAATTATCTAATTTGAGAAAATTTTGGGTGGAGAATTGCAAGAGTCTTCAATTGTTGCTGGAGCTTGGATTGATGAGTCCTTCCATTGGTGTTTGGGCAAATGGATGTACCTAATTGGAATCTTTACTACCAATTAAAATGAAAGATAATTTACAAAATTCTTTCTATCTTCTTAATTGTTTCCAATTGGTTGACAATCAAGGCCGCTGTGACTTGCTCACTACGATGCTAAAAGAATATTTTCAGGTCTCTCTCTCTCTCTCTCTCTCTCTCTCTCTCTCTCTCATATTTCTTTAAAGATCATGGTTGGTTTTTATGTTTTAGGGATCAACTAAAAAAGAAAAATTTGATGTTGTTATTCCTGGAAGTGAAGTTCCAAACTGGTTTAGGCATCAAAGTGTTGGGGCTTCAATAAATCTGGAAGTGCCTTCATATTTAGTTAAACAATTTAGAGGAATTGCTCTCTATGCTGTTTTTCGACCCCACCAGCATCGTCCACCTTACCATCGTAGGTATAAAATTTGCCTTGCATGTTACTTTAAAGCCTTTGGAAATGCCTTCTTGGTTCACTACACCAAAATAAGTCTATTATATCAAATGTTAATACAACAAAATTAGTATAGTGGTATTAGACATAATATCACATCTAAAAATTAAAAGTCGTTGCAATAGTAACTTAAAAATAGTAAATTATTATATTAATAATAATTAGTTGTATTAATTTATAATTTTCAGTTGCAATAGATATTTTAATACTAAATTGAATTTAGAAATTTTTTTTCAATAACTTAAATTGAAGAAACCATTGTAATAACTTGATACCAATTATATATTTTGCGATATATTATAATTGAAATTTCAAAGAGATGGCTTATTGCAACAAATTTAATATTGCAATAACTAAAATATCAATTATTTTACAATCTATTACAATAACAAACATGAAGCTGTAAGAATATATTATTACAATGATCTAATTCCAATTATTTTAAAATATATTGTAAGAAAAAATATGAAAAAAAAAATAACTATTACAATAAATATACCGTTGCAATAATTTGAACCCAAATTATTTTTGTCAGTTCTTTACAATCTATTGTAATAAAATTCATGAAATAATAGCTTATTGCTACAAGATATTCAAAGTAATAAACTGTTTATTACAATAGCAAATATATTATTTCATCAAAATTTTCATTAAAATATTTAAGATTTATTGCAACAAAATTTTTTTGTAGCACCAACTTATTACCTCAAATTTTATTGCAACACTTTGCATAAACTATTGCAATATCTTCGATGTTATTGCAACGATTTTTGTTGTTGTAATAAACAGTTTTTGTTGTAGTGTGTTTCATGAGTTTTACTAATTTATGCCTTTAGGGCATACATTATTAAACTATTTTATGAAACTTTTATGGGAAAATGAAAAAGTGATTAACTCTTTTTATAGCTTTTTTCAATTTCCCATAAAATTTTTCTAAAATGAATGATTACTTGTATTTCATATATATTTTCTCCAAAAAAAATTCTTATATACCTCTATAAAAAAAATATATATTTCTTATATCTTATGTAATATCCATGTTCTCTTTCTTTTGCTCCCCCCTTGCCACTCATTGGTGCAAACCCAACAATCCAATTCTCTCCTCTTAAATTCGTTGTGGGCTAATAGCAGAGAAATTCCAAACACAATCGACTTCCTTATTCCTGTACTGGGTATAGGGGCATCAGAAGCAAGTTCTTTCGATCTATAGCTCTCAAGACACCATAATCACCATTTTCGGATGGAAGCCATGAACTAGAATTGGCTTTTTGTCAAGTTCCTCTATTTGCCACCCATTGAGTGAAAAAGAGTGGAAATGAGACCATCTCAATAAAGGTTCTCTACACCACCCTAAACCTATCCATCCAAACCAATCCATTAATGGCTCCATCTACAGCTAAACACGCTTCTAACACCTCTCCTAGTCCCTATCAATACAATCTTCCATTTCTCTCAAAAGTTGCCTTGGTCAACCTTCTCCCCCCTCCCAAGGCAAAGTTAAAAGCATTACAGTCCTTTTCCTGAGTAAGTGATAGGCACCCTTTTATGTTATTTCTAAGAGTACATCCATACAAAATACAACTTTTATCCTCTTATTTTTCTTTTCAACCAAATAAAAAAGTTCCCCATCCATCCATTTTTCCGACCCTCCCAACCAAACAATATGAGGAAAAACTAAAATCTTTTCTATTCCTCCACTCTTCAATCCCCTCCCCATTTTTTATACCCGCACTTTTCTATCACTTCTACAAAATGAAGCATAAGAAGATTCCTCCAAACTAAAAACCTTGTCCATTATGGCTTAAAATATGGCAAAGGTTATTGAGGAAGAGAAGCAATTTCATTCGGTATGGGTAGGGTAACGAAATGGATTTGGGTCTAAGATTGCATTTGTAATTTTTAAATAAAAATAAGTTGCACATCACTAAAAAAATGTCATCTCTTTATCTGTTGACACAGCTTAAAAAAAAAAAAAAAACCTAGCAAATATGAACAGAGAAACTAATAATGCTCTTTTTGAAACTTTAGAAACTAAAAGCACTTAAAATGTAAACTTTAGGGATGAACAATACATTTTGACCTTTTATCCTCACAAATTAAGGGGGTTCAAACCCAATTTCTCCTTCTAGGAAAGACAAGTTATTGACTCTTGATTGGCATTCTACCTTCTCGTATATAAGTTTAGATCCAGATTTTAAATCCTCCATTTATCCTTAACCAAAATAGGTAGAGTGGGAATAATTTTTGTAATAATTCATTTTCATTTTCTTTTTTATGTTTAATAATCATGTTGATAAACAAGATGCATACATGTAATCAATTCATAATCAAGCTGTCAATATTGAAAAGAATTTCAAAGAATCAATAATTTTCTTTCATTCATTTGAGAGTACATTTTTCATAATTAACAAACAAAATAAAATTTTCAGAATCTTGTAGCTCAATTGGTATTTCTAGTGTTTCTTATAGATTGTCTAGGATTATTCAAATCTTTTGTCTCTTATTGCTACTTGTATTTGTCAGATTCTATTTATGCAACCAATCATATATATATATGTTCAACTTATACTTGGTATAACTTTAAGCAATGTTATACTACTCTCTCTCTCTCTCTCTCTCTCTCTCTCTCTCTCTCTCTCTCTCTCTCTATATATATATATATATATATATGAGATGGGTTCAAGTTACACCTGATGTAACTCCACAAGAGTTACATCGTTTTTAAGCCATAGATTTCCAAAAGATCTAACGGTAAAAAAGAAAATATCATCATTCTTTAAATCATTAAATGGTTACTTAATTAATAGCATCCTTATTATCTCTCTCCTTATTAAATATTTCTTTACATCATTAAATATTTCTGTCTTCTTTTTTTTCTCTCCACTTTCTATGCTATCTTTTTTTTTCTCTCCCTTCAATAAAACCTCTATCACTTTCCTCATCTTTTTTTTTTTTTTTTTTGGGTTCATACAGAGTGCGGGTTCATTATTTCTTCTATCCATCTAAATTGAATTTTTTATTATTATTTAAATTTGTTCTATGTGATTATGTCAAGTTCTCAACTTCTACCATTATTTTTGACTTTTATCACCACAAATAATACAACGTTTTTGGTAATTAAGATTTAAAATTCAATCACCTACTGTAATGCTAAATGATCGAAGAGTGCAATAGTTGAGGAAATTTTTTGGAACTGAAGAAGTAGAGATTATTAAACAGATCCCTTTGAGTTGGAGGAAGCCTAAGGATAAGCTTATTTGGGCAAGCACAAAGGATGATCGTTACACAGTACATGCCATTTTTTTTTTTTTTGAGAAGAATGTGTTAAGAACTTAACTTTATAAGATGAATGTTGTGTCTACGTTGCAAATCAATTAGGTAAACATTAGAAATTGGAGAGAAAAAAAAGAGACAGAAATATTTAATAAGGAGAGAGATAATGAGGATCCTATTAATTAGGTAAGCATTTAATGATGTAAAGAATTATGATGTTTTCTTTTTGATTGTTAGATCTTTTGGAAATCAATGGTTTAAAAAATGTGTAACTCTTGTGGAGTTACACTAGGTGTAACTTGAACCCATCTCTCTCTCTCTATAATTATTACAAATATTTTGATTAGAATCTAATTAATTACCCTCATTTATTACCTTCTAAACCTATCTCTAAACCCCAAAAAAGTTTGACTTCTGACTCTCTCTCTTATTTACGTTTCTCTCTCTCTCTCTCTCTCTCTCTACATTTTTCTCTCTCTTTCTCCTCCACCACCTCCACAAGGAAAAAAAAAAAAAAAAAAAAAACACCCAAGCTGAACACTAACAAGAGGTACTTGAGGTGTTCTGTTTCTAGTTTTCCTTTCTTTTCTGGTTTATGTGATCTCTGTTTCTTTTTTATTCTAACTCTTTGTCTCTCTCTCTCTCTCTCTCTCTCTCTCTCTCTCTCTCTCTCTCTCTCTCTCCACCATTGTTCCACCTCCACAGCTTGCCGATAGAAAAAAAAAAAAAAAAAAAAAAAAAAAAAAACACCAAGCCGAACACTAACAATAGAGGTTTGTGATTACTCTGTTTCTAGTTTTCCTTTCTTTTCTACTTTGTGAGTGCTCTGTTTCTATTTCTTTTCTAGTTTGTGAGTGCTCTGTTTCATTTGCAGGCAACCTTTTGTTGATGTCGTTGTAACCAAGTGCAAGCACTATTTCTCTGAGCATTGCGCATTAAAGGCATCCCTCTAATTTCTGTGAGCAAGCACTACTTCAGTAAACTATTTATGGATTTTATGATAAAAATTTTTTACATTCATTTTAAGAAGAAAATCAGATCACACATTTAAAAAATTAACCCTTTTAAAAAAGAAGCTAGCAATGGATTAAATTGCAAACTTGCAGTGAATGAAACATGGCAATGGAATAAATCAGATCACACATTTACTGCACATTTACAAGTCCAAGTTGCAAGCTATTCATTGGTTCAGTTTCAGCAATGTTGCAGACATAGTAAATGACAAGTAGTTTAGCTATAGTTACTGTACAAATCTATAGGTTGTTTATGCATTGTATTTAATCAGTTAGGCTTTGGCATTTGTCATGTTTTCATTAGTGGATTAGGCCAGTCAGTTAGATATTTTGTTAGTAGCTGTTACTCCATTGTTGTAGTTCTCTGTTTTAGTTCTTAATTTTTGTACACAAGAGTAGAGTAATTTAATGTTCATTCCCACAATGAGAAAGTTTATCATTTTTCTTACAAGACATATTTTGCCTATGTAAGGTTGAATTTATTCAACTATGTGTTGGCTTTATTCCGTACCAAATTTGTTTGTAATTTAGAATTTAAAAACCCTGTATTTAATTGGGAATAATGTAGGGGTTGTGTGTGAGAGAGTGTGAAGAATTGATCAAGTGTGTGCAATCAAGAGGCAACTCGCGACTGACTTGCGAGTGTTGACTCGGCAGAATATGTCACATGTGTGGAGCATGCAGGAAGTTGAAGGGTCAGGACAGCTAGATCACTACAACACAAAAATTACAGACTGACCTTTTTGTTATCTAGTGACTGGAACTCGCGACTCATCCTAGTTACGAGCGACTCACTAGTGCACCATGTTTTGCTGAAAATTGACTTTTCACATTCCTTCTTATACCCTACCATAAATACCTAATACCCACGAAATGTAGAGAGTTTCTAGAGAGAATTTTGAGAGAGAAACCCTAGAGAACAACAAGATTGATTCATCCACAATTTTATTCATTTAATTCTCCAAATTTCTCTACTCTCACCTTCTCAATTGTCATACCCATGAGAGGATCTTAAGCCGAATCCTTACCTTACCACATTCAGAGCAATGAGATGGTTCTTGGTGTTTGGGAAGCAGTTTAAGAGAGAACCAATTCATTTTAGTTGATGTAATGGGCTAATTGCGAAATCCGGTAAGCTAGAGAAGACAAGGTTAGGCGTAACCCTGTTGGAGCAAGAAACTTGAAGGGCTTAGGTGCATCGGGTAGATTAGGCTTGAAGGGTTTATTTCTATTCATGTATCCCAACTGATTTTCTAGTGGATCATTTTACCGCTTGGAGGGTGGTAGAGAGATTTTTCGCCGAGTTCTTCGGTTTCCTCTTCAATAACACGTGTCGGTATTATCTTGCGTTTGCTTTTCTCTATCCCTTACTCTTTGCTTTTAATTACTGTTGTGTTCTGATTAAATTATGGTTTATTTTAGTTTGCATATTTGGGTATGGCTTATATTAATCATTCCGCACATACATTGTTTGAATATAAGCTTGTTTTGGAATATTTGAATTTGGGGGTCTAAACATTCACAAGTGTTTTATACACTAAGTGAGCTTTCAATTGGTATTAGAGCAGGTACACTTTGATGGATTTCCATATCCTTAGTGTGATCCTAGACCCCTTGTAGCTATGGATGAAGCTATGGAAAAGGCCATGTTGAATTGTGGTGCATATGTTTGTGATAATGACTCTATGAGTATTTTTAAAGATTGTCCTAACAATGAACTTCTAGAGTTATTGAAAACAAAGAAACATGCTAGAATGTTTGTTCATATGCTAAAGTATCTTGAACACAAGAACCATGTCTTACACAATAGTCTATGTGAGTCAAATTCATTGATTGAGAAGTATAAAAGAAGAAATAGAATATTGTGTGACAAGGTTGATCACCTTAAAAAGAGAATTTAATCTAGTAAGAGAATAGAAAATGAAGATGATTTTTTTTTTAAAGGTCAAGAGTGCTTATCTCATGCTTCCTTGTTTGTGCACACCTCTTTGAAAGTGTTCAATTCTTGTTTATGGTCTCTTGATAGTGGATGCTCTCGTCATATGACATGAGATAAATCACTGTTTAAGTCTCTCAAAGAAAAGGTTGGTGACTATGTAACATTTGGGGATGGAAGCCATGCTCAAGTTCTTGGCAAAGGGACTATTGAGATACCGGGGCTACCTCTATTGAAAGATGTTCTATATATCAAAGGGCTTAAGGCGAATCTCTTGAGCATCACTCAAATATGTGATGAGGAATTTCTTGTTCAATTCTCAAAGAAGGGGTGTGTGATCATCAAAGAAGTAGGGATTCAAGTCTTGAAGTGATATAGGACTACTGACAATTGCTATGGAGTACTTCCTACACCAAATATTTCTTGTAGGAGTGCTCGAGTAGATGTGTTGGAACTTTGGCATAAAAGAGTTGGCCATGCAAACTTCAAACAAGTGGCGAAAGTGTCCAAACTTGAAGCTGTTGTGAGGCTCTCAAAATTTGGAAAGGTGGAGAAGACCATTTGTGGCGCTTATCAAATGGGAAAACAAACAAAGGCGAATCATCAAAAAGTGAATGTGATCTCTACATCACGTTGCTTAGAGCTTCTTCATGTTGATTTAATGGGGACCACAAGAACAGAAAGCTTAGGAGGAAAACGGTATACTATGGTCCTTGTCGATGATTTCTCAAGATACACATGGGTGGAATTTCTTAGAGAGAAATCGGAAGCATGTGAGAAGATGGAGAATCTTTGCATGAGGCTTTAAAATAAAAAAGGTGTACCAATTGTCAAGATAAGAAGTGACTATGGCAAGGAGTTTGAGAATGCAAGATTTGAATTTTTTTTGTGAGAAGAATGGGATCAAGAAAGAGTTTTCAGCTCCTACAACTCCTTAACAAAATGGGGTGGTTGAAAGGAAGAACCGGGTGATTCAAGAAATGGCAAGAGTTATTCTACTCAACAAGAAAATTCCTAAAAAATTTTGGGGAGAAGCCGTGAACACCTCATGTCACATTGGCAATAGAATATTCTTCCGAGTGGGAACAAAGAAGACTGCATATGAAATTTGGAATGGGAAGAAGCCAAAAGTGAAATACTTTCGAGTCTTTGGGAGTAAGTGTTACATTCTAAATGATCAGGAGAACCTTGGAAAATTTGATGCAAAAAGTGACGAAGGAATTTTTCTCGGGTACTCAACCACAAGCCGGGCATATAGAGTCATCAACAAGAGAACAAAAACGATGATGGAGTCCATCAATGTGGTCAGTGATGATGCCATAACAAAAATAGCTATTGATGACAGTGGAGAAGGAACAAGCTCCAAAGAAACTATCGTTAAATTTGAAGCCTAAGATGTTGAACTGGAAGAACGTTCACTGGAAAGAGAATCCACTCCCATGAATTCTAGAATGGAGACAAGATCATTGTCTAGATCCTCAAGTCCTCTCATCCCTTCGGAAGTATCTCTAGGAATGATGAAGTGTCCACCTCAAAGAAGCCATCATCTAGAGTAGTTAAAAATCATCTAGAAAGTAACATTATCGGTTCTCTAGATGAAGGTCTTCGTCTTAGAAATGGTAGCACACTTATTGCAAACCATGTGACTTATCATTACTACCTTGCTCAAATTTGAGCCAAAAAGGGTAAAAGAAGCTCTTCAAGATGAGAATTAGGTGGATTCAATGCATGAAGAACTGAATCAATTTGTGAGGAATGATGTATGGGAACTTGTCCCGAGGCCCAAAGACACTCATGTCATTGGCCCCAAATGGATTTTCAGAAATAAGACCAATGAGAATGGTGAGATAATAAGAAATAAGTCTTAGTTGGTGGCTCAAGGTTACACTCAAGTGAAAGGAGTAGATTTTGATGAATCCTTTGCTCTTATAACCAGACTTGAGTCTATTCGCATCCTTTTGTCCATTGCATGTATTATGGATTTCAAACTCTATCAAATGGATGTGAAATGTGCCTTTCTCAATGGGTTCCTTAATGAAGAAGTCTTTGTTGAACAATCCAAAGGTTTCCAAGATCCTCACTTTTCGGATCATGTTTTGAGATTGAAGAAGGCACTCTATGGATTGAAACAAGCACCTAGAGCATGGTATGATCAGCTTACAAATTATCTCTTGGATAGAGGATTTAAAAGAAGGTATGTCGACCGGACCTTGTTTGTGAAGAAAGATGAGAACTATCTTCTTGTAGCTCAAGTGTATGTTGATACGACCATAAATGATTTTACATACATAATATATCAGTTTAAAGATTGACTACATCTTATGAAAATCACCTTAATTTTTTTTTTGAGAATCCATTCAACTTAAGTTTGGATAAATGAATAATATATAATAATAATTATTCAACGTCATGGTTTTATAGAATACACTGTGACGAAGTTAAAATTTCATTTTGGAGGCTAAATATTAACTAATAAATCATTTTAATGATTACATAATTATGCGTACCCAATTTATGGTTATTAAGCTCAACCTTTACTTGGGCTCACAATCTATTTATATTATGGATTTCGGGTTTCCTACTATGGGCAGTCCTATACTTGGAGACCCAGGTACACACTCTTGTTTTTACAAACCCTTCTCTTTATCTTACAAAGTTGCTTCCCTTTCACCCTAGGTTTAGTCACTCTTTTCTCTTAGTTTTTTCTCCTGAGTTGCCAACCCCCACTTCTCCCTTAATCCTCCTATTTATAGTCTTAGATAAGTGGAGGTGTTATGATTATTTTTCCTTACTAGTGCGAATGGGGGTCCAATTCCATTATCTCTAAATGGATGTTCTGTCAGGAAAGGTGGTAGTGGCATTGGAATTGATTCCCACCTCTAAAAGCCCGCTTGGCAGCGATATTCCTGAAGGCATTACTGGGCAGCCGAGTACAGGGTATCTTCGAGCAATGATACCCCCAACTAGGTTAAAGACGATCGATAAGGGCTTGCTTTGGGTATCCAAGACAATGCAATCTTATTTCAACTCTTGGGCCCAGATTGGGCCCTGAGGTGTCTGGATCGAGGTTAAAGGTCCAAAATGGGTACAGGGTCATATAATATATCGCGAGGCTTGGGCCTAAGGCCCGTGGGGCTTGGGGCCTAGCCCTATACAATAATTAGTCAATTTATTGAAATATTTTTAATTTGCATTAGGAATTCACTTAGACTTAATTAAATTGTTACTCTACATAATATTGTATAAGTTTGCTCATATTCTTCAAATTAAATAATTTTTTTTAAAAGAAACAAACACACGCACATAGAAGGAAGAATGAATGAAGTTATAACACCACAAGCTCCACTAAAAAATAGTTATAATGAATGCTTATCCTACATTGGTTGTGTGTGTCTAGTGTTCGCTGTTTATAACTCCAGTTTAAAACTACAAAGGTTAGAACTTTTTGTAGTTGTACTCTGGTTATGTAATGTATTATAAACCCAGTTTAAAACACTAGTATTACTATTTTCATGTGTGTTTTAATAAATATTATTGTTTACTAAAAAAAAAAAAGTTATCAACCAAAGAATTAAAAATAACAATAAGTGACAGTAGGAAGTTTAATCTTGAGATCATATTAGAAAATCCGCAAACTTACAAATCATACACAAATAATTCAATGATTCAAAATGATTGAAAATAATAATTCAATGCATACAAGAGTGATTGACTTGGATGGAAAAAAAAAAATCACCCTTAAAATCATTAAAAAAGAAGATGATAAAATTATTATATTACTAATTGACAGATTTCTTAAATTTCTTTAAAGAAAAAACCATTTTAAAAATAATCAACTTATTGTAAGGTATTGGAGGTGATGTTATTGAAGCAGTGCTGTCTTGCCTAAACTCGGAAAAGACCTTTTTAAGTTTGAACCATACCTATCTTACTCTTATTCCTAAAGTGAAGAGTTCGGTGAAAGTTTTAGATTTTAGGCCTCTTGCTCTTTGTAATATTTTATATAAAATTATTTTAAAGGTGTTTGTTAATAGGTTGAAAAAATTGCCACCACAAGTAATTTCTGAGTCCAAAGTGCCTTTTAGATTGATGAGGCCATCTTAGACAATATTTTGGTGGCTTTTGAAATGTTACATCATATGAAAAAAAAGAAAACCAGAAAAATGGGATTTATGGCTATGAAGTTAGAAATAAGTAAGGCTTATGATAGAGTGGAATGGCTCTTCCTTATGAAAATTATGGAGATGATGGGTTTCCATAAAAAATGGAGGGGTTGGATTTATGAGTGTATAAGTTCAATGTCTTTTTCTATTATGGTTAATGGGGAACCAAGGGGTCATATTGTCCTATCTAGGGGTTTGAGGCAAGGGGATCTTTTATCTCCATATTTGTTACTCTTATGTTCTGAAGGTCTCAATGGTCTGATTCAAAATGCTATAAATGATGGGAAAATACAGGGATTCTCTCTATGTAAGGGTGGGCCAAAAATCTCACTTATTTTTTTTTACAGATGATAGTTTACTATTTTGTCATGCAACAGTGGAGGAGTTGCATACCATCCAAGACATATTGAAGGTGCATGAAAAATTTTCAAGCCAGCAAATAAATTTTGATAAGACTACCCTTTTCTTTGGCAAATCAGTTTGTGAGGAAACAAAAAATGCCATTAAGGAGCTTTTTGGGGTGCTAGAAATAAAGCAGTATGAGAAGTACTTCGCGTTGTTAGCAATGGTGGGAAAAAATAGACGAGTCAGTTTGAATTATATAAAGGATATAGTTTGGAGCAAATTGCAAGGGTGGAAGAAGAAATTATTGTCTCAAGATGGTAAAGAAGTGTTTTTGAAGGCAATTGTCCAAGCTATACTCACATTTGCAATGGAATGCTTCAAACTCGCATTAGGCCTTTGTAGAGATATTGAGATGTTAATAAGGAAATTTTGGTGGGGACAACGAGGGGAGCGAAGGAAGATTCATTGGAAAAATTAGAAAACACTTTGCAAACCAAAAAATGAGGGAGGATTGGGTTTTAAGGAGCTTGCAAAATTCAACGACACTATATTGGTAAAACAGGTATGGAGGCTTAATCATGATACAACTTGTTGGAGCATTTTAATATTAAATAACTAAAATGAATAAATGTTATAATATAAATGTAAAGATGTGGGAGTGAATATGGAAGATGAGGAGTTAGTGAAAATGTTTAATCTCACATTGAAAAGGAGAGAGACTATTTTATTCTTTTTAATTGTGGTGATTAATGGGCTAAAATGAATTGTCTCAAATATTAGGCTAGATACGTGTGTAAGGGGGAGGTGAAGAGTGCACAATACACACAAAAAAAGAAGAAAAAAAAAAAAAAAGAGGTTCTTGCACTGTACACACAATTTGGTTACGAAGTTTAGCCAACCAAGGGCTTGAATCTCCTTAAAGAGAGCGAGTGCCGCGTCTCAGTCCAAATTGTGTTGTTTAATTCCTTTTTTTACATTAATAATATTTACAAGTACTATTCAGTTTCTCATTGTGTTATTTCTATTATCATTGTGATTGCACCAACACAACTCATTGTTTTATCGTGTATTTAAGTCTAAATACTTTCCCACCAGTACTATACTTGATGCAAAACAAACTTCGGGTTCCTTTGCTTGGAAGAGTATCTTAAAGGCAAGAAGAGTAATTATTTTGGGTGCTAAATGGAGAGGGGGGGATGGAAAGTCTATTAGTGTGTACAATGATAGCTGGATACCAGGACTTCCAAGTGGCAGAGTGGTGTCTTCCTTCTCGGGTTTGGGCAGAGATATTGGTGTGGTTGAAGTGATAAATCAGGCCACGGGTAGCTGGCATGTGAACCTCAATGAAAATTCGTTTTTTCCTTTGAAGCACAACAGATAATAGCTATTCCCTTATGTGCATCACAACAATCGATTTTTTCTACTGGTCTTTGGAACAAAAATGGCATCTACTCGGTAAAATCGGGCTATAAGATTTTATGTGATGAAGCAAGGAGTGAAGAAGCTTCGGGTTCAAACAAAAATGGAGGCTCGGGTTTGTGGTCTAGTATTTGGAAACTTAAGGTACCGGGTAAGATTAAACATTTTTTGTGGAAGGCATCCGCCGATAGTTACCAACTTTGGCAAACTTGTTGAAAAGAAAAATCATAGCAGATCCATCATGTCATCTTTGTGGCAGCTTTCCTGTCTTGAGGATGTAAAACTCGCTTTGTGGGACTATGAAGCTGTGAAAATTGTGTGGTGTAAGGACTTTAGTTGGGTTAACCGTTTCGAGGCAGCAAATGGAACCTTCCTAGATTTAATGGAGCGGCTCATTACAAAACTAGGAATTGCGGATTTATTTGTAACCATGGCATGGCTCATCTGGACTCATCAGAAAAAAAGCCGATTACCGGAAAAAACCACACAAGTATTGGTGAAGCTGCGAAGAGTTGACTGCTGCAATTTCAGTCAAGTCGGGAGGAGCATTGTTTTGGGAAGTTGCCTCACCGACGCAAATGGTTGCCACCAGAACCAGGGGAGTTTAAAGCAAATTTTGATGGTGCGATGTTCAACGAGAGTGACGAAGCCGGGGTTGGGGTTGTGATCAGGGACTCCCTGGGTTAGATTATTGCAGTAATAGCTGAAAAAATCAGAAAACCTCATAGTGTGGAGTGCTTGTAGATGTTTGCAGCCAGACGGGCGGTGACTTTTGCTTCGAAAATCGGCCTTCAATATTGCCATTTGAAGGAGATTTAGAAATTAGTATTTAAGCTCTTAAAACGGGAGATACGTTTGTTGGATCTCAAATAATGTTATCAACAATATTAACAATTTAAAAATAACTATCACACACAAAAACATAAATATTTATGTAAAAAACCCTTTCTCTTTGAAAAAAAAAAAAATCATGGAACAAACTCCGAATAATTTCACTATTATCAAATTAATTATAATAATTCTTGTGTATGTCTCACAACTAAGGAAAAATCTCTTTTGTTTTTCTTTGCTCTCACACACACACTAATTATCTGTTTCAAAGGCAGCAACACTTTGCTTTCTTCTTTTTATTTTCTTCTCCACGCACATCTCTCTCTTGGCTGTCTTCTTTTTCTCTAAGTGGCTCCCTCTTGGTAGCACTCTTTTCTTTTTCTTTCTTGTGCGGCTTCCTCTTGTTAGAATTATGTGCCCTAAAAAAAAAAAAATTACTATGCATTTTTATTTGATAATAAAATTTTATTTTCACATTCATAAAATTTTTATAGGTATATTTCGTTGTTTAAATGTGGCATGTGATGACACTTCTGTTGGGCTTTGTGGAGCCTAGTTTATGTTTGGCCTATTTTGTAACCCATTGTAATCCTGTGTGCAGGATATAAAAGCCTTTTTTTTTTTTGGTGATTAGGGTTTAGTCTTGTTGTTGTGTTTCAGAGAGAGAGAGAGAGAGAGAGAGAGAGAAACACTGTAGCTGTACTTTGTATTTTTCCCTGATAATGATGAAATCCCTGCAACTCCGTGGACGTAGGCAAATTGTCGAACCACGTAAATACTGTCTTGTGCGTGTGATTGTTTTCTTTGGCGTGTGTTTTCTCTATTTTTTTTTTTTTTTTGTTTCTCATTGATTGGGATTTCGGGTTGAAATTCCTTACAACTGGTATCAGAGCTTAGGGTTAGGTTTGAGTGGGAGCAATGGCAGAGGAAGCAAGAAAGGCGTTTGGAATAGAAAAGTTTGATGGCACAGACTTTGCATATTGGAGGGTGCAGATTGAAGATTATCTCTATGGGAGGAAATTGCACTTGCCTCTTTTGGGGACAAAACCTGAGGCAATGAACGTTGATGAATGGGCTCTTCTTGACAGACAGGTACTAGGAGTTATCAAGTTAACTCTGTCTAGGTCTATTGCACACAATGTTGTAAAGGAGAAGACCACAATAGATCTGATCAAGGCTTTGTCTGGTATGTATGAAAAGTCGTCGGTAAACAACAAGGTGCATTTGATGAAGAAACTGTTCAATTTGAAGATGGCAGAGAACACATCAATAGCACAACATCTGAATGAATTTAACACTATCACAAATCAATTGTTGTCTGTAGAAATTAATTTTGATGATGAGATTCGTGCACTAATCGTTTTGGCTTCTTTGCCAAACAGTTGGGAGGCAATGATGATGGCAGTAAGCAATTCTACAGGAAAGGAAAAGCTCAAGTATAATGATATACGAGATTTAATTCTGGCTGAGGAGATTCGCAGACGAGATGCAGGTGAAATCTTAGGATCTGGTTCTGCCTTAAACCTTGAGACAAGAGGTAGAGGTAATAACAAAAATTCAAATCGGGGCAGATCAAAATCCAGAAATTCTAATCGAAACAGAAGTAAATCTAGATTAGACCAACAAGTACAATGCTGGAATTGTGGGAAAACAGGTCACTTTAGGAACCAATGCAAAAGTCCTAAGAAGAAGAATGAAGATGACTTTGCTAATGCTGTAACAGAAGAGGTACATGATGCATTACTTCTTGCAGTAGACAGTCCACTTAATGATTGGGTTTTGGACTCAAGAGCTTCGTTTCATACCACTCCACACTGAAAAATCATACAGAATTATGTTGCTGGTGATTTTGGTAAGGTGTATTTGGCTGATGGTTCAGCCTTGGATGTTATGGGTATGGGAGACATCCGGATATTATTGCCCAATGGGTCTGTTTGGTTACTGGAGAAGGTTCGACATATTCTTGACCTGAGGAGGAATCTGATTTCTGTTAGACAACTTGATGATGAAGGGCATGCAATACTATTTGTTGGTGGTACTTGGAAGGTTACAAAGGGAGCTAGAGTATTGGCTCGTGGAAAGAAGACTGGTACTCTATATATGACCTCAAGCCTAAGAGACACAATTGCAGTTGCTGATGCAAGTACTGATACAAGCTTATGGCACCGCAGACTTGGTCACATGAGTGAGAAAGGGATGAAGATGCTGTTGTCAAGAGGAAAGCTACCAGAATTGAAGTCCATTGATTTTGAAATGTGTGAAAGTTGCATCTTAGGAAAGCAGAAAAAGGTGAGCTTCTTGAAAACGGGCTGGACACCGAAGGCTGAAAAATTGGAGTTAATACACACTGATTTGTGGGGGCCTTCTTCGGTTGCATCCCTTGGAGGTTCAAGGTACTACATTACCTTTATTGATGACTCAAGCAGAAAGGTATGAGTTTATTTTCTGAAAAATAAATCTGATGTATTTGAAACTTTTAAGAAGTGAAAGGCCATGGTTGAGACAGAAACAGGTTTGAAAGTAAAATGTTTGAGATCAGATAATGGAGGAGAGTACATAGATGGAGGGTTCAGTGAGTATTATGCTGCACAGGGAATTAGGATGGAGAAGACCATTTTCGGAACACCACAGCAGAATGGTTTGGCTGAGCGCATGAACAGAGCACTCAATGAGCGTGCTAGGAGTATGAGGTTGCATGCTGGACTACCAAAAACTTTCTGGGCTGATGCTGTTAGCACTGCAGCTTACTTGATAAATCGAGGGCCATCAGTTCCCATGGAGTACAGACTTCCTGAAGAGGTTTGGAGCGGTAAAGAGGTAAAGTTTTCACACTTAAAAGTTTTTAGTTGTGTTTCTTATGTTCATATTGATTCTGATGCTCGTAGTAAATTTGATGCAAAGTCTAAAATATGTTTTTTCATTGGCTATGGTGATGAGAAATTTGGCTATAGGTTTTGGAATGAACAAAATAGGAAAATCATCAGAAGTAGAAATGTGATATTAAATAAACATGTTATGTACAAGGACAGGTCAACTGTAGTATCAGATGTTACAAAGATAGATCAAAAGAAATTTGAGTTTGTCAACTTAGATGAATTGACTGAAAGTACTGTCCAGAAAAGGGGTGAAGAAGATAAGGAGAATGTAAATTCACAGGTAGATCAGAGTACACCTGTAGCTGAAGTCCGCAGATCTTCTAGAAATATTAGACCTCCACAGCGTTATTTACTCACTCTAAATTATCTCCTGTTGACTGATGGTGGTGAGCCAGAGTGTTATAAAGAAGCCTTGCAAGATGAGAATTCAAACAAGTGGGAATTAGCCATGAAAGATGAGATGGATTCCTTGTTGGGGAATCAGACATGGGAACTGACTGAATTGCCAGTAGGAAAGAAGGCTTTGCACAACAAGTGGGTATACATAATAAAGAATGAGCATGATGATAGCAAACGTTACAAGGCTAGATTAGTTGTTAAAGGGTTCTAGCAGAAGGAGGGCATTGACTACACAGAGATATTTTCTCCAGTTGTGAAGATGTCAACAATTAGACTGGTGCTGGGAATGGTGGCTGTTGAAAATTTACATCTTGAGCAGTTAGATGTGAAGATGGCATTCCTTCATGGTGATTTGGAGGAAGACCTTTACATGATTCAGCCAGAAAGGTTCATTGTTCAGGGACAAGAGAATCTAATCTACAAACTGAGAAAGATTATATGGCCTAAAACAAGCTCCAAGATAGTGGTACAAGAAATTTGACAGTTTTATGTATAAAATTGGGTTCAAGAGATGTGAAGCTGATCATAGTTGCTATGTCAAATTCTTTGACAATTCTTATATCATTTTACTGTTGTATGTGGATGATATGCTCATTGCAGGGTCTAGCATTGAAGAGATTAATAATCTGAAGAAGCAATTGTCAAAACAATTTGCAATGAAAGATTTGGGAGCTGCAAAGCAAATCTTTGGTATGAGAATCATTAGAGACAAGGCTAATGATACATTGAAGCTTTCATAGTCAGAGTATGTGAAAAAGGTTCTCAGCAGGTTTAACATGAATGAAGCCAAACCAGTGAGCACACCCTTGGGTAGTCATTTCAAACTGAGTAAGGAACAGTCACCTAAGACAGAAGAAGAAAGGGACCATATGAGCAAGGTGCCCTATGCCTCAGCTATTGGCAGCTTGATGTATGTTATGGTGTGTACTAGGCCAGACATTGCACATGTAGTGGGAGTTGTGAGCAGATTCATGAGTAGGCCTAGAAAGTAGCATTGGGAGGCAGTCAAGTGGATTATAAGATATCTGAAGGGTTCATCAGATACATGTCTTTACTTCACTGGTGCAAGTTTGAAACTGCAAGGTTATGTAGATGCTGATTTTGCTGGTGATATTGATAGTAGAAAGAGTACTACTAGGTTTGTTTTTACTCTAGGTGATACAGCTATATCATGGGCTTCAAATTTACAAAAGATTGTTACTTTGTCTACTACAGAAGTTGAGTATGTTGCAGCAACTGAAGTTGGAAAGGAGATGATTTGGCTACATGGTTTCTTAGATGAATTAGGTAAGAAACAGGAGATGGGGCATTCTACATAGTGACAGTCAAAGTGCAATCTTTCTTGCCAAAAATTCGGCTTTTCATTCAAAGTCGAAACACATACAGACAAAATACCACTTTATCCGTTACCTTGTTGAAGATAAATTGATAATACTTGAGAAGATTTGTAGATCTAAGAACCCAGCAGACATGATGACTAAGGGTGTCACTATTGAGAAGTTGAAGCTGTGTGCAGTTTCAATTGGTCTTCTAGCTTGAGGATAGGAGGATGAGTTGCAGGGATGAGGGATTGTTTTTTAGAGGATAGCGGCTGATGTTGGTGATTAAACTAGTCTCCCAGTGGGAGATTTGTTGGGCTTTGTGAAACCTAGTTTATGTTTGGCCCATTTTATAGCCCCTTGTAATCCTGTGTGCAGGATATAAAAGCTTTTTTTTTTTTTTTTTGGTGATTAGGGTTTAGTCTTGTTGTTGTGTTTCAGAGAGAGAGAGAGAGAGAAACACTATAGCCGCACTTTATATTTTTCCCTGATAATAGTGAAATCCCTGCAATTTCGTGGATGTAGGCAAATTGCCGAACCACGTAAATACTGTCTTGTGCGTGTGATTGTTTTCTTTGGCGTGTGTTTTCTCTATTTTTCTTTATTTCTCACTGATTGGGATTTCGGGTTGAAATTTCTTACAACCTCTATAGAAAAATCATGTTAATGGTTAAGGAACCAAAGACAGGGAGTAATGATTTTTCATAGATTATTAAATTGTTCTAGGCTATGGATATTAATTGAATATTACTATTGAAGCCTACACTTGTTATGTTGCTATATGATAAGATGATTAACTCCATCATTAAGGTAGTGACTTTAAGTAGACAAGTGGGTGTAATGTAACAAGTACATACACTGAATTTGATCTAATCAAGAACACCTTATGGGATGATCACTGTTAATTGAAAGGTTGTTCTATCACAATTTTTCTATTGTCCTCAAACATGAGAGGTTTATGTATATTTATTTATTATGCACATAACTTTGACAATGTCAACTGGTGATGACAATTTTAAAGGCTATATACAGACACGTTGGGTTATGTGTGTAATGAGTAAAATATATAAATGCTCAACAATGAATCCACTAGTCTCTAAAGAAGATAATATATTCAGTTGATTTTCATATTGAAGTTGGACTCAAAACAAAATCGGCTAGTAACATTTTTCAAAAATGTTTTTCATATATATAATATTATATATATATATATATATATATTTAAAGAATTTTTCAAAAATATTTTGGAGTCCAATAGAAATTATAAAATCAAGAAATTAAGGGTTACATAAGCTAGAGACATGATAGTGATATTAATCTAGTCCTAATGGCTTGTGGGAATATAATATGATAGAATGACATAGATATAAAATTGTAAGTAATGGGACCTCATTTGTAATTCTCTAATCTTCAAGGGTCAATTGCAATGTGTTGATGGACATTATTGCAATCTATAGAAGTTCAAATATTTTCTTGATATGGTTGATAAAATTAAGGAATAATTTTGAAAAAGTTTCAAGATAAGTCAATAACGTTAAAAAAAGTTATTGATGAATCCTACAGTTGAAGATTAGGCTCCCTAAGGATCCCATGTCCAATCTCTCTTTTGGGTTTTAGAAGTCATAAATAAAAAAAATAAGATTTTAAAATATTATATCAAGAGTTGGCCATTAGAACTACTAAGTGATACTGCAGTTTTTTGAAAACTCAAAACCAAACAAAGAGAGACGTGAATACCTTGGGAGGCAACACGCTTGGGTTGCTAAGTGAGGTATGCAATTTTGTTCCATTTAGAATCCATGATTGTGTGGTATAACGATCTTTAAATGAAAATATAAAATTTTGTTTTATATTGCTTCCGCAAAACTTTCACCCCTTTCTTTGCCCTTGCACATATTCTCTTTGTGTCTTCTTGAAGGCGGTAATACCTTACTCTCTCCTTTTTGCGTTCCTCCCAAGAGAAAATTTATTTTCTCTTTCTTGGTTTCATGCTCTATTTTCCTTCTCTCCATAAGGAGGACCCTTGGGCCAAACCCAAAACCAAAGCCCATCAAATTTTTTGTAGCATTATCTATTTATAAGACTCTTTTGCTATTCTCTCTTGGATTAGGAATACATTATCTCTTTAATAAGAAATAGACTTTCTTCCACACCAAGGAATAGTCTTTCCTTCTATAACAAGAAAACCCAAATTAATTTTTCCTTCTTCAATTAGGAGACCTAATTAACTTTCCAAGGCACAATTGGAATTTGAGGCAATTTTCCAACAATATTTTCCTCTTCCTTTGGCCATCTAGTCAGAGACACTTTCACTCATGTTAACTCCCTTTGGAGTTTTTCTTTCTCTTACATTGTTAGGCAAGGTAATGCTATTACACATGCCTTACCCTAGAGAACAAGACTTTTATATCCTTTGTTAGTTTAGATGAAAAATGTTCCACCTGATAATGTATACGCTTTTGTTTCGAAAGATTTTTCAACTTCTTAATAAGATTATTGGGCATGGTCTTGTTTCTCAAAAAAAAAAAAAAAAAAAAAAAAAAAATACTGTTATTGAACTCAAGCAATACAATAAAGTACTGTTATTGGTAAACGTTAATCAAATGACTTTTGCAACCAATATATATATAAAATAAAAAAAGGAGGGAGACATTACTTTTAGGGGGCAATCTTTAATTGGTCCAGGAGGGATGTTTTTGTTTTCGTTTTTCCCGCAGAGTGGGTCGGGGGCAATTTCCCTGCTTGATATATACATGCATGTTACAAAGGTTAGTTGCAACCGTATACATAACTTTACAAAATTGTTGGTTAAAACCTCGTGGAGTACTATTCTACCAACAAAGTGATGCCTTTCTTCTTGAAGTTGCTTCCAAATGCCTCAATTGATTTCACTAAATCCTTGTAGATCGAGTACTATGCTATATATGTTACAGTTACTCCTAATTTCTTGAAGTAGAATGATAGAATCAGACTTGTATGAGAGGGATCCCTTCAAGACATCTTCCAATTAATTGCCTCTTGTATATCAATTATTTGTGGCATCTTCTTCAGAAATTTGGAACAGTTGTTTTCTTCAAATTGACTCCCAAATTTGTGAAACTTCTCACGCCATCTTTAATTTTTGAATTCCTTTAATTGGTTGAACCCCTTTTCTTGTCACCTACACAATTTCTTATTGTTTCCCTAGCTTACAATATTATCAGATTTTATTTTATAAAAACTTCTACACGGTGGTGCGAATTTTAGGGCTGAATAGATATATATTATATTTGATACTTCGGTTGTGTTTATATTTTTCTAAGAGAGAATATTGAAGAAAAGGTGAAAAATAAATTCCATTCTTCAATACAAATATGCGTTTCTCATAACCTAACATAGCCTCCTAACTTTATTCTGGTTGTTTCCCATGCATTGAGCTAGGTAATCCAACAACTTACTTTCTAGTGCCTTGAACTGTGCTATTTGAGTCTGCAATTCCAACTTCTCTCTCCTTAGGTTCTTGTTCTCCTCCAGGAGTAGCTGATGATTATTGTTTTCCTCCATGGCAGTCATGGTGTTCTCTTCAGAAGCCTTTAGGTATGCTGGAAAGATACTTGGCTCGCACTTTTTCCTGGTGATCTCTACTAGCAAATTTCTACACCCCTTCTGGAACTTCTCGTGCTTGAATTCCCATCTTTTGGATGATGTTTTCTTGAATCCCTGCTTTTTGGATGAGGGGTTAATTACCACACTATCCAAACCCATAGATATATATATATATATATACACATACACCTTACACAACTTTCATTCAGTATATATATACGTCTTTATTTGGAGTTTTTAAGTGTACGTAGTCTCCTATTAATTATGTGGTTGTAAAATCCCCTAGTAGAAAATAATTATCTTCATTTGAAATGAATTTAAAATGAATTTTATGATTTATATTAAATATTATAAATATAAAATGTATCTATATATAACATGACACTAGGTTGACTGTTAGATATAAATATATTACGCATGAAATAAATTCTCTAAATTTTAACTAAAAAGAAGAGTAGAGAAACTAATACGGAAATTGTTTGTCTCGCACAATTGTAGAACCTAATCTTTTTCCTTTTTCTTCAACTTATCAAATAGCAAATGATAAGTTATACTAAGTCTTCTCCTTAATTAATAATCCTGCAAGTTCGAAGAGAGTTTTGATCCCAAATCTCCGACACTTTTATTTATTTATTTATTTATTTTATATATATATATATATATATATTTTTTTTTTAAGGCTGAGGCCTTAAAATTAACCTTTATCATTTAAAAAACTTCGCACTTCTTGTTGAAAAAACTATTTTGTAGTGTGTACTCTGTAATCCATCTTTTTCTTTTTTACCTGGTCAGCTAGCGTGATTATTTTGACTCATTTAAAATTAAAATAACATTCACATTCTTTGGACTCAATTCTTTTCCATCTTTATTATGACTAACTTGGTGGAATCTTTAACGGCTTTAATCCTAATCTTTGAAAATGGGTTTTTAATTAGAACTTGAAAAGTGCATATTATTTTCATTCAAATGCTTTGAATGGTAGTACCACCACCATTCAAACATTGGCTACAATATTACAACATAATAATAATAATAATAATAATAATAATAATAATAATATGATGACAACGAATTTCTGGCCAACATTTTTTTTTTTTTTTGATGAAGATTCTGGCCAACATAAACTTTGATGTATATTAGATGAAATTCTCCACTAAAAGGTATATCCAACATAATCCCAGTATATACCTCTTTCAAGAAATCAAAATCAATTTTTCTTGCCAACGTGGCAACATACCATATTTAGCAAGACAATCTTAGTAGAAACACATGTTGATACTAATAGATTAATGACAGCTGATTTACTTTGATGCAAATATAAGAGGTCTGATTGACAGTATTGTTCTCAAACTTGAAGAATGGCATGCATATTGGACAAATTTAGACACAGATACTAGGAACTTAATTTAAGTTTTATAATTAAATTCAAACATATAATTGTATTGACTAATAAAATCATTTTTATTATATTAATCAGTGCAATCATATAGTTAAATTCAATTTGAGATTATAAAAGACAATATCTAATGAATTGTAACTAAGTTTTATCCTTATTCAGAGTTTAAGAGAAGGAGAGAAGGGAGTGTGGTGTGCTCACATATGTATTGAGTTGGCGAATGAAGCTAGAGAAGTTATTGTGCTTGAAATATTTAGGCAACATGAGCTCTGAAAACTCAGCAGGAGACCATACTACAAATCCAGTTCCCTCAGCATTCCATGATACTATATTTCTCTTGTCATCATCATCATCATCTTCATCATCTGCAACTCCTTCTAGCAAATCATATGTCTTCGATAAAAATGGAGCTGGGCATCGTGCCCTTGGAGACTGGCTTGTGCCCAGCAGGTTTGGCTCCATTACATTTGTTGCCATATATACTTGTAGGTTTATTAATTTGTGATGCCCAAACTGTTCCTAATTCTGCTCCTCCATACTTATACTGAACTCTCTAGGAAAGTACTAGTGCCGTGGAAGGTGGACTGTCTGTTTCTTTAATTTGCCTTTCCCCCCAACTTTTCTTTTTTCCTTCTTTCTTTAATGTGCTTTACTGCATGCAACTTCTTTTAGGGGCAAAAGAGATAATCTTCTAGCTACATTATTTTTATGTTTGAAATCTTTACAAAAGATTGAATGTGACCGATGATGTTTTCCAAGGCGAAACCGAGGGATGGAAGTTTCATGATTTCGGTATTAGGCTGTGACAAGTGGCACTCTATAGTTTATTTATTTATTTATTTTGAGAAACAATGGCACTCTATTGTTTTGTATACTTAGCTTAGATGGAAATCATGCTCAAAAAAAAAAAAAAAAAAAAAAAAAAAAAAAAAAAAAAAAAAAAAAAAGAGGCTTAGATGGAAATGCATAATATAAAACTTTTGGTGTGTTTATTACCTACTTTTTATTTTTTGGTAAATTGTTTATTACCTACTTGGAACATGTAACTTCAAGTCATAATTTATGTGCAATTTGAGAGCATTCATATCAGTTAGTTTATAATATAAAAAGTTGTAAAATGTCCACATTTTTGCCCATAAATTACCTAAATTAGTTGTGGGTGTATAAATGTGCAAATATACAAACTTGTTATAGTAATTGTGCATATATCCACTATTATTGGTCATGTGTAAATGATTTTTTAATTCTTTTTTTTTTTTTCCTTCGTAATAGACATCTTCCTATTTAGAGCATCAACATCAGTTGTTCTAAAAATATGTCATTTAAACATATCAAAAAGTTACTTTATTATTTTAATACATCATTTTACAATTCACCATATATCACATCTTCTATTCTTCAATTCAATACATTTAAATAATATTGACTTAAAACTAAGCTCAATACAAAGCACAACCTAGTGGGTAGCAGCTACCAACCAACAGCCACCACCACAACCTCCGTATCCTCCACAACCCAAAACACAACTCAAAACAAACCCAACCAAATATCCACAAAAACCCATTGCCAAACCCAAAACCACCAAAGGCGAGTCGACTACCACAAACCACAACCAAAACTGCCGGAATCCTTCAACAAATTTCAAATCCAAAAAACACAAATTTAAATAATAATAAAAAGCTCATCACCTAACCAACCCAAAACCTCAACCCATAACACCACTGCAACCAACTAGCCCATATTGCAGACCTAAAATACTCTTGACGATGATCCACAATGGTGCCGCTCAATAAAGAGAGAACAAAAAGGTTTATCTAGACTTGATCTAAGGTGCAAAGAGAGACGTTTACGGGTGAGAGAGGGGGCTGGGAATCTGACCAAGAGAAAGCACGTGGTGTGTAAGAGAAACTCAAATAAAAAATACTCAAAATATGTTTAGCAAATCCAACTGTACCATTCTACTATTGGAACAATATTGTAGCATATGCCAAATTTATTTGGCATTTGACACATCTCATAATGGTTGGTTTTTGGTATATGGTGTGCCAAAGATCTCATCCTCTTCCCCTTCATTTTCTTCCTCCCCTCATACAAAACTATCACCCCAACCCAACAACAAAATCCCCGCCTGGCCCAGCCTCAACGATCAGTCAAGGCAGTACCACCCAAATACAAAAACCCCAAAACTAAAATTAACAATAACCCATTATAGACTAGTAAGAACCCAGATGAAATCAAATCCCAAAATTAACCAAAACCTAGATGAAATCAAGTGAGGATCATGGCGGTGCGTCATCAAGAGGGTAGGGATTAAAGGTGCTAGTGGTGAGTCGCTACAACTTGGGCCTGCTTGGGTTTTTGGCGGCGGTGAGGTTGGTCATGTTGATCCTATGTTCGGTTTGAGAGAGAGAGAGAGAGAGAGAGAGAGAGAGAGGTGAGGTTAGGTCAAGTTGATTGGTGTTGGGTTTGTGTGAGAGAGGGAAAGTGAGATTGTGAGAAGGTTCTACCGTTCTAGAGAAATGGACAAAGAGCTAAAGGAAATACTATGAGAAGAAGGAAATTCTTCATAAAAAAATGTAAAAGAATGAACATTTTATTGAAATAAATGTTTATAATAGATAATCTAATATGAGTGTTTTTGTGTCTTTGAAAAATGGTTGTGTAAAATAGGAAAATTAGGTTTTTATACTAAAGTAGACAGAAAATTTTGCACGAGCTGATGCAAATGCTTTGATTGTGTAAACTAGTTTTTACCCTAAAATGTTTTCTTCTTTAAGTATGTTTGTAACCGTGAGATTTATGATCGGAGAGCCAAATTATACATTGAAATTTTAGGAGGTCAAAGTCATATCGGTATACACAAGTGTTTAACATAAAATATGATATTGAAACAAAAATTTTCAAAATTTTGAGGGGCCATGGCCCCTCATGCTTCAACTTGGCACCGTCACTACGAGAAAGCATGGGGAACAATAAAGAAAAAAGTGAATAAAAATATACTCATTTTTTTCCCTTTCATATAAACATAGAGTTAGATAGCTGTCACTTGAATTTAGAAAAAAAGATCCAAAACCAAACTTCAGAATTGAGAAGGTGTACAAAATTAAACCATTTAATTAATTAACATTTTTTTTTCCTTCAGATTTTCAATCAGAAGATATAACAAGGGCTGAATGTCGCATTCTACATATCCGGGCAAGAACTTTACATAATATAGGTATTAAATTTTATTATTAAAATTATATATGTCATTTCTTGGGTGACTTGAAGCATACAAGGACATACAATAACATAATAAAGGTATTAAATTAGCCAATTTATTGTCATGTTAGTCAAGGCATTGATGGAGTGGGGGCTTGGTTTGAAATCTTACCATCAGCCAAATAAAAAACTAAGATTAAAATTTATAACCAAGAAGAATAACAAGAAGTAAGACAAAATTTTCCATAAAACTAAAAATATCAATAACTCTAGAGACATAATTTATTTTTTCTTTTAATTAGAGCACGATAAAAATTGTTTTGACCTCACATGAAAGTAACGTCAATTTATTATCTAAAATTTAAGGGAAAAAAAAAAAGCTTTGTGCCTTACATTACTTTAACAAAAAATAAAATTGCAACAGGTTTGGGTGCATTGAATATGATCCACTTCTAGGTCATCCCATCAGTCTACCGACAGGTTCCCAGAAAGAGAAAAAAAAGAATGGAAAATCAAAGGAAGGGCCGCGAACTCTGACCCAGTTTTGGAAGAGTCTGGAAAAATTTTCTAATATCTGCCGTGACCTGATGAAGAATTTTTTTGCATGATATCACATCATTTGGGCAACACTGTCTTATCCTTCAATGTTTATATATTTGGTGTTTTTTTTAGATTCACTTATTTTGTTAAAATTAAAAAAAAATTTGTTAAAAATATCATAAATAAAAATAAAAATAAAAATAAAAATTAGTTAAAATATTACAATAAAACTTATAAGTAATATTAAAAAATATAATAAAATTTATAAATAATAAAAATAAATAAATTAAATAGTAAAATAAATTGAAAAAAATAATTAATACTAAATATCCACTAAATAAAAATGAGTACAAAATCCACCCAGTGAAGTGCTGCCCACCTGCAATTTGTAACATGTTTTACTTTTACTAAAAAAATAAAATAAAATAAAATTGGTAGGTGCATGATTGATGCAACCATTAATAAAAGTTTGAGATTGATGGGGCGGTTGGATTTAATTCGTTTGCTTCTTATTATCATAATCACTATCAGAATGCTGAAGATGAGGAATCGTAGAATTGTTTAGCTAAAAAAGAGGAATCGTAGAATTTTCCAGAGTCTTTGGCAACCTTGATTTGACTGCTCAGGGTGTTAGGTGTTTACTAATCGGATTCACATCCTAAGTATTGCACCTGATGCAATATCAAATAAATGGTTGAGATTGAAAGTTAAAAAAGTAATTTTCAATCTCAATCATTCAATAAAATATATTAAAAAATAAAGTTAAAAAATAAAAAAAAATAAAAAAAAAATTGTGAAGAAAATGGATGAATTGCACCGGTCCTCTCAATGTGCATGTCAACTGTCAAGTCCTCTCTCTCTCTCTCTCTCTCTCTCTCTCAAAATTGTAGGTTGAAAAAATTGTGCGTTCAAGTTCTCATTCAATTGAAAATAATAATAGTAAAATGTTTTGGTTATTTACCCAAAAAAAAAAAAAAGTTTTTGGTTTGTTTGTGTAGTAATGTACTAATAAGAATTGAAATTACCCTTTTTTTTGGTTCATAACCGAGTTGCAAGAGAGATGTAGATTATAAAAGGATTTTTGGTGTGTCTGTGTGTCTTTTTTTCATTATTTTCTAAATTTATATTTTTTTGTCTTTAGATAGGATTGAGATTTGAGAGTCAAAGCAAGTTATTTCAAATTTTTTGTAATTTTACTTTACTTGCAAATTTGCAATTGAGAAAGATATACACAAAAAAAAAAAAAAAAAAAGCACTAGAACGAGAGAGGAAGTCATATTGATAAAAGTTCAATAAAAATAGATCATCAAAGATTTATGAATTCTAATACTTAATGTGGTGTTTAGAGTTAGTCATTTGAGCTTTTAGGAACTCAGAGGTAGAACTCACCTTTGAAAACTGACTTGCAAAGAGAGGGTGTCTAAGAACTTATAAACACATAGTTAAACTTATACTTAATCTATGTGGGACACTAGGATCATAACATATCACCACGCTCTGCATCCGATGTCCACGATGGCTCACTTTAGTAACACTGACCCAATGATAGCCCTTTTTATTTTGGTGGCTACAGTCACCTATCAGTTATTTTAATCTAGCTTCTAGGTCGCCCCCTTGACCCAATGATAACCCATTTTATTTTGGTGGCTTCAATCACCTATCAGTTATTTTAATCTAGCCTCTAGGTCGCCCCCTTGAAGATCCGACCACAAAACCACGACTCATTTAATCCCATACTTAATGAGCTACACCCAATTACTCATGGTGGTGGTTGGCTCTGTATCAAATGTTAGGAATTCATGAGTAGAACTTACAATTGAAAACTGACTTGCAAGGGGAAGGTGCCAAGAGTTTATAGACACATGGTTAATCTTATACTTATTCTATGTAGATGTGGACACAATGAGGGAGTCGCCACCTAGTTTTTGCGATGATCTAGGAACCATATATATAGCATCCTCTCGAGGAAGGACCTTTTGATCTTACTACCAGAGATATGGGTTCAAAGTTAAGGTACAGTATTGGGAAGGTGTTAGGCACAAAGAATTGCCTAACTCTAAGGTTTGCTTTCCTTCATTGTGTCTTATGTCTTAACCCTATTAAAGGCATACTCAACATTGCATCTATACTCACACTCACACTAGAATACATCTAATCACACAACATGGCATCAATCATCCCTAACCATACATTTATCATGGCAATAAAAAAAAAATAAAAAAAAGCCTAACATTCATCTAATCATGGCGCATCATCACATCACAAAACCCTAGCATACATCTAACATGGCATTTCCTATCATATTACATCATCTAAGGCAGCAATAAAACAAGGCAGAGACATAATCATGAAGGATTCAAGCAAACATGTGATTAAGCACAACTCATCAAACAAGCATGTTCAAATCCATTGTTAAGCAAAATCACATTCAAATATGCATGCTCATGTGAATGCATGACTTACCTCACTTACTTTGCAACAATTCAACACCTATGGCATTATGCATGGACATGTGAATGTGTGTTCATAACATTTGACAAAGAAAGAAAGCGAACCCTAATCTAAGCATGTGAAAGGCAAACAAACAAACATGTGAAATAGAAACTCAAGCTATATACATGTGAAGAGAAGAACAAAACAGAAGCTTAACACATGGAACAAACAGAGAAAACAAAACAGAACATAAATTAATGTTTCTAGACAACGGCCTGCGTACGCATGCACAAAGCATGCGTGCGCAGGGTTGCTTAAAAACCCTAACCCAAAAAACAGCAAACACAGAAACAGGGCAAAGCTTAAAACTATAAATCTAACACCCTAACATTCTTTAAAACAAAAACAAGGCTAAACGGACATGTTATAATATAAACAACACAAAAAAACAAGATTAAAACACAAATTAAAGATAGAAAAGAAAGAAAAGTTTGAAGTATATACCTCAAAGCAAAAAGCTCCTATGCTTGATTTTTTATCGTTCTTCTTAGTCAAATCTATTTACAAATCAATAAACGTGTGATTAGTAATCTTAAATTTTAAAGATCAAGGCCAGAAAAGACCCTAATCAAATAAAATTGACTTGATGATGTTTTGTGAAAAATTCCCTCTTTGATTCACTATTTCTAGTGAATCTTAATGTTTACTCGTGGGATTTATGTGTGTTTTGAAAATATATTATGTATGGCTATTTATATTGTGAAAATGGGGGTTTGGAACGGCTCCCAGACGATGTGGGATTCGTTCCAAACCTCAACATTAATGTATAAAACTTACCTTTCTTATGCTTCTGAAACCCTACCTACGTGCGTAGGCTCGTGCTTGCATACGTTAGCTTTAAGGCTACGTATGCAAGTTCATACCTGCGTACATAGGCCTAGGGTTTCTCTTGGCATTTATTTTCCAAAAATAGATTTTTTGCTTATTAAAAAGTTATATTTTTTCATTTTAACATCTCTCAAGTCAATTTGTAATTTGATTAGGCCCTAAACCAACCTTGACTCTTAGAATTTCTGTACCATTTGGAAACGGGGGCTTGAGTCGTAAGGGGTATAAAATGCAATGTCTACAATGGGACACTAGGATCATAACATAAGCCCATTTAGTCCCTAAATATTTTTTTAATTTGATAAGTATTCCCCAAATATTATAATAAATAGTCAGCATTTTTTTAACTTATTATCTTATCATAATTTCCTATTATGTTGAAGAAATAGAGTCCAAATCTTCTGTCCCACCTTATATGCTCCATTTTATACTCCACCAAGGTAAGAAGAAGATTATTAAACACAAACAAAAGACTTAGCAGAGTCAATATCTCTAGCGCTCAACTCACATTCCAAACCCAAAAAACAAAAAATCACAGGACCACCATCGAAATACCCAACCACAACCAAATTTCACCACCATGGCTACCTTGAGAAGATGATGATGGTGAATCTTGACAGCAAAGAATAGAGCTTGCAAGCCTTCATGATCAAGCCAATGCTCTGATTTTTTATTCTTTCACACAAACCCATATGAGATTGTTCCTCTCACACAAAATCCAAATCCATTTTACAGATTTGACTAAGGGTTTTAGGGGCTCCTTTGCTTTCTATCCATTATCTAGATGTATAAAAGAGAAAAGTTAACTGATGGGGGCTAGTATCTCGGTGAGTTTGAGTTTTTCTTTTGTTTTTTGTTTTTTGTTTTTTGTTTTTGTTTTGTTTTGTTTTTTTTTTTTTTGTTTTTTTTGTTTTTTTTATGGGTTTTGGGCCAAGAAGACAACTGTGGGTATATGAGTTGTTTCAAGGAATGGATTGGGGTGGTCATCTTCTCCAGCACTAGTGTTGGTGTTGGAATGTTGCAGGGGCTAAGAATTTTTTTTATACATCACCATGGGTGGTGGTTTTGTGAATTTTTTTTTGGGTGTACTGAAATAGGGATTGGTGGCTAAGAAGATTCGTTGTTCTCATCTTCCCTAGGTGGCCAAGGTGGTGGAATCTGGTTGTGGTTAGGTATTTTGATGTGATCCTGTGGTTTTGTTTTGTTTTGTTTTGTTTTGTTTTTTTGTTTTTTTAATTTATAGAGAGAGATTGACTATGTTAAGTCTTCTGTTTGTGTTTAATAACCTTCTGTCACGTGGCTTGATATGTTTGATGGAGTATATAGTGGGGCATATAAGTTTGGTGGCTTGATATGTTTGGTTTATGAATTGTAATACTGAATGTGGCGTAGTCAATTAAGCCCATATATTCCCTAAATATACATATTTTTTTAATAAGTATTCCATAAATATTATAATAAATAGTAAGCATTTTTTAACTAATTATCTTATCATAATTTCTTAGTATGTCGATGAAATATGCATTTTAATATAAGAGAAATGCTATGTCTACAACATTTCTACAACATTTCCTAAGTGGCAGGTTGTTATTGGTTGTTATTGTTGGGGCAAAAAAGTAATCTTAGTGTTAGTTTCAAATTTGAACCAATAATAACTAACCACCTGTGATTTGTTGTAAAAATGTTGTAAAATTGTTGTAGACGTAGCATCTCTCTTAATATAATAATGTTAAAAAAGAGGGTAAAGTATCTTTAAGGACTAGTATTCATTACACCATAAAATTTCAGAATTTTGATTTTAAACCTAAAATTATATACCGTTTGCATAAACAACCTCTCCATCTGTTTTTTGCTAATGTTTTCATTAAGTGACACTTTAGCTTGCCATGTATGCTGATTTTTCCAATAAAAATATGACAGATGTATAATACTATCCCAAGTAATTAACTAACTTAAAAATTCTTTAAAAATATTAAAATAATTCTTTAAAATCTGTTAAAATATTACTTTTTTAAAATTGTTTCCTTTTTGCCATTTTTCGGATGAACATTTGAGCATTCAAAACCCAATTGGTGGAACACAAAAATATCATATCAAAAATTAGACAAAACTAAAACAACATCAACAACAAAAGTTACAAAACCCCCAATTGTTCATTGTGAAAAAAATTCCATTATCAATCCAAGAAAATTGTTCCAAAGAATTGGGACACAAACTCAAAAGTAGATTTGAAATCTCATACAAAGAATTAAATCATGAATTAGTCCAAAAAATTTAAAACTTTGAACCAGCAACATATCAATTTCCCCAAATGAATCAAACCAAAAAAAAAATTCAAACTCGAGAAATCGAATCATCAAAGGCCAGTTGGAACTATTAACTCAGTAAAGTGTCCAATGTGTCCTTCACGCACCGTTTGAGTTCTAAGAGAACTCTGGTTAAGAAATGATTAAGAGATTAATTAATAAAGGTTCTGAGAACCTAGATCTCAAAAGTAAAGAAGAGAAAAGGTCTGGGGTTTTGTTGGTGTGGATTTGGGTGAGAGGTTGTGAGTTGATACTCGCTTTTTTGGGATTGATTATCATTTATAAGTGTTGCTCTTTATAATTGGTTTGAGAAATTATGGGTTTTGTAACTTCCGTTGTTGATGTTGTTTAGGTTTTTCATTTTTTTCTAATTCTAGATTTGATATTTTTTGAGTTCTAGTTTGAGTTTAATGTTCATCTAAAAAATGCTAAAAAGGAAAATAATAATAATAATTTAACAAAATTTAGAGAATTGTTTTAATATTTTAAAGGTTTTTTAAGTTATTAATTACATGAAATTGTGTTATACACGTGTCCTATTTTTATTGGATCAATGGGCATATGTGGAAACCTGATGTGTCACTTAACAAATATATTAGAAAAAACTAATTGAAGGGTTGCTAATGCAAATGACATAAAAATTGAAATTCTAAAATTTCAGATATAAAATCTAAATATTCCAAAATTTCAAGAATATGTTTTTCATTTTACCCTCAGTTTTACAAAAGCATTGAACGTTACGGAAGGATGATATCATGGCGACAAGTTTTCAACTCAACAATTGAGTCTCCACACCCAAAAAAAAACTATTAAGCCACGACTTATCGGCCCATTTGGTACATATGTTTAAAAACTGAAAATTGTTGTTTGAAAACATTTGTGAAAATACGTGTGGGTGAAAAAGTGTATAGAAATGCGTGAAATATTGTTTAAAAACTGAAAATGGTTGTTTGAAAATACAAACCATACACCCCCAAGTAGCTATAGCGACAAATGTGTTATTTAGGCATTATTTCCCAATTAATGATCTATAAAGGAGATATTGCTGTATGAACAACATAAACATAACAGTAGCCACAACAGTAACCTTTTAAAAATTTTAGATTTTTCAAAGCTTTTGCAAGTCGATATTTATTTTTAAATTTTATATGCCTTGGAATTATTCTTATTTACTTTTGATTTTACTCATTATGTTATTCTTATTTACTTTTGATTTTACTCATTATGCTCTTTTGTTGAGCAAAAGTACATACTCTCATGATTAATTCGATCTAGTAAAATTGCATAGAGGCTTTTACAAAAAAAAAACCTTCTTTTCCTGACATTTTTTTTGAAGTCTAATTGATACGAAATGATTAAACGACGCAGCTTAAGTAATTTTTCTTTATATATATATATATATATATAAAAGATGGGCGAAAGTGCACAATATATTAAATTAAAATACTTGAAGTAAAATGCTGAAAATAAGAAAGCTTCAAAAGAAACAACAGTATAGTAAATGCAGTTGATATTTTAACAAAATAAGGTTTCAATAATAGATTAAAACACTTACAGGAGATAATAGTAGTTACAAGGTTTGAACTGGAATGAAAAAAAGGTTACAAGCTTAAGAAGTAGTTTGGAAACTATATGGTATTTGAAACTAGGAAAATTGAGTGATGTTTCAACCTGAAAGGGACATCCCCCCTTCATAGGCAAAATAAAACACTATTTGAACTGTGAATAGTAAATAGTAAAATTGACTTTTTTACTATTCATTGTAGGTCAGCAAAATTGTCAACATGTGCTATCCAGAGGGAATCATTCCTCGTGGGGAACAGCTAGAGCAAGAGCTATACTCTTATCAGGGAATCAAAGCAGCTTTAGTAACTATAACAGGGAATCAATGCAGATCAACAGATTTATCAGGAGATTCTTTGTCTATTGGACTTAAGCAATTTTGGTCTTTATGCCGACATATTTAATCCTCACCAAAGTCTGGTGTGGAGGCTTCTGAGGATGCCTTGGATTCTTGGTCGTCTTCTTCTTCCTTTAAGTTAGCATTTACAGCTTCTTCTTCATCCTTCCATTTTTGTTTCAATAGTGCAATTATATCAGATCTACTGAGACCATAAAAAACAGAGTTCTTCTTTTTGGTCTTGGTAGAAGACTTAGCACGTTTAGTAGCAGATATGGTAGCAATTGCAGTGGGTTGAGGCATGGCTGGTTGCACAAGAGGGTATGCTAGTGCTTGAGCTTTAACCTGAGTAGTAGTGTTAAAAGTGCTTTGAGAAGCAGCCGAGAATTCCCAGGTAACATTATCAATAACATCTTGGGTGTGGGACAACTTGTCCCATCATTTGACAAACCACTGCTGAGTAAGAAAATTGCATTCCTTGACATATTGTCGTTTCAAGGTCCACGACACCTTGTATTTTTAACAAAATATAGGGTTGCAAGAAACTTAGCACCATGTGTGTCTATCTTAAAAACACTTGTAAAATGCTTGAAGGAGCCAGTCAAAGGTTTTGGAAAAATATCAGTAATAGGGCCAAATTGTGTCCACCAACGGATGAACCACAAAGGAAGCTGGGAATTAAAATATTTATCAAACTTAACAAACCAGGAGTGGGTCATAATAGCATCTTGGTGTAGCATGAACTTGAACTATGCATGAATATAATCATGGTATAAATATGGAATAGCTAAACCAAGTAAAGGTTTTGTAGAAGCAAGACAAAGCCCCCATTTTTCTCCAGTAACAATATTAAGGATGAACACACTATGGTAAATAATTTTTGATTTATCAATCTTATCAGGTATGAATTTGATAAAGACCGATTTTTCATGAAATAGGATAGCAAAGTAATAATTTAAATTTTTACCCTTGTGTTCAGGTATCCAATGGAAGTTTAGGGGAAAATAATATGCAGCAAGTTTAAAAGGGTCTTTGATCATAGCTATATTGGGTTCCATGGAAAACAGGTTTTGGAAGTATTTTTTTTTAACAAATTGAGAAATATTGGGGTTTTTGGAGAAAGTGGCTTTAATAGGTTGGTTGGTAGGGACCATAGCATGTGGATCATAAGAGGATGCTAATACAGTGGAGTAGTTTGGTCTGAGGATAGTACCCAGGATAGTAAAACGGTTAGTAATGTCAATAGGGGAAGCAGGTTCTTGTTTAACAAGTTGTTTAGTAGTATCTGTAGCAGGATGTTTGTCTTTAGACCTTCTACTTGCCATTATGGTACTACAGGAATTCACGAGTAAGGAAATTAGGGATAGTATTTTGAGAACCTTTAATATATGCAATATAAAACAAAAAACAAAAAAAAAACACTTAAATAGCTTGCCATCGGGCAAAAATATGTTTTGAAGCAATATTTTCAACATCTTTTTCTATAACATTTTTAGCACTTTTGCAATCAATGCATAACAAAAACTTTTGATTTAGCAAATCACTTTAAAATTTAGAGATACATAGTGGTTTCCTTGGATTTGACATTTCTGTAGGACAAATTCGTCCCATTGACAGAGCCATTCAGTTTGCTGATAAATTTTCCGATGTCATTATTGATAAAACGCAGTTACAAAGATTCCTTGGGTATTTGAACTACATTGTTGAGTTTTATAAGGACTTAAGGAAACAATGTAAACCTCTTTTTGATCGATTACAAACTACTTCCTCTTTGTTAATTTAATATATTGCTTAAGTATGAATACTAAGTTTAGCCATTGGACTCATGTAAATTGCATGGATACATTTACATTCTTTATCATAGAAAAACCATATGCAGGGGCGTAGGCAGGATTTTTTATTTGGAGGGGCTGAATTACATATTCATATGTTAGTCATAACTCATACATATATTATATACAAAATGGTCAATGAAATTAAATAATATTTCTAAACTGAAATCAGTGCACAAAAATGAATAATTTGCTATAAACATGAACCCCAAAAAAAAAAAAAAAAAAAAGTTATCTCCTATAAAAGTTATGTTCAACGTTGATATTTCATAGAATAAAATTTATTCATTATCAATTCTATAGGATTTCCTATTCAAATCTTCAAATAAATAAATCTCCGTTGCAACCTAAATTTTCTTCTAGAAAAAGATAAAATAAAAATTCAATGTTAGCACAACTTATCAAGCACCTATATCCAAAAGTAAAAGATACTATCAGCTAGAGAAAAAAGAAAAGAAAAAAGAGATAATAAGGAAAAAAAAAAAAAATCAAATTTGTGGGCGGATAAAACCTCATAGTTTCAAGAAGTGCACTGTGCACAATGAACTTTAAAATTGAACATAGAATACATAGTACTTTTGCATTCTTATTATAAAATATAAAAAGGATGGAAACATGGCAACTAGGCATTTATTAGGTTTTGTTAAAAGCGTTTGTTTTATTTTGGCAGTGTGAACATAAAAACTAACAATGGATCATTGCAAGATTTCAAAGGGTGGACTAGGTTCCATGAAATTTTTTTTTTGGAGAGAGAGGGGGTGGGGTGCAATTGGTACAATTGTTAAAGCCCAACTTATTTTTGTATAAGTGCAGCTTATTTTTATATACTATTATAAGGGATCTCAATTGTTTTGGAGGAGCGATGGCCTCCCAATGCTATATGTGCCTACACCCTTGACCATATGCAATTCTCTAGATAAAGTTTATCTTTAAATTAGTTTAGAGAGAAACTCTTTAAATTCCTACTAAAAATTAATATGGTTATATATTTTGAAAATTTAACTGTACATTCTTTATGTTTTAACATTGATGTCAAATTTCATTCAAATCATATGTTAATTATTATTCGATTATACATATATTTTTTATATAGATTTTAAGACTATAAAAACTTGAAAGTTAAATATTTGATTGATGACATAACTATTGATCTTTAATTTTTTTTTTTTTTAAAATCTGGAAGATATAATAAGAACATGTAATCTAACGATGAATTTGTTAAAATTTACATCCAATAAAAAGATAAGAGAACTTTCTCCATATTCCCTAGAAGTAAATAATTCAACCAAGCTAGCTTTTGACAAAACAAAACGCATGAAGATTTGTCCGTAAAGAAACTATTAAAGTGAATCGTAAAGATACCTCCAGGAAGATTTTTCCATAAAGAAACCATTAAAGAGAATCGTAAAGATACCTCCTCCTTTTTTTTTTTTTTTTTTTTCACTTTGGAATACTATTGTGGAAATTTTTTTAAAGGAAACAAGTCTTCCTTGTAGTACATGACTTTGTAAGAATAATGAACAAAAATATAGTGTATTCACAGTAATAAAATATGATCTCTTGATTACCAATTTTATTTTAGCTCAAATTGGGTTGTTAAGTTTGACAAGAACCCGTGAACACAATACGAATATGATACGAATTTTCACAGGTTAGGGTTGTACCATAGCGGGTTCGGGTCATAAACAAATTGACCTGAAAATAACATTATAAGAAACATGTCATAAGTGAGTCAACTCGCATAATCCGCAATTGACATGTTTTAGTCGTGTCAACCTGAAATGACCCATTTAACACAACTTGTTTAACACGTATATCAAATAAATATTCATTTTATTTTAGATTTGTCAAATACCTTTTATATCTAACATGTATTTTATATTTAAAAAGAAAAGTGAGTAATTACTTATAAGTAATATAATTGTAAGTTGAAACTTTACAAACTATAAAGAAATTATTTCTAGATGGATGGTACTACACTATGGAGTTAATATTTATTAAGTACTTTGATGTTTTTGAACTTTTGGACAATGTGTTTTAAGTATTTAATGTTATTATTAACTTTCAAATTGTATAATAGGTGTTTGGACATTATAAGTTTGCATTAAATTTGTAATTTATTAAATTTATAACAATTTTTATCAGTCACTTTTTTTAAGCAAGTTAAATGGATTGAATTTTTGTCAACCTAACATGTTTAATATTAAGAGGGTTGAAATGGGTCGTTTCACATTTGTGTTAACCCAATACAACCTGTTTATTAAGTACGTCAAGTAGGTTATGTTGTATCAACTTGCTTTATTAACAAGTCGAGTTAGGGTTAAATGATCATAACACGATTAGTAAATGGGTCGGGTTTGGATTGAGTCATTTAGCTAAATGCCTTTACCTTGACACGACACACTAATCTAAATTAACACTCCTTACCTTTTGGTATGTACATGGCATTTATGGTTCAAATATTCCATTTTTTATTGTAATTATTAAATTATCAACAACGAAAAAAAATATGCTCGTTTTTCACATTATCCTTTAGATGGTGAAATTTATTTATTTTTCTAAAAGAATTCTACGAAAATCAAAGTGTTATGATTGAATTTGTAATACGCTGATCATATATATTATGTAATAATTAATTCCACTTTGCTTCATGGAGTTGCTGTGGTGTAGTGGTTATCACGTCAGTTTTACACACTGAAGGTCCCCAGTTCGATCCTGGGCAGTAACAACTTATCAACTTTACTTCGATTTTGTTGTTGTTGTTTTTTTTTTTTTTTTCTTATATTTTTTTTCTTATAAGCGAAGGAAATGCAGGTATTTTTTCTTAAGTGAAGGAAATGCAGGTCTTGTTATTCATCGAGTTTGCAAGTCTTTTGTCTTGACTTCTCTACAGTCTTAGACTGAAGGCAGAGTTTGAGACTGCAATGCTTATTTTGTTTTTTCAAGTCGGAAAGCCGTAGGCATAGCCAACATTTCGCTTAAATAATCCTTAAATCCATCACCAATCTTTTTAAATTCACAATAAGGAAATATTAATTTCATAGAAAAATTATATTATTCAAATGAAGCTACTACATGTAGAAATTTACATGTATACATATAGGAAATATATCGAAATAATAATAAATTGAAATTTCCCGCATGATAGTAAATATTGTTTTGGTCCTATTTTGTACAAAACCCCAAAAAACTCCAGCATTTCTTGATACAACACCACTTGGGCCCATTCTTTGTAAGCAATGGGTCTTTCTAAAAACACCACTATAACTTCACTTCACAAATTGGGTTTCACAAACCCACGGATTTTCCTCACAATATGAGCTTTATATGCTAGGACATGATGTGGAATGTGCGACCCGAAATTTGCCCTCATTTCATGGATTGGGCTTATGAGCCTGTTCTCTCTTACTTAATAATTCGAGTTCATGTCTCTTTACATAATAGGTCCCGTTATGGGTTTTTTGTGTGAGAAATTCGGTTCCCACGTTCAAGTTATTTAACAAGATTTTAGGGTTATCGGGGCGACAAATTCCTGAGGCTGACCAATGCCTTTCTTGACTTTAAAGTTTTATTAGACAAGGCAAATTGGTTGGTTGGGCAAGAAAGTCACTTAGGCCACGTCAATCCTTAATAAGAAAAACTTAAGAGTCCATTTCGTTGGGGAGATAAAAAAGTGAGAAGATAGAAAAGATTTTAGTTTCCTTTATTTGTATTTGGTTGAGAGTGGAAAATTTGAGAGATGAAAAAAATGAGTTTATGTAAATTTACTCAATCACCCCTATTAAAAAGGATGTCCAATTAAAAAAAAAGAAAGTGGCAAACAACCAACCAAAAAAAATTAAATAAAAGACAATCACCTAAATTCATTAAAAAAGAAAAATTATGCCTAGAAAAAAAAAAAGAATATATATCACGTCTAGTTAACACCCCCCTCCAAAAAATAAAAAGAAAAGAAAAAGAAGAAAACAAAAGAACTTATTACTTGTCCCATTACCACGCCCATGCCTAGGAAATAGATTGCCAAAAAAGAAGAAGAAAAAGAGTAAGTCTAGCACACTTAAGAGAGGAGGGGATAGTTTGGTCATTGACTGTAACTATTCGTCCCCCCTCTATTATCTCCCCAAATTAGGGAGATAGAATTTTGGTGAGTCAGGGGAGAAAACCAACAATTTTCTATCCTCCTCTTCTTCTTAACCAAGCACCCATAAATCAGGTTTATCTCCATTTTTCTCTAATTTATTTTCTATCCTCTCCATTCCACTTTTACCTAAAGGAAGGGTTGTTCAACTAATCATATACTATTTTGTCTCATTGCCACGTGCTTGTGACCTTCCCATCTAGCAAACAAATTCAAAAGGTTGGATTTTAGGCCAAAGTTTGGGACCCCATGGCAAATACTCTTAGAAGCAATAGATATTTCATGAAAATCATGTCACCTTTAACAAGTCAAGACGTAAAATCCCCTTGAGCTCTGATTCATGGACTAGGTACATGAGTTTTCATTAGGCAAGTTTTAGGACTTGTATTTTGGTGGATGGAAAAGTGTGGTTTAGCTGTTTTCAGCAATGCATGAAAATACCACATGCATGAGTTTGGCATGTCACAGCTTAAATCATTCATTAAATCTTTACTTAAAAGCTTTAAATAAGACATCAAACCACTTGCAATTCACATATAGGGTGACCATACTTAGAAAATTGTTATTTTCAATCACGATTTTGAAAAAAATATATTATTTTATACCAAATAACTATGCAACAATTCCAATTTAAATAATTAATATATTAAAAGTATAAGAAATGTTATGTTTATAATATTTTCGTAATACTTTCATAATAAATTCTAATTGGCAGATTGTTATTAACTTTTACTTGTTGGGAAAAAATGAATTTCAATTATGAATTCAAATTAGAACAAGTAATAATTTATGACCTAAGATTTAGTGTGAAAATATTATGAAAATGTTGGAAAGTTATAACAAAAAGTATATTATTTAGAATTCTGACCAATTCCCCTATCCCTTTCTCTCCCTCGTTCGCATTAATCAATTAGCAGCACCAGAAACACAAAAAATCTAAAACCCTTCACCCAAATGAACCTCTTCCACTCAACAAGATTGTCTCTACATCCTCTGTTCCCTTATCAAAAGCTTTTGACTCATTTTTTTTCCTCTAATGCCAAGCATTCTCTGTCAAACAAATATGCGAATCCACCAAAAAGAGAGAGAGAGAGAGAGAGAGAGACCAAACTCAGATTACTATTGCACAATGAAACCTCTTTTCTTTTTTCTTTTTCTTTTATGTAATTTTTATTAGTTTTACTTGCACTTTGTGAAGTTTGAATGTAGTTTTTAAAGAAATCAATTGAATATAAATGTATAATTGTATAAAATGGAATTTGTGGGGGTCAAAAACACAAAAATACAAGAACTTGGAAGCACTTTTGAAATTCTTGGTCTAAACAACTAATTTATGAGATATATGGGATGGAAATCCACAATGAGAAAACTAAATAGATAATCAGAAGTAGAAAGGATTGAATCTCAGCTTTTAATACATAGATTAAGTTTTCCAGATATGTATACAAATACATAGAAGGGTGAACACTCATAAGAAGTCTCCTTACTTTCTTGCTCCTAACTCTTCCCTCAATTTTTTTGAACCCCCAACCTATTGCCTTCCTCCTCCTTTTATAGCCAGCCCACTCTTTTTCCAGTTGTTCTCCTCTCAGTCTAATTTTGGGGGATACTTGTCCCATTAGAGTTTCTTTCTACCATTTCTTAATCATGAAGGTAGGCTTTTTAGGGGTGTCCTTACTATTCAGGCCAGTCATTTAGCAATTAATGTAGCTGACATTAAGTGAGGATAGAGTTAAATGCGAAGGTGACTGTTGCATTGGGATTTGCATTTTTCATAATTGGCTCCTTGGGAAAGTGATGATAGGAGAGCTTGCGACTTAAGCCACAACCTTCTTAGAAAAAGGGCTCCATGGATTACCTCAATTTTGAGCCTGACTGGTCTCTCTCCCACGAGAGGTTCTTTTATCCTTTCTTAGTCTCTAACCAAGCCCTCCTTTTGGGTGGGGTCTTGGTTCCTCGAGGTTTTCTCTTATTA